>CM073771.1:73961766-74289773 GCA_037158775.1 Hetaerina titia | reverse complement strand
GCAGTCATCAAAGATTCATCAGAGCTTTACTCAAAAAAGTTTGCACAATTGGAAAAGAGATTTTGTGAAATTCAGTAAAAATCCCTTATATTCTGATTAAAATGATAAGAGTTGAACTTGTTTTGATGGTGCCATTTCTAATATATCGTTATTCTGAGATTCCAGCCCTGATAACCTGTAAAACATTTAGACGAGAACAGTTATGAATCTGCATCTTACCCTTAAGAAAGTAATGCCCTTTCCAGACATGCCAACTTTCAAAAATGAAAAATCGGGAGGACATGCCAACTTTCAAAAATGAAAAATCGGGAGATTTTTAGAAGTGTATCACGAAGTAATCACTTTTAATTACCACAATATTTGCATGGCACCTTAATCCCTTTATGACACTTTGCCAATTTTTAATGAATGTCACACTTTATTAACATGTTAAGCTAAGTACACAATTTGAACAGTTCATCAAGAACGTAAGAAGGAAAAATCGGGAGTCTCCCGCTTAAATCGGGAGAGTTGGCATGTCTGCCTTTCCATATAGTCTATCCCGCTATGTATAATATCCTTTCTCAATCTTTTCTGCCAAGTTACATTTTAAATATTGTAATGCCCATATAGTCTATCCCTCTATGTATAATATCCTTTCTCAATCTTTTCTGCAAAGTTACATTTTAAATATTGTAATGCCCAAAATAATTGCTGAAAATTATCAATACCATTGCTTAATTTGAAAATATATTGAAATAAAATTTTTACAATCTATCTTTAAAAAAACTACTCCAAAGTAAAGATTTTGTTTTCTTTTGATGATTTGCTGTTCTGTATCTAATAATCTCTCTTTATAAATAAATAAAGATTTCTCTTTGTAAAATATCTTTTTCTCTCCATCCAAACAGTTCAATTTCAGCAATGATCATGAATCAGAAAAATTTCCCAATGGAGTACAGCTAACTCTAGCAAGTGCTACCATGCCAAGAGGAGCTTCTGAACGCCTTTACGATTTTATACCTGTGAGTAAATTGTCAGAATGTGTGTAATTTTATTCTGCTTGCGCATCAGTGTAATAGAGTTTTTCATAAAAGAAAGCGTTTTACATGACCCTGTCAGTGTTTCATTAATACTTAACAAAATTTATAAACATACACGTTTAGTGCATGAATATAACAAAGAGACATTAATGGTATAACATTGCAAATGTGTAAGAACCAAAGCTTTAAATGATGGACTCAAGGAAATGGACATAAAATTATTTAATAATTTACCTCAATCGTTGAAAAAAATTAAAAGTGTTGGTAGTTTTAAAGTGAAACTTGGAAATACCTGCAAAAGTTGATGTTCCTGGTGAGAATAAATAATAATCTTGGAAACCATAATTAATGTTTACATCTCACTTAGATACAGCATGATGAATAGAAAAATTATGTTGTATTTCTTGAGCCTGTGATTGATTTTGTTGTGAACTTTTGCTCTCTCCAGATAATGAGAGGTCTCTCCATGCTAATAAGTATGTCGTCCTCACCAAAGAATTGTGTAACAATTGTTTTTTTTTCTTATATACGGAGGAAATTATGAAGGATGACAGTTCGTTATGTCACCAACTCTATGCATTAGTCATCATAATTCCCATAATTTGGTTATGCCATGAGGCCTTTTCAACATTTGGTGACCACCTGGATGGAAGCACATCTAATTTTTTTAACTCATCTTGATAAAATTTAGTTGCTTCCTGTGACCATAATCATATCAAATGCTCAACATTTTCACAAAAATTGCTACTTTTAAAATTTTAGCCGAATGCTAAATTTGGGGGTCGCAATAATCCAGGGGGTAAAGTATTGGACTACTGATCAGAGGGCCCAGGACCAATTCTCAGGCATGCCTCTCTGGGCACCCTCAGCTCCACCCAAGCTGTGCGATATTTTGGGCACCAGATCCTCCTGGGAAACCATAGCCATGTAACTGGCTATGGTTTCCCGGGTAGGGGGGCCAGTTCCTTTCCCTGTAGTTTCCCCCATGGTGGGAAATCACAGGGAAGGGAAATGGTCCCCCTACCATGATTTGTGAATTACACGTTCCATCTGGCTTAGTACTGGGTTGACTCTACCATCACCTACCAAACTGATCTTCAAGTTGATTACTGTGAATAAAACACAGTATTCAACCTGAAAGTCGGTTGGGTAGGTGATGTTAGAGTTCACCCAGTACTAAGCCCGACGGCGTGTGAATATTCACACATCGGGGTAGGGAGGCCAGTTCCTTTCCCTGTGCCGGTTATGGTTTCCCAGTAAGATCTGGTACCCAAAAAATCACTTAGCTTGGGTGGAGCTGCAGGTGCCCAGAGTGCCTTGCCTGTGAATCAAACTCTCCAGTCAGTAGTCCAACGCTCTGCCCCATAGACTACTGTGACCCACATTACTGTGTATTATTATTAGGTAAATTACCGATTAAGGTAGGTTTTTGGATGGACACAACTATCAAATAAACATTTTGTAACCCCAAACAAAACCCAATCCAGCAACCTAATCTACATCAGGTCCCTCTTCATCTCTGTGTACTTCTTTCCTCCCTTCATCCCATCCAACATCCCTATCCTGTTCCTGCCCTTTCCTCGCTTGCCCAACATTCTCCCCTCTATTACCTTCTTCAACATTCCACTACCACTCAATACACCTTTCATCCATTTTTCCTGCCTCCATAGGCTTTCTCCCAACAAACCCCTCTCCTCACCCACCATCTCCAGTACTTCCTCATTTGTTTTCCTTTCAGTCCATTTCACCTTCTCCATTCTTCTCCACACCCACATTTCAAAAATTACTGTGTATATGGTTTGTTTAAATGTGTATGCTAAATTTTTATTCACAAAGGGAATTGATAAAATAAAAACAGGGAATATGTTAGCATGTAGTTATTTGTTGCTAAAGCATAGTGAGCATGAATCCAGTCCTAATTTAAGTTTTCGGCATTTATTTGTTCATTATATGCGGTTAATAAGATCACATTTCAGGATGCAGCCAACATCCTCAATGTTATCACATAGGACAAGATTTAGGCCTGCCTTGATGTTCAGCCTTCCACTCAGAATTATTTATCACACTGGTGAAAGATTCATATTCATTATGTCACATTTCTGTGAAGGCATACAAAATAAAAGAGTCAGGAAGCAATGCTCTAATCTCAGATGAGTGATGGTGTTCTATTCCAACAGACAACTCTTAATAAAAGTGGGCCCCAATATAGGTTTTATTTTTTCGAGTCCATATTATTTACTGAGGCCCACGACTCCTTCCACATCTCTAAGCTTTGATTTTGGGAGATCCTCTGCAAGTACCAGTGATGAGATAAGGTGTAATCACCCTGGCTTTAGCTGTTCCACTGCCCTTTATTGTTTACAAGAATTGCCATATGACCAGGTATTCACATTAGTAGCATCGAACTGAAAGTGGTCATTGGTCAATTTTTAAACACACCCAGAGGAAATTAAAATGGAATGCAATGCCCAAATCTGGGTTTCCTGCCGAAGCTTATAATGAAAATTTGAGTGGGCATTGTAACCTCGGTCATTTATTTATTCAATAAATCCATATTTTCTTTTGCTCAAGTGGTATCTCGTGAGTGGGGCATTTCACCAGTTGGTCACCAATAACACTATGTCACCTTGTAATCACTTAAGCGGGTTTCGTTTTCTTTATCCCCTGTCTATCTCCCAGGTCTTAAGGTGTTTTCTAATGAAATCATGTATTATCTGTTATTTTCAGGTTGAGAGTCTGGTCTCTATAAAAACCAAGAACTTGCACCGCATTCTCGGAAATGTTAAACAGCACTTCATGAGGCTTGGACACTCACAAAAGCCAGGAGAGTTACTAAGAATAGTAAAAAGCAAAAGTAAATTGCCAGTAATGATTTTCAGGTATGCTACCAATCTAAACTCTGTTAAAAGATGGATGTTAACGAAGAGCATGCAATCCACTCAAGTGTCATGGTGGACTTTTTCGTATCCTTCACCTCTTTCTAATTGATTCAATATTATGCATCATTCGACTCTGTCTGTATTAATCATTTGAATAGCTACAAAGTGTGCCCTTCATAGTTTCCTACCAGTGGCCAAGTGCAGGAGTAGAATTGGAAAGTGAGAGATAGGGGTGTTAGTTACTAAATGCTAAGTGGTTCAGGGAAAATTACACAAGTTCCTTATAGTTTTAATGTATGAAGTAAATTCTCTTATTCTTAGTTCCCTGGTTACCCAGAAGATAGAGCATCTGTATTACATACTATATTCACTTAGAAATTTGCTTGAATTAGGTGTAACTAGTTCATTCCAGCATGCAATTCCCTGGTGCCAGCAGGGCATGCATTTTTTTCCTAAACATACTTGATATCTGGCAGCGGTATAATAATTGAAAAATATTGTTTTTTTACTCTATTTTTATTCTACCCTATTCTATTTAATTTTTTACATACAGATTGAAATTTTTTTTATGACGCACTCGTGGATTACTGACGAAGCCAAAATTTCCATGTGTGGCGGCATGACCCACCAGTGGGCAAAATGCTTAATGTCATTTTTTTCCTGTCAACACTACATTGAAGGGGGGGGGGGGGTTCAAGTGGCTTTCAGATGAATAATATGAATCCTCAAGTATGTGTCATCCAATGCTATTTCCGGCCATCCCTCAAATCCAAATTAATGCCCATTAATGATCATCTTGTGGTGTTTTTCTTAGTGACTTGGAATCGAAACGGCGAATTATGGCAGTAAGACTTTTTATTGAGTCCCATTGAGACTGCATAACTACAAAGTTTCAAAGTCTGTTATAAATTATTCCAGTTTTGTGCAATCCTCTCCTTTAGTTCTCGTTACATTGAATAAGTTGATTCATCCTTTGTAGGCAGTTTTGTTTCACATCAATCTAATCAGAGTGTAAATAATGAGTGGCTGAAAGTTAATTTACCCCAAAAATTAAGATAGTACTTTTTATGGAATTCGTGAAATAGTAAAGTGGTCCTGAAAAGTGAAAGTTGACCAAAATATACCTCCAATAAATCATTTGAACGGGTTTCTAGGGTTATGAAGATATGCCATAATAATATGGCAGGAGTGTGAGTGTCTGAACGGAGATAATTATTGAAGTGTATTGGAATTGAGCAGTGGATGAATTGTGAAGATTGAAAGTTTTTCCTCACTTTCCTCCATTAGAGGAAACACGGACTGAGTTGTAAAATAACATTGAGTCATTGATGATATTCAAATAGTTTTTGTAGTATTGTGTATCAAGTGTTATGACTTCTCCAGAATTATTGGGAGATAAAACACAGTTTTCAACCCGAAGGTCGGTTGGGTAGATGACAGTAGAGTTCACCCAGTACTAAGCCCTATACGGCGTATGAATATTCACGCATCAGGGTAGGGGGGCCAGTTCCTTTCCCTGTGCCGGTTGTTATTGGGTCGTGGTAGTCCAGTGGGTAGAGCGTTGGACTACTGACCGGAGGGCCCGGGTTAGGATCCCGAGCAAGTCGCTCTGGGCACCTGCAGCTCCACCCAAGCTACGTGATTTTTCGGGCACCAGATCTTCCTGGGAAACCATAACTGGCACAGGGAAGGGGACTGGCCCCCCTACCCTGAAGTGTGAATATTCATATGCCGTATAGGGCTTAGTACTGGGTGAACTCTACCATCACCTACCAAACCGACCTTCGGGTTGAATACTGTGTTTATGGTTTATTTGGACATATGTTATTGTAATTTAAATACACAAGGAACGTACCTACGGTCGTGAATCAAGGTAAACAAAAAAAAACCTGAGACCATAAACTTGATATTGAACTTGATACTTTTGACTTGATAATATTGACTTGAACTTAATACTTGAATCAAGTTTATTGTCTTGAAAGGGTCTCAACCAGCCAAGGTGTTCACATAGGTCGAGGGCTTGTGCAAAAACTCTTTATCCATCTGGTGATGAAACTAAATGAGTTTCTAACAATGTGTGGGGTGCAGTAACGATGATATGTTGGGAGTATGTAATAAAAGAAACTAACAAGTACGCTGAAGAAATAGTAAATCTGGAACCTAAAAAGGAAGGAGGCACTTCAAAAGGAAGGCATTAGCAAATTTGGATACTGGTTACCTTTGGAGAAATTAATAAATTCATAGGTATTTTACTAACCATGGTGGTTGTTTGTAATTCTGAAATTAATCTGTATTGGTCAAATTACCAACATTAATTATTATGCAAAAATTGATTATTATGATGAAAATTATGCAAAAATCTAAAACATGACTATGAAACATCTGGTGGGGAACATTTCAATATGCCTTATGATTCAATGGCTGCTTTCAATACTCGTATCTAACACAGATCTAATGATGGCGTGACCCACTGGTGGGTCATTTCAAGTTAATTGGTATTTTAATGGTGAATCTCCACACATTAGATATTCATTCTATTACCATTGCATTGTTTGAGGTAGATTTAGTAAGTTGAACTCTATGTAGTAATAAAGGTAATAGGTAATAATTTTAATTTTATCCTAGGATCAATGCATTATTGGAATGTTAACTTATTTTTTACCCAACTATTACTGGGGACTTTTCATACAGATCCAAGAAAATCCCTTCTTCTGACATGT
The DNA here is from genome assembly GCA_037158775.1 of Hetaerina titia. Taxonomy (NCBI): domain Eukaryota; kingdom Metazoa; phylum Arthropoda; class Insecta; order Odonata; family Calopterygidae; genus Hetaerina; species Hetaerina titia. Next base: position 74,283,152 of record CM073771.1, on the reverse strand, counting down.
CCAGTTCCAAGATTGTCAACCTTTACAAGCGGAAAGTGTAGAGAAAATTTGTTAAAAGCTTAAGAAAGTTATAAAGCATGGCCTTTAGTGTGGAGGTTACTATTGACCAGGGGTAGCTGCAGTACATTTTCTGCATGGTATTGCATGCAACCCCAATTTAGATCAAAAGAGACGTTTCAGGCGTGATATGGTGGAATATCATGATTAATAAAAATTGGCAATTTTCCACAAAATAAAATTTATAATACTACCAGTTTCAATGTAGCTACATTATCTTCACCAGAAGATGAAGTAGTTACATCGAAACCGGTCGTATTAAAATTTTATTTTGTGGAAAATTACCAATTCTTATTAACCCAATTTAGATGTTCTACTTATATGCTTTCTTCTCTTGCAGCTCGAAAACAGAAACAAGTCAGTGGCTTTCAATGTTCCTAAATGAAAACGGAGTTGAATGCTTGAATCTAAATGGAGAGATGCCAGTTGAGGTTCGAGCAGGAAAGTTTAATAAGTTTATTGAGGGCAATGTGCAGGTAATTTCATGCACAGACATCGGTTCCAGGGGCCTCAATACAGTACAGGTATAAGTATTTATGAGCTTCAAAATATTGTTAATTTCCCATTGACACAGTTTTTAGTAGTCTTATTTTATTATAATGCATATGAATAAGATTGGATTGCCTCTAAAAAAAATGTAACAACCACTATTACTTGACTAACTTTAAGATTTATGAATTTCAGTTGTGTTTACCTAGATTTTCTTGAAGCCAGTTTTTTTTGCATGTTATCACTTAAGCTTTTTTTCAGTTTCTTTTGTTTCCACTATAATTTTTTTTTAATATTTCATTTCAATCCTAGGTTGGCTTGCACTGTTATATTCGTATTTTTTAAATGTCCATTTTTTTTAAAGAAGAGTTAACAAAAAAGGAATCTAAACATCATTATTATGTTGACAACTGTATGTGTAAGGTTGAAGAAGAGAAATGATTGTAATGAATGAATATTTGAGAACAAAATCTTTAAATACTATTGATTACCATATTTCTCAGGCCATAAGATGCATTTTTTTACTCCAAAATGTACCCAAAATTCAATCTGGATGTTATGAGCCGGAGGTATATTGGTATACCTTCGACCTGTAAGCACAAGTTGATTTGCTAGAAAAATTCTTACTGTTAAGTATTTTTTCGTGCATCTGGCATAGAAAATGATTATCTTCATTACAAATTTTGATCATATCATTGTTTTGAGTCAGTAGTATGCAACGGAGTTTTCATATTTCATTGAAAGTACTACCTTAAAAATTCCCAAATTAATTGTGAATTTATACAATATAGCATGTTTAGTTTCATCTTACATGTGTTGCTATTGCAAAATTTATGAGCATTGATTGAACAGGGATGTTTCCCCCCTCCTAATACATACATGCATTGCATCTTTCCCAATAATCTTGGAGTCTACAGACATTCAGTAGTGTGAGAGTGTCGTAAAAGCATAGAAAATGGTTGCATATGTATTTGTGTGTGTGTGTGTGTATGTATGTATGTATATTTTTTTATTAGGTAATCTACCGGTTAAGGTAGGTTTTTGGATGGACACAACTATCAAATAAACATTTTGTGACTCCCCACCTAGCAAACTAATCTATATCAGGTCCCTCTTCATCTCGGTGTACTTCTTTCCTCCCTTCATCCCGTCCAACATCCCTATCCTGTTCCTACCCTTACCTCGCTTGCCCAACATTCTCCCCTCTATTACCCTCTTCAACATTCCACTACCGCTCAATACGCCTTTCATCCATTTTTCCTGCCTCCATAGGATTTCTCTCAACAAACCCCTCTCCTCCCCCACCATTTCTAGTACTTCCTCATTTGTTTTCCTTTCGGTCCATTTCACCTTCTCCATTCTTCTCCACACCCACATTTCAAAAGCCTCCAATCTACGTCTATCCTCCTGCTTCAGCGACCACGTTTCCGCACCGTACATAGCTACGCTCCATATCAGAGTTTTTACGAGTCTTGTCTTAACATCCCTACTCAACATCCCCGTCATCAACTCCCTCCTCCTTGAGAAAGCTTCCTTGCCTAGCGCAATTCTTCTCCTTACGTCCCTACCACTTTGACCGTATTGGTCCAAAACACTTCCGAGATATGTAAACTGCTCTACCTGCTCTATTCTTTCCCCGCCTATTTTAATATTTAGCTTAGCCTTTTCCTTCCTGGAAAATCGCATAACCTTTGTTTTATTAATATTGATTCTCATCCCATATTTATCGCACTGAACCTCCAATTCACTCAACAATGCTTGCAACCCCTTGGCTGACTGAGCAACTAATGCTTGGTCATCAGCAAACCTAACCGATTTTACGAATTCCCCTCCGACTTTCATTCCTACCTCCAGTTCTTCCCATGCCTCTTTAATCATTTCCTCTACATATACGTTGAACAGTACCGGTGACAATGGGCAACCCTGCCTTACACCTCTTCCTAACACTGCCCATCCGGACTCTCCGTTCCCCACTCGCACCTGAGCAGTCTGAGACATGTACAGGTTGCGGATCAGTCTCCTGTCCCTCCAATCCATTCCTATTTTCTGCAATACACGCATTAATTTTTCCCAATTCACTCTATCAAACACTTTTTCGAAATCTACAAAAGAGGCAAAAACGTCCTGATTGTATTCTATATTCCTCTTGATTAGTGATCTCATTACTGCAATGGCATCACGCGTACCTCTTCCTTTCCTGAACCCAAACTGATCATCCCCTAAGTAATCATTTGCCTTACTCTCTATCCTTTTGGTGATGATCCTGAGAATAACTTTAGCAGCGTGGGATATCAAACTTATTGTTCTGTAATCCTCACATGACGAAGCCTTTGCCTTTTTTGGAATAGGAACTAACACCGATCTCACAAAATCTTCCGGCCAGATTCCTTCCTCATAGATACTACGAATCAGTCCATATATGGCCTTCTTCCCACCTTTCCCTAACCATTTCAACATTTCTACAGGAATATTGTCCACCCCCACAGCCTTATTGGCTTTCATCTCCTTTAATGTCCTTTCTATTTCATCGTCGAGTATGCCTGGACCTAAGCTATCTTCTTCTACGTCATGTTCCTTTTCTATGTCTAACCTTGTCGGCCTTAGTTCTTTACCATACAGTGTTTCTATATATTCCTTCCATCTCTCTTGGATTTTTCCTGGTTCAACTATTATCTTACCCCATTTATCTTTTACTGTTAGCACACGTCTTGCCTTCTTACTTCCCGATAATAACTTAACCTTGCTGTATAGAGCACCAATTTCACCCTTCTTCTGTAAACTTTCCATATCCTCGCATTGCGTTTTCCACCATTCTTCTTTTGCTTTATTTGTGGCCCTTCTCAATTTATTGTTGAACTCTTTGTACTTCATTTTGCCTAACTCTGTGTTTACATTTTTCCATCTTCTTCTCTCATCCATCTTTGCAATCATCTCATCCGTTACCCATGGTTTCCTTATCCTTTTCCCGTTAACGGTTCCTATAGTGTCCTTAGCGGCTTCCAATATCCCTTTCTTGATACATTCCCATTTTTCTTCGATAGCACTCAGTTCTTTACCGTCATCCATCATTTTCTCTACAGCCTCCTGATACTCCTTCCTCGTTAATTCATTTACTGCTTCTAAATTCCATTTTTTAACCCGCCGCCCTTGCCTTATCTTCTTGAAACGAACATTACATTTCATAACAACTAAATTGTGGTCAGAGTCCGCATCCGCTCCTGGGAAACTGTGCGAATTTATCACACTGTTCCTAAACCTGTGCCTAACCATAATATAATCTAACTGATACCTTTCTGTGTCACCTGGCATTTTCCATGTATACCTACGCCTTTTGTGGTGTCTAAACCATGTGTTAGTGATGACTAACCCCTGTCTCCTGCAGAATTCAATTGCTTTCTCCCCGCGTTCATTCCTCGTGCCTAACCCATAGTCCCCCACCTCACCACCATCTCTTCCTTCGCCTACCGTCGCATTCCAATCCCCCATCACTATCAAATGTTTCCCTGCAGGAACACTCGCGATGATATCCTCTAACTCATCATACATCCTATCGACTTCTTCCTCCTTGTGGTTGCTTGGTGGCATGTATACCTGAATCATGACCAAGTTCGTCGGCTCTGCTTTAATCTCTACGAGTAAAATTCTATCTGTCGCTTGCTCTATGTTGACTACGCTTCTTCCTACCCCTTTATTTAAAATTACGGCAACCCCTCGTTGGCTCTCGTTCCAGCCGCTGTATATTACTCTATAATTGTCACTCCAGTAATCCCCGCTATCCTTCCATCTCACCTCGCAGAGGCCTAAAACATCTATGTTACCTCTTTCCATCTCTCGCTTAATATTTTCTAATTTGCCTCTCCTCAACATTGTCCTGACGTTCCAGGTTCCTATTCTAACTACTTTCGCCTTCTTCTGATTCTTCTGTCCTGCTGCAGTTATTTCTTCCCTGCAAGGGTTTCGTGGGATGACGACCGCGGAAGCCTTGCCTCTCCCGCTGCCGGGCACGACACACGGCCTCTTGGGCCGAGTCCCGTAGTTGCCAGGACTCATATTGTCTATAGTGCCCATCATAATATTCTTGGGAATCATAATTGAGGTGGTTTCCCGTTGCCTTCCTCAATAGTGTTTTTAACGTGACACCATCACTTAATGGCCGCCCCACTGGGGTCAGACGCCATTGCAGCCGCCTCACTGAGGAACAGACACTGCGTGGACTACCTTTCGTCTGGCTCCTAACCTTCGACCTATCTGCCATGGGTGACCCTTCCAGGGGTAATTATTATTACTCCCGCCAGCACAGCTCTAGGGGTCATCGGAACACACAAGCCCTTCCACCACGACAAGGTTGTAGTCTGCTTTGGGTTGGGAGTTGGTAATAAGGGACGTGGAGGTTCTTAGGAGATGGCAGCATTTACAGTGTGGATAGTTGCATGGTGCGGACAGGGGCGGGGAAGAGACAGGGGTGCTCGTAGGTGGTTTTTTTTGACTTGAAGATGTCTCGCAAGTTTGACGGGCGTTTAAACGAAATGGAGGGACAATGTGGGAATAAAGTTGATACGGATTGACCATTGTTAATAATTGGGAAGAGTTCACGGATTATGTTTTATTTTGTGGGTTCCAGGGAAGAAAGTGGTGATAATGTTAGGACATTATAGCTTGGGTGGAGCTGCAGGTGCCCAGAGTGCCTTGCCCGGGAATCAAACCTGGGACCCTCCGGTCAATAGTCCAACGCTCTACCCCCTGGACTACCACAGAAATATATGAAAAGGTATGTTTGTGTAAATATATGTGTTTTATTTATTTACACAAACATATATTTTTTATTTTTATTTATTTATATACATACATATAAATAAAAAATATATGTTTGTGTAAATAAATAAAACACATATATTTACACAAACATACCTTTTCATATATTTCTGTGGTAGTCCAGGGGGTAGAGCGTTGGACTATTGACCGGAGGGTCCCAGGTTTGATTCCCGGGCAAGGCACTCTGGGCACCTGCAGCTCCACCCAAGCTATAATGTCCTAACATTATCACCACTTTCTTCCCTGGAACCCACAAAATAAAACATAATCCGTGAACTCTTCCCAATTATTAACAATGGTCAATCCGTATCAACTTTATTCCCACATTGTCCCTCCATTTTGTTTAAACGCCCGTCAAACTTGCGAGACATCTTCAAGTCAAAAAAAACCACCTACGAGCACCCCTGTCTCTTCCCCGCCCCTGTCCGCACCATGCAACTGTCCACACTGTAAATGCTGCCATCTCCTAAGAACCTCCACGTCCCTTATTACCAACTCCCAACCCAAAGCCACCTGCACCTCAAAAAACATTATATATCCCCTCTCCTGTAACTTCTGCCCTGCCTTCTGCGTGGGTGAATGCACGACCACCCTTTCCCTCCGAATGAATAACCACCGCTATTCCACCAAATCTCCCACCTTCCTTAAGTATCCCATCCCTACTCACACTGCTTCCCACAACCAGTCTTTTGATGACTGCTTCTCCGTTTCGGTGATTGAAACCCTTCCCAATTCCGCTAGCAGTATAGAGGTGAGAACCCACGAGATGGCACATATCTGGGTTCTCCAGTCTTTTAAACCCCCTGGGCTGAACCAAGCCCAGTGATTTCATCCAATGCTGCCTACATTTCCCCTCTCCCACCTTGTCTGCTTCCTATTGGTCCCTTACCTATCCTCCCCTCACCCTTCTCCTGCACATGTCCTCTCCGCTCTTCCCTGACAATGCCATTCTGATGACGAAGGCCGGGCTGTTGAAACGTCAATACATACTGTGAGTGTCCTTCCTTTATGTTTCTGTGTGTTGAATATTTTGTATCCATGTGTTTGTGTGTATATATATAACACTTTTGTGAAAGTATCACGGACGTGAATAAAAATGTAAATGAAGTTAGCACCAGTTGACAAAGACAAAAACACAGAAAAACATATAATAGAGAAACTCACTGGGTATTGGATTTTCGGTGGTCTAACCACTTCTCTCAAGAGGAGGAAGGAACGGAACTGAGCAGTTCAGAACTCAGTTCCGTTCCTTCCTCCTCTTGAAAAAGGTGGTTAGACCTCCGAAAATCTGATACCCAGTGAGTTTCTCTTAAATATGTGCTTCTGTATTTTTGTCTTTGTCGACTAGTGCTAATTCCATTTAAAATGATACATATATATGGATATATATGTACATATATTACGTATATATACAAATATGTGGGTCACGGTAGTCAAGGGGGTAGAGCGTTGGACTACTGGCTAGAGGGTCTCAGGTTCGATTTCCGGGCAAGGCATTTTGGCTCCACCCAAGCTATGTGATTTTTTGGGTACCAGATCTTCCTGGGAAACCATAACCGGCATAGGGAAAGGAACTGGCCCCCCTACCCTGATGTGCGAATATTCACATGCCGTCGGGCTTAGTGTTGGGTGAACTCTGCCATCACCTACTAAACTGACCTTCGGTTTGAATACTTTGTTTATGGTTACACATGTATGTATGTATATAAATATAAATATATGAGTGTGTGTGTGTACGTATATATATATGATACATACACATAGTATACATATATATGCAGGGTGCGGCAACATAACTTCCTTTTTTCCAAACGCAAAAAAAACATATTTTATGAAACAATCTTTGTATTATTTTTTTTTAATGTAAGTCCATATTTAAAGTTTTGTTTTACGCAATTTTGAAAATCAAATCCGGTAGGTGATGCCCCCCTTGGCCATTAAGCCCATTTCTGGCATTTGTCATCTCCCTTACCAGCATAGCAGCAGGTATCTTGGCAATTTCTGCCCGGATGTAGTCCTTCAAGTCTTATAGGGTCCTTGGACGGTTGAGTTAAATGCAGGATTTCAAAAAACCCCACAAAAAAATCTTAAGAGACCAAATTATGAGAGTGGGTTGGCCACTCCTAATCGCCTCTTATTGAGATGAGGCGCTCCAGGAAGTGTTCCCTCAATACAACCGTCGATGTCCTTGTGCAGCCATTGCTCTGTCTTGTTGGAACCAAATGTCATTCAAATCCAGTTCATCAAGTTGTGGAAAAAAAATTCCTCCAACATGTTTACTTGCCAGTCTGAATAATCTGTCACTATGACCTCATTTTTTAAAAAAACCAGGGACCAACAATACTGAGGAAATTGCACACCACACAAAGCAAAGGCATTTCATGCAATTCTCTGGGATTGGTGTCAGTCCAGTAGTGTATGTTTTGTTGTTTGACATATCCACTTATGAAAATGAGCTTCGTCGCTGAAAAACACAGCTACGTCCTCGGGAATGTTTTCGATAATAGCTTCACATGCATTCCTCCAAGAATTTAGGTCACATTCAGAGAGTTCCTGCACAATCGCCAACTTGTAAGGATGGTAATGAAGGTCATCGTGAAGAATTCGCCTTACTGAATGATCAGAAAGTCCAAGGGCTGACGCATGTTTGTGCCTAGAATGCCGTGGGGATTGCAATATGGCGGCTCTCACTGACTCAAATGTTCTTAGGTGATCTGATGGGCCCAGGAACTCCAGTTCTTCGTCTTTTTGCACTAGCAGTTTGTGTGAATGTAGTGGCTTATGTTCCAATTGATGTCCATGACAGGGCCCAACAAGGCTACAATGAAATGGTTTCGGAAGGCCTACTAGGTTGCAATCACAGAACATCCATTCGACAAGTAGACCTCAAAGGCAAATGCATTGTCCTCACTGTTCCAAAACATGATGGCAACTGTTTGGTGCATATTCAAAAAAATATAAATACACACATACATACACATCTATATATGTGTGTGTGTGTTCCGAAAGTAATGCAATTATTTTTTTTTATAGTTTATTGAACGGATTTGCACAAACACTTAAAATTCTTCAAATTACTGTCCTTGGCCACATTTTTTCCAGCGACCCTGGTATGACTGGCACATGCCCTGGAAGACATCTTTGGTGACCTCCCGCAAGGTCTTCGTCATGGATGATTGGATCTCTTCTATGGACGAAAAAACGGGTTCCTTTCAGGGCTGCCTAAATCTGAGGGAACAAAAAGAAGTCTGATGGGGCGATGTCAGGACTATAGGAGTGGTGGGGCAGCGTTGGCACTTGGTGTTTGGCCAGGAACTCGCGGACTCATAGCGCATTGTGGCAAAAACCTTGGGCACGAGCCTATCATATACTTTCCTCATTGCTAAATCTTCAGTAGCAATGCAAAACACAACAGTAGACAACAAGTTCAGTTCATTGACAACCATCTTAATACTCAATCGATGGTCATAGTCCAACAGTTGTCGAGCTCAAGCCACATTGATGTCAGTTTTGCTGGTTGATGGCCGCCCAGAGCATTGTTCGTCGTGAAATTCTTTCCAGCTCTCCTTAAAGGTCTTTAACCACCACAAAACTTGAGTAGGACAGAGCAGAGTCCCCGTAAGCCTCACAAATCATTTTGTTAGTGTCCTCAAGAGATTTTTGTAAGACAGTTACTGTTATCAATTCAATCATTTAAGTCCCATATCTTTAAAATGCATACATTTACATAATGAACACATTTAATGAATTTTAGCATGTATATAAGATGGAAAAAATTGATGCAAAGCAAATTGATTGGCAATGGGAGGTTGAAGACTGTGATAGAGGTAGGATTGTTAGTCAAACGAGGAAGGGGCAGAAATAGGTTAGGGATATTGGATGGAAGGAAGTTTATGGAGATGAAGAGGGACTTCGTTATAGAGTAGGATGTTGGTTTTGGTTAGGAGAGACAAAAGAAATATTTGGTAGTTGTGTCCATCCAAAACCTACCTTAACCGGTAGATTACATTTAGTAATAATACTTTTGGTTTGTAAGCAAATTTATCTGCTGCACCACTGATAAGTTAAAATCTACACCAAAGTTATTAATTATGCTATTAGTTTATTGGTCATCAGATTTTATCGAAGTCAAGGGGTGAAGAGCAATTTTCTTGTACCATGTTGTTATTGACAGTAACTTTCTTTAATTACAGGTAAATCATGTCCTGAATTATGAATTTCCACTCCACATCGCAGATTATGTCCATCGCTGTGGAAGGACAGGGAGATTAGGGAGCTCAGGCCTTGGCTTCGTAACAAACTTTATTTCTGGTCCAAGAGAAATTGATCTTGTTCAGAAAATCGAAGTGAGTGTCTGAAAACTTACATGAATCTCATAATTTTAGGAAATTGAAGCAAGTATTCTCTGGGAAATGGTTAGATAAGTACTTTAGAATAAGGATACAGTTTTATCTTTCCTCTCTCCAGCTCTCAATTCTTTTTAAAAATGATATAGTCCCTTTGAAAAGCTGTCAGCGGTTTTGAACGCACTCAAGTTTGATACAAGTTTGGTTAGGTTGAATATGATCTGAACTTAATAATGTGGGTATTCCTCACCATGAATTAACTATATCACATAAAAATTATATCTATGCATCATGGCTTTATTTCAACTTGCCCATTGATGGGAAAAACCTTGACGAATAAGGAAATATTCCGTTGACATACTTCTCAGTTATTGATTAAGAGGTAGGAAGAAGCGTTGTTAACATAGAGCAAGCAACGGATAGAATATTACTCATAGAGATTAAAGCAGAACAGACGAACTTGGTCATTGTTCAGGTATACATGCCACCAAGCAATCATAAGGAGGAAGTTGATAGGATATACGATGAGTTAGAGGGCATAATCACATATGTTCCTGCAGGGAAACATTTTATAGTTATGGACAATTGGAATGCAACAGTAGGCAAAGGAAAAGATGGTGATGAGGTGGGGGACTATGGTTTAGGCACAAGGAATGACTGTGGGGAGAAAGCAATTTAGTTCTACTGAAGACAGGGGTTAGTCATCACCAACTCTTGGTTTAGACACCCCAAAAGCCATAGATATACATGGAAAATGCCAGGTGACTCAAAGAGGTATCAGTTAGGTTATATTCTGGTTAGGCACAGGTTTAGGAAGAGTGTGATAAATTCGCACAGCTTCCTGGAAGCAGATCACAATTTAGTTGTTATGAAATGTAGCGTTCGTTTCAAAAAGAAAAGGCAGGGAATGCGGGCTAGGAAATGGAATGTAGAAACGTTAAATGGATTAACAAGGAAGGAGTATCATCAGGCTGTAGAAAAAATCATGGATGTTGGTAAAGGGCTGAGAACTATCAAGGCAAAATGGGAATATATCAAAAAAGGGATGTCGAAAGTCACAAAAGAATCCATAGGAACCATTAATGGGAAAAGGACAAGGAAGCCATGGATCATGGATCACAAGGAAGTACAAAGAGTTAAACAATGAATTGAGAGATGGGCTACAAATAAATTAAAAGAAGCATGGTGGAAGATGCAGTACAAGGATATAGAAAGTTAGCAGAAGGGTGTAATTGGTGCAATATACAGAAAGGTTAAGTCACTATAGGGAAGTAAGAAGGGAAGATCAGTGCTAACAGTTAGAGATAAGTGGGTTAAGATAATATTAGAAACAGAAAAGATCCAAGAGAGATGGAAGAAATATACACAAAGCTGTACGGTAAAGAACTTAGGCTAATAAGGTTAGACAAAGAAAGAGTACATGACGTAGAGTAAAATAGCTTGGGTCCAGGCATACTTGACAGTGAGATAGAATGGGCATTAAAGGAGATGCAATCAAAAAAGGCTGTGGGGGTAGACAACATTCCAGTGGAACTACTGAAAGGTTTAGGAAAACACTATATGGCCTGGTTCATAGCACCTATGAGAAAGGAATCTGGCTGGAAGACTTTGTGAGATCAGTGTTAGTTCCTATTCCAAAAAAGGTAAAGGCTACATTATGTGAGGACTACAGAACAATAAGTTTGATATCCCATGCAGCTTAAGTTGTTCTCGGGGATCACATCAACAAAAGGATTGAGAGTTGGGCAAATAATTACTTAGGGGATGATCAGTTTGTGTTTAGAAAGAGGAGAGGCACACATGATGCCATTGCAGTAATGAGATCACTTATCGGGAGGAATATAGAATGCAATCAGGACGTATTTGCCTGTTTCGTAGATTTCAAAAAAGCTTTTCTTGGAGTGAATTGGGAAAAACTAATGAGTTTATTGCAGAAAATAGGAATAGATTGGAGGGGCAGGAGGCTAATCTGCAACCTGTACATGTTTCAGACTGCTCAGGTGCGACTGGGGAACGGAGAGTCCGGATGGGTGGTGCTAGGAGGAGTTGTAAAGCATGTTTTCCCTTTATCACCAGTGCAGTTCAATGTATATGTCGAGGAAATGATTAAGGAGAAATGGGAAGAACTGGAGATGGAAATGAAAGTCGAAGGGGAATTGGTAAAATCAGTTAGGTTTGCCAATAACCAAGCTTTAGTTTGTCTTTTGGCCAAGGGGTTGCAAGCATTAATGAGTGAATTGTAAATTCGGTGAGATAGATATGAAAGTAGAATCAATATAAATAAAGCAGAGGTTGTGTGAATAATCAGAAAGAAAAAGGCTAAGTTACATTAAAATAGGAAGGCGAAAACTAGAGCAGGTAGAACAGTTTACATATCTTGGAAGTGTTTTGGACCAACACGGTCAAAGTAGTAGGGATGCAAGGAGAAGAATTGCGCAAGGCAAAGAGGCTTTCACAAGGAGTTGATGATAGGGATGTTGATTAAGGATGTTAAGAAAAGACTCATCAAAACTTCGATATGGAGCGTAACTATGTACAGCGCATAAATGTGTTCACTGAAGCAGGAGGATATACATAGATTAGAGGCTTTTGAAATGTTGGCGTGGAGAAGGTGAAATGGACTGAAAGGAAAACAAATGAGGAAATACTATGTATGGTGGGTGTGGAAAGGTGTTTGTTGGGAGAAATCCTATAGAGGCAGGAAAAATTGATGAAGGGCATATTGATCGGCAGTGGGATGTAAAAGACTGTATTAGAGGCAGACATGCCAACTTTCAAAAATGAAAAATCGGGAGGACATGCCAACTTTCAAAAATGAAAAATCGGGAGATTTTTAGAAGTGTATCACGAAGTAATCACTTTTAATTACCACAATATTTGCATGGCACCTTAATCCCTTTATGACACTTTGCCAATTTTTAATGAATGTCACACTTTATTAACATGTTAAGCTAAGTACACAATTTGAACAGGTCATCAAGAACATAAGAAGGAAAAATCGGGAGTCTCCCGCTTAAATCGGGAGAGTTGGCATGTCTGTAGAGGGGAGAATGTTAGGCAAACAAGGAAAGGACAGGAATAGGATAGGGATGTTAGATGGGATGAAGGGAGGAAGCACACAGAGAAGAAGGACTTGATGTAGATTAAGTTGCTGGAGTTTTTTAGGAGTAATAAAATATTTATATGGTAGTTGTGTCCATCCAAAACCTTCCTTAACCGGTAGATCACTTTATAATAACAATATTTCTCAGTAGTATGTACTTTCACACACTTTTGAGAAGTATGTCAGCTTTTCTTTATACTCTCCCATCAAGGTATGTCCCAACAAAATGTTTTTAAAATTCTCTTATATTTTATTACTTTTTTTAAGACAAAATTTCTTCCTTGTTTGTTATCTTTCCATTACCTGTCTTGCAGTAACCTCGAATGATCTGGTTACCTTAAGGTAGGAATTAATGCACGAAAGGCAACAATTCTTAGTTGTATTTTCAGTGGGTATGCCTTCTAGTGTTTTCTGCCTTATCTATTAAATATTTTTAATCACAAAATATTAAATTGCGTCTTTTCTGCTTTACAGATTCAAGTTTTTGAGGTTGGAATTCTTAGTCTTTGAACTAGTAAATGTCTCAAAACACACTTCCTCAAATCACGCTACTACTTCAACAAAATGTCACTATTGTCACTTTTTTATGGGAAAAAATAAGTGGACTGAATTCAAACCTATTATTGCAATGTGCTCATAGAAAAAAATTTGCAAGACATTATTTATACATTCATATTGTTTTTTTAATCAAAATTTCCTAAGTTTTCTAAAAAAAATCTCCATAAATTTTGTTTCCATAGCATTTTATACTTTTCATCAGTTTTTAACCCAAATTATCTCCCTTGCAATTGGGTAATTCTCTGTGAAATCCATTAATTATTAGTTGAATTATAATATGGCTATCATAAATGAGAAATTCTGTGATCTAATTATGCACATCATATCTAATCACAGTAATAAATTTACTTTGTAGATGGCTACACGTACTGGTGCTGAACTGCCAAACGTTAATGGTAATATCAAGAGGCTCATCATCCATCGACTTACTAAATTAAGTGCACCTTGATGGAAAAAATTGCTAATCGATTTTTTTTATTGAGGTAATTTGTAAATACACTTATTGTTTGAAATTTCCAAACAAGTCTTTACATATACGTGTATTAAAGTTATTTTTTGACCCTTAACCAAGAAATGCAGATAGGCTCATGAAATATTTGAGCTTTACAGGCCAACCTTAATAAGAAACGAGCACTTCAGCCGTGGCATCCTTATCATTTTCTTGCTGCTCGGCACTGAAGAAAGGTAATGAATCAAGTCTCTCTTCCATTGGTTGAGGCAACGCAGTTAGGGAACCCTTATAATCCCTTGGGTATGTTTTTGTCGCCTGCATTCCAAGGGAGCACTACAGAGCATACTTTGGTGACTCACTTCTGGAACTTTAAATGCTAGAAATTAATAAAATTGGTGATAAAATAGGCATTTAACAAAGTTGCAATTGTTCTTGTTGTCTAGAAATTAATTTCTAGAATTTTTAACATTTTATCAAAACTCATAACATATTTATTTTCCTTGTGATAATCAGATAAATATACTTCCAAACCACATGTAAATCCATTGATTTTCACCCACGTTTTCTTACTGAATGGCCAGCAGTTAAAAAAGAGTGCTCAGTTCTTTAGATGGTGGAACACATACCTTAATAAGCAAGGGAAGAGTTGGGGTAATAAAGACTCTGGACCCTTGGACCACGCACACAAGTATGTTTATTGCAAAGATGGAGGAGAGAAGAAGATGGAAAAATTTAAACAGAGTAAGGCAAAATGAAGTACAAAGAGTTAAACAATAAATTTAGTAGAAGGGCCACAAATAAAGCAAAAGAAGATAGGTGGAAAACGCAATGCGAGGATATGGAAAGTTTGTAGACGAAGGATGAAATTGGTGCTCTGTACAGCAAGGTTAAGTTATTATCGGGAAATAAGAAGGCAAGATCTGTGCTAACAGTTGAAGATAAGTAGGGTAGGATAATAATTGAACCAGATAAAATCCAAGAGAGATGGAAAGAATATATAGAAACACTGTACGGTAGAGAACTTAGGCCGACAAGGTTAGACATAGAAAAGGAACATGCCATAGATAAAGATAGCTTAGGTCCAGGCATACTCGATGATAAAATAGGAAGGGCATTAAAGGAGATGAAAGCAAATAAGGCCGTGGGGGTAGACAACATTCCTGTGGAACTGTTGAAATGTTTAGGAAAATGTGGGAAGAAGACTCTATATGGACTGATTCGTAGTATCTATGAGGAAGGAATCTGGCCGGAAGATTTTGTGAAATCAGTGTTAGGTCCTATTCCGAAAAAGGTAAAGGCTATATCATATGAGAATTACAGAACAATAAGCTTAATATGCCACGCAGCTAAAGTTATTCTCAGGATCATCAACAAAGGGATAGAGAGTAAGGCAAATGATTACTTAGGGGATGATCAGTTTGGGTTTAGGAAAGGAAGAGGTACGCGTGATGCCATTGCAGTAATGAGATCACTAATCGAGAGGAATATAGAATACAATCAGGACGTATTTGCCTGTTTTGTAGATTTCGAAAAAGCGTTTGATAGAGTGAATTGGGAAAAATTAATGCGTGTATTGAAGAAAATAGGAATGGATTGGAGGGACAGGAGACTGATCCGCAACCTGTACATGTCTCAGACTGCACAGGTGCGAGTAGGGAACAGAGAGTCCGGATGGGCAGTGTTAGGAAGAGGTGTAAGGCAGGGTTGCCCATTGTCACCGGTGCTGTTCAACGTATATGTGGTGGAAATGATTAAAGAGGCATGGGAAGAATTGGAGGTGGGAATGAAAGTCGGAGGGGAATTCGTAAAATTGGTTAGGCTCGCCGATGACCAAGCATTAGTTGCTCAGACAGCCAATGGGTTGCAAGCATTGCTGAGTGAATTGGACGTTCAGTGCGATAGATATGGGATGAGTATTAATATTAATAAAACAAAGGTTTTGCAATTTTCCAGGAAGAAGAAGGCTAAGTTAAACATTAAAATAGGAGGGAAAAAAATAGAGCAGGTATAACAGTTTACGTATCTTGGAAGTGTTCTGGACCAACACGGTCAAAATAGTAGGGACCTAAGCAGAAGAATTGCACTAGGTAAGGAGGCTTTCTCAAGAAGGAGGTAGTTGATGACGGGGACGTTGAGCAGGGATGTTAAGAAAAGACTCGTAAAAACTCTGATATGGAGCGTAGCTATGTATGGTGCGGAAACGTGGTCGCTGAAGCAGGAGGATAGACGTAGACTGGAGGCTTTTGAAATGTGGGTGTGGAGAAGAATGGAGAAGGAGAAATGGACCAAAAGGAAAACAAATGAGGAAGTACTGGAGATGGTGGGTGAGGAGAGGTGTTTGTTGAGAGAAATCCTATGGAGGCAGGAAAGATGGATGAAAAGCATATTGAGTGGTAGTGGGATGTTAAAGAAGGTAATAAAGGGGAGAATGTTAGGTAAACGAGGAAAGGGCAGGAACAGGATAGGTATGTTGGACGGGATGAAGGGAGGAAAGAAGTACACAGAGATAAAGAGGGGCCTGATGTAAAGGAGGTTGCTGGATTGGGTTTTGTTTGGAGTTACAAAATATTTATTTGATAGTTGTGTCCATCCAAAAACCTACCTTAACCGGTAGATTACCTAATAATAACAAGAATGTTTCTCCAGCAGATGCCAGTGCAAATGTATAAATGTGTTTCCCAGAGCTTCTGAGTTAAGATGCCTCTTTTGATAGAAGTAATCATTCTTAAATTGGACATTCAACTTCAAGCAATATAAATTCCTGAAAAATAAATTTATATTGCAACAATCATGTTTCAAATGTACACTTCAAACTGTTCCCTTGCAGTGTAGGCACCAACAATAAAAGAATAGTTTAGGAAACTTACTTTCTCTCACTAATTTCTTCTATACTGCCCTGCGTCATGTATTCCTCAGTATCTGTATCATAGAATATAATTGTGCCATCCATGCTCTTCTGTTCCTGGAACTTTTAATGTTCCCTCACTTACGATTGATTCTTTTCAGCGTTGCTCTTTCTAAAGCCTTCATTAAGCTTTTTATTTGGAATAGTCTGAATTACTTAACAAATTCATATCAGTCTCTTGTCATTATCAAAGATTTTAAGTCCAAGGATAAGTTTGTAGCATCTCTCCCACTGTCAAATTCCCTGCTAGCAGACATGCCAACTTTCAAAAATGAAAAATCGGGAGGACATGCCAACTTTCAAAAATGAAAAATCGGGAGATTTTTAGAAGTGTATCACGAAGTAATCACTTTTAATTACCACAATATTTGCATGGCACCTTAATCCCTTTATGACACTTTGCCAATTTTTAATGAATGTCACACTTTATTAACATGTTAAGCTAAGTACACAATTTGAACAGTTCATCAAGAACGTAAGAAGGAAAAATCGGGAGTCTCCCGCTTAAATCGGGAGAGTTGGCATGTCTGCCTGCTAGTATCTTCAGTTCCTCAAAGCTCCCTGAATCAACATTAACCATTACCTGCTTCCCATACAAGCCTTATTCAAAAAGTAAGGGGCGTTTCCTTTTAATTAAATATTGGTAGATTAGAACTACATGTATGTATGATACACATGAAGTATTGATTATTTCCAAAGCCACTGAAGGTTAATAAAGATAACAATGTCTGCAGCAATCATTGCTCCCACCAGTTGCCAAATACATGTTGTGATTCAACTTGGTGTGCAAAAGGATCATTAGCTGCCCAAATTCTTTGGGAGAATAAGTCTAATTTATGAACCTATTTCCTCTTCTCGCGCTTGAAACAGGCATTGGTGGACAACAGGGAATGTGAGACCAGCATTGCCAACTGGTTCAATTCCCAGGCCACAAATTTCTATGCTGAGGGATTGAAGAAGCTGGTGTGACATTACAAAAAGTGCTAAGAAATAATTGGCAAAATTATGTAGATTGAAATTAGGTTAGTAGAAAATGAAAATCAATGAAAACTTTTTCCAATAAATGTATTTTTTATGACCCAACCACCCATTATGTTTGAATGTGCCTTGTGTATTTCATTTTCGGGCCTTATTCTGCAAGTTTTAGTTTCCTTCAATGATAGTCGTAGTTCACTTTCGTGTATGAGAATTTATCCAATCAATTTCCCCCTTCCTCTTGCAAGTGTCCTCCATAGTCTCCCCTCTCTTCACTCACTCTTCAAAATACTCCTTGTTACTTATTCCATTCCATTTTCAGCATTCTCCCGCAGAATTGTATTTTCTTTCGTATCATCATAATTCCACTGCCTCCTGCTTCTTTTTGTCCTGTTTATTGCTGCTACATTCCATTTCCATGCCTTCTTTCCCATTTTCTCCTCTTGAATCTGATGTTACATTAGTACTAAATTATGATCTGAATCCACATTCATTCCTGGGAAACTGTGAAAATTGATTAAGCTGTTACATCTGTGCTTAACCTTGATGTAGTCCAAATGACATATTTCTGAATCCCCGGGCATTTTCCATGAATATCTATACCTATTGTGGCGTTTAAACCAAGCATTTATTATGATTAAACCATTCCTCCTGCAGTACTCCATTACTTTATCCCAGCAGTTATTTCTTGATCCAAAACCACTGTGACCTAGCTTACTTCTTTCCCTTAGCCTGTTATCCTTATTCTCATTCACGTTCTCAAAACTCTCAACCACTGGACATTCTTTGCTCTTTGCGCATTTTCGGTGCCCACCCAATTTGTTATATCCGAGGAGGTTTTCCATGACAATATTGTAGACAGTAGTGCATTCAAATTGAGGAAATTGTTCAGCCAGGCCATTAATTGTCAATCGACGATCACATCAGTTTTTGTTCTACTTGTGAAACAATTTCATCAGTCAGAATACTGGACCTGCCACTTCGCTCTTCCTCTTTATTTGTTCGTCCATTTTTAACCTTTTGCACTCGGATGTCGAGTGTGACTCGACACGGTTAGCAATAGCTGCAGCTCGTATGTCGAGCCACACTCAACACCACGTTTCACCACGAGGGGAATTGGGATTTTTGTCTATTTTTCCAATAACTTTATCAATTACCAATCAACTGCATGCAAGGACAAGTCAAGTAAGCTTAATTAATAGCATAGCTTGTTTTATAAATAAATAGTATCCGCCCATAATGTCATCATCGACATTAATGCCATCTCCAAAGGATGCCACCATCTACGCAGATGTTTGTTGTTATCTCTTTGCTGTGTTGTAAGTTCTTTTTTCATTTGCATTGTTTGTCCTTCATTACTTGGAAGTCAGCTAAATGTAAAGCAATGCCTTAAGAGAGATGATCTTTGTCTGAAAAAAAGATCGCCAGAATGTAAAGTTACCTCAGTCAGCTGTTCCATAGTTCATTGCTTTCTAGTTTGGACTCTTTCATTTCCTTTTCCTCCTAGTGTCAGTTGTCTCATCAAACATTTTGGCTGCTCTTTTCCTATCTATTGCATAATCAGGAATCTTGAGTAGGCGGGTCCAAGACATTAGTCTGCTATATTCATAGTGAAACACGAACCTTGGCTCTTTTCCTGAGTCATGCTTTATTTGAGGTATCATCATCATTTGAGGAGGGTCCAAGACATGAGTCATTGTTTCATAGTAACTCGAACCTTGGCACTTTTCCTTTGTTGTGCTTTTTTGAGGTTGCATTAGCCTCTCGTGGTAAAGAACCATCCTTATCTTAGTCTCCCAGGTTTGATTATGTTTCTTGAAGCATAATGCAGATGTTTTCCCTGATGACACAGGGTTCTCTTATAACAGATGCTTTCCCTTTAGTTGGACGAATAGTTTGCCAGCTAGTAGTCACTCATTCTGAACAAATTTCACCTCCTCACGATGAATAAGTATTCAAAAGAATTAGAAAGCATCAACGGTGAATTTTACATCGAAACTGACGAATTTATTGCGAACATAATAGTGACGAAAGTGAGTTGTCTGAGAAGATGATGAACCAGTCGCTGGTCCAAGTGGAACTGTGGAAAAGAAAACACCCCTTGCTTCACTCAAAGATCATGGTCAATGTACTGACCGTGATGTTGAATTAATGGTGACAAAACGAAGATGCACGATTGTTTATTCAAGTGATAGTGATGGAGATATAGGTGATATCATTGTGCTTTTTTGCACAAAATTATAGTTTAAATTACGGTTTATCAGTAATTATGTAAAAAAATCCAATTAAATTAGTTTATTTGGAAAGAAACTCCAGTTTTTCATTCTAGTGCCACGCTTACTAAATTTGGGGTATTTAACAAATTAAATCCTGAGTAGACTTAAGGCAATTGAGAAAAAAGGCACCCAAGTGCAAAGGGTTAAACTCATGGCACCAATGTCCAACCTTTCCTTCAATCATAACTGTAGGTCAATAAACTAGGCATAACTCCCGATGAATTTCAGCAGCCGACAATCCTTTTGCATAAAAGAATCCTATGACAGAACACACTTCACAGCTGGTGGGATCAACGATTGTTACGGACATTCTTGTTTATATGCACGGACAAGCAAGTGACTTCTGAAACAAAACAAATGCTGCTATAGCTTCTCAGAGAATCAGTAGATGGCACTGCACAAGTAAAATTGTGTTCTGAAGCACCAATATTTAAATATAAGCTTACTTTATGAATTGCATCATATATGCCCCCCCCCCTGGTAGCTTTTCCATTACTGTTTTTTATCTGCTTCATGCATAGATTTCCTGGGTGCTGTTCTTATTACATTGAAATTTTTAAATCCAGGAAGTACCAAGTGATTGGACTTTCCATGGTAATTGTAATAGTCTTGGAAGAAAGTTAAATGCTAGAATATTAATTTTTCATAATCAGGCTGCTGATATAATGGTAAATTACATGGTGTGATAAAAAAACACAGGACTGATTTTATAACTTGTTTATTTCGACAGATACAGGTTAAACGAACTTGTCGCCTTTAAAGTACATACCTTGTACTTAAGGAGGGAAATTTCATAAAAGAAAAACCTTTTGATACAATTTTGTTTCCATTTACAATCCTTTTTCCCAAGTTGAAGTATATAACCTGGTTACACTATCTCAGAGAGAGAAATTACAACAACTGATGGTGACCATCATTCTATGTTAAAGTTTTATTAAACTCGACCCTCTCCATTAGCAAAATAAATTAAATTACTTCTTAAAATTGTACACACAAACATAATCCAGCATCTTTGATCATGTTAACATAAGCATAATTCATAAGCCAAAAAAGTTATCCTTTGGGATTGATAATCTATCTTTTACAGCATTATATCAATGAAGTGGTAACTACACCTGACAAGAAATATGATCGACCTTGAAAATAACTATGCAAATATTAGATAGTAGTCCTAAGGATGAATGGTTGAATTATTTATGATGACAACTTCATTTAAGTGATTCTCTGCCCAAAAAGTTATTACGCTATCAATTATCCACTCCTAGTGGAAACTTTTCAAAACCTCTCTTTACATCACTAGTGCAAGGATGGGAAACACTAACCATGTAAGAAGATGGACCCATTCTTCATACAATGGTATTTTATATTTACTAAAACAATGCCCTGCATAAAAAGAATGAACTATTTCCCTTCCACTAATTTCAGTGTGCCCATCACCTCTTTCAATAATACTTTGACCCTATCATCACCTTTTGCTTCCATCACCTTTAGCGCTGCTTTTAACTCCATCAAATACTTAACACTATTCACCTTGTCTCCAACACTGCAATATATAATTGCAAAATAATATTTAACCTTAAGAGTTTCAATGTGTGTTTCACCCATCATGGACTTCAGGTACCCATATACTTCTTTCACAATCACTAGAGCTTGCCTCTTTGAACCATGATTACTCAAAGTGAGTGAAAGTTTTATGGAGTAATCCAGAAAGAATTTAGGAATCCTTACTTTTCCAGTGTGCATTTGAAGGGTATGATATATCATCTTCATTATAGAAGATAGAAATTTGTGTTTCCCCATTGATAGCGCCAACGACAAAATTGGTCTCACTCTCATTAGGCCATCCTCATCAACAGATTCAGAGGATTTACTTGAGCAACAAGATAATATGTGGGGAATAGCCTCTCTAGTTCTGCCTTTTACGACCAAAATTGAACTTCTTAGGCTCTCAACATCCACTCTCAAAATGTTATCACTGCAGGAGGGGCCCATCTGTAACGTAATGGCGTCTAGCTCCTTCTCTGCATCGTTGACCCTTCCCATTTTAAAGAGCAACATTGCTATTAAAACATTGGTCTTCAGGGTAAACGCATTGCTTTCTCCATAACAATTCTTCATTGAATCTCTGATCTTAAGGAAAATTTCAAAGGATTCTTTTAGTTTTCCACGAGTAAAAAGAATACTAGCATGATTCAGAGCCAACATATCATATTGTCTATTCGACTGCTCATCATTACTATCCATTACACCATCAATACCTGGAATTGTATTTTGCCTTTTCTCCCGACTGCCTTTTCTAGCTTTTAACCTTTCCCTGCTCAAATCTTCCATCTCTCCCAGACTCTTGCACATTTCGAACTCTGGATTACAAGCCTTCAGGTGTATCAGGAGCTGAGCCCTTGTTATGTGTAACAGATCTGAATTTTGCCCTAAGATTGATGGACCATCCAAGAGGATCTCCTCAAATGCAATGGCTGCTGCTTGCATATTACCTGATGTCCCAAGGAGAATACCATAATCAAACAGCACATGAAAGTAGTTAGGTTGTTTGGGACCTGTCACATTACGCCATGCATCTAAACACAGTTTCATATTCTGCTTTGCTTTCTTAATGTCCCCTAAAAATTGATAAGCATGATACACATCACTCATAGCTTCCAGAACAGCTGAGTGAGAACACCCAAGGACACTCTTCAGTGACTCTAAGGCATTCACAGAGAAAGTCATAGCGACGGCATGTAGGCCCTGCTTGAAAAGTTGACTGGTTATCACATGTGGGACATCAAAATATTCCTTAACCAGAGATTTGTGTCCTACGGAGTGATTCCATACAGACACCCTATGTTGCACATCCATTTTCCTGGCAAAAGACATTGCCTTTCTAATCACGTCAACTTCCATCCCCAAATTCCTCAGTATTAAGCGGTTCACCGTTGGAACAATATGGTGAATTCTTCCTTTTCTTCCATGAAGAGATGCAATTGATAGCTTTGAAAAAATGGAAAAACTCTTCTCAATGAATTTTCTTCCATATTTTGGATTTGCATTACATATGGCATCCAAATCTATACAATCGGGAGATAGATATGAAAGAATATTCAATAGGGTCAGTGCCATCCGGCCCTCAGTTGTCTCCTCCAGGTGTTTCAGGGTATGGACCATTACACCATACGTTGTCTCCGAGTATTTACCTTCTGGATCTACTGATAAACATTGTTTGAACAATGGCTCAATATCACTCCTCGACACCTGAATGTATTTATGGATTGTGAATGTCCTTCCTTCCTGCTTTGCCAGAGTCTCTTGTTCGAGAATGTATGAGACTGCTTGTCTAAGGGCCAGTGGAAAGTAGCACAGGGCCTCGCATAGTTTTGGCCCTTCCTCTTCACACCAGATGGGAAGGTGACCAAGTGACCCCTTGAGTAGATTTAATGCCTCCTTTGGATCGAAACGTTCAAGAAGAATAAGAGGAAAGCCATCCCAATTCTGCAATCGTGAAGTAATGATAAATTTGATTCTGGATCCCACCCCACCGCTTGGGAGATACTTCCTAATTTGACTCTCAGACTCCACATTGTCATAGATCAATAATGTCCTCCTGTTCTTAAGCTGGTTGAAGGTCTCCTCAGCAACTATGACTATGTCTTTCAACTGACCATTGGACATCTTTGCAATTCCCAACTTTTCAAATGCCAAGTACTTGAAGGTGGACTCGATTCTCTCAATGTTTTCGGCATGTATCCAGATTATGTTGTCGTACATAAACTGGAAGTGTATTCTGCAGTACTCTCTCACAAGTTCACTCTTACCCACTCCACCCAAACCGGCCAACACCAATTTTTTCGGTGAGCTATCCTCCCAGTGCTTTGATGTCCCCCCAAGGAAGTGCAAGATTTGCATTAATTCCTTTTCTCTACCAACAAAATTAGAGATAGGTTTGCTCAGGTTGAACTGCATTGTTGGACCTTCTACATTTCCCAACTTCAGATGCTCTAACAATTCTCTCAATACCAAACCTGAGATAGAGCTATATCCCTCAAGCCTCTTTTGCAAAATTTCTCGGATCACATTTATAAATTTGTCCTGAATAGTGTCTGAATTGCCCAAAGATATTTTCAACATCCTCTGGGTCAATGCATGGAGCCCTTCTGGTGTTGGGTTTACGATTACAAAAGCTACCTTACGGAGTAATTCTTCATACTCCAAGTCGGTAAACTGATCACAGTCTTTCATGGTCTTTTCACCCTTAACATTATCCTCTTCAAGTTGGAGAACTTCTTTCCGCACATAATCTTTGATTTCCTTCCAGCCTTCTGAAGTGCCATGATATTTCAACAGGTCACAATGGAAAATGTAATCTTTGCTTTCAGAATCTCTAACCACGTCATCCAAAGATTTTAATTGGCCCGAACTCCTCAAGTAAAAAATTACTCTGTTAATATCGGGAAGTTTTTTAAAAAAATCATGATCTCTCAACAGCCTTGCATAAATCTTGAAGGGTATCAAATGATTCCTGTCAGATGACAATGGGTTCGTGGCAGTAGCATTATTCTCAGTAGATTCTTCAATTTCAGCTGGAACGATCAAGCAATACCTTAAAAGAAAAAGAAATAATCTTTCATTTGACAGAAAGTATCATACCTATTGTATGCCAGATATGTTGGTTGAAAAATTATTCCTCATGAAAAACCTCACAGTATACAGTATAATGATTTACAATATTCCAAAAATAAGATGAGCTCTATTCTCCAAAAAGTATGAAATAAATTTCAATATTTAATGTTAACTTACTTTCATGATTAGAACATTTAAGGTTAGCCAGCTAACAACTTCAGACTATTCAAATGATAAAGAATGGCAAAAGTGATGCAAGGTATACATTAAACTCTCGATTACCTTTGCTAATGATGACGAAGTGCGGTTAATTGAAAAACAGATAACCAAAATACACGGAAAATACAGTTGTGAGAAAAATGAATACATATGGAAACTCCGCTTTTCCATTCTGTGCAACTACAAGGTGTGATCAAAGAAAGACTGGACTGATTTTATTCTGCGCAAACCATTCACCAGATCGAAATAAGACATGGCGTGCCATCTAGGGACACATCTGATGACTAAAACGAGAGGTGTTGCATTTGTTTACAACAAGTCGTTATGCAGCAGCAGCACATGTCTTAACCTGTTCGGCACGGTGTGCAACGGCAGCAATGAAAGAACTAGAGGAACAGTGTGTGTGCATGAAATTTTGTTTCGGCCTTCGCCTAAGTGCTACGGAGTCATTTGGAATGATTCAGCAAGCGATTGTTGATGAAGGTATGTGTTGAAACCAGTGTTTTGAGTGGTACAGTTGTTTTAAATCGGGGAGAACCTCGACAGATGAAGATGACCTTTCACTTCGACATACCCCAACCATATCAAATTGGTGAATGATTTGGTGTGGGCAAATCGCCATGTAACTGTTAGGGGGATAACCGAGGAAGTTAACATAAGTTTTGGATCCCGTCACGACAATTTTGACGGACATTTTGGGCATGGCAGGGGTCCCAACCAAATTCATCCCGCTGGTGCTAACTGATGAAAAAAGACAAAAACGTGTGGACATTTGTCAGGAACTCCCGGATTGAACCAATGCCAACCAAGAGTTTTTTAAAACCATCATAACCAGTGACGAAACTTGGGTTTACAGTTATGATGTCGAGACAAAGGCCCAGTCTTCTCAGTGTAAAGGTCTTCTTCATTCTCCGTGACCAAAGAAAGCTCGTATGTCCCGGTCCAATGTGAAGGTCATGCTGGTGTGTTTCTTCGATTAGCAAGGGCCGATTCATTACAAATACGTCCCTCGAGGTCAAACCATCAACAAATATTTCTACTTAAAGGTCATGAAGAGGCTGAGGGTCGCTGTGAGCAAAGGAAGGCCAAACATGTGGAGAAACAATGCATGGAGTTTCCACCACGATAATGTGCCAGCTCACATAGTGCTGATCGTGCCATAGTTTCTCTCCAGAACTGGAAATTCCGTGATCCCACAACCACCCTACTCTCCAGGCATGGCTCCATCAGACTTTTTTTTTGTTTCCAAAGTTAAAATCAACCTTGAAAGGGTACCAATTCGACTCTATTGAGGACATTAAAACTAATTGTATGGAAGACCTGAAGAGGATCCCTAAGATGGCTTACCAGGCAGGGTTTGAGAGCTTGAAGAAATGTTGGCAAAGGTGTGTCGTCAGCCAAGGCATGTACTAATAGGGCAACAAGTTCCATTGAGCTGTATCCGTCGAAATTAAAAAGTTATAAAATCAGTCCTGTTGCAATCTATACGTTTTTCGGGTTCCTCCCACGTTGAGTTGTGTCTATTGACGACGGTTTCACCAGCAGTCCCGCTGGCATCTTCAGGTCTGAAGTGCCAGCGGGACTGCTGGCGAAACCGTCATCAGTAGACACAACTCAACGCGGGAGGAACCCGAAAAACGTACAGATTGCATCTCATCACCGCGGAAGCCTTCGCAGTAAAATCAGTCCTGTTTTTTATCACACCTTGTAATTCTAGTTTTTTAAGCAATAGAAAGCACATTTTATCTATTTTCAATCATTTTTATAAGATGGAATTACAGTTTCATGAGAACACAGACCTATCATAAAGTGAAGAGCAGAAGATATTTTCCTCAAAAAACTAAGTCTCTCAACTAGTGCAATCTCTAGCTAGCTCAACTAGTGCAGATTCATATTCGCCATATGATACGAATGAAAATAATCTATTGTACATACTTAAAGACTTATTTGTAGTAAGAAAAGCTATAAATTAAATTACCTTAAAGGAGAACATACAATTCTCAGGGCTAATGAATGCAAGTGAAATGATAATTAAAAAGTATGGATGCTTAAAATTAAAATAATAAATACCATTGACAACTTCTAATTTTGTGAAATTAAAACGTTTTAAGAAAGCCAAGGTATTCTTAACTTTTATTTTGCATGAAGTAAATCTAGGTTTCAAAACATTTAACTATCTTGACAATTTTTACATTGTTATAACTTCTAGCTGGGGAGAGTTGCACACACAATCTGTAAAACAGATAATTTGCACATGGATATATGTCAAAAAGAAAAAGAAGAAAAATTAATATTTGTGAGGATAATCAGGCAAAATAATATAGACCATAAAGAACACCACCCCTTCTATGAATATATGCTGGCTCATGCAAATTATGTGTTAGTATTCAAGTTTCCAAATGATTTATTATGAACAGTTCAGTAAATAATCTCCATTCGTTATTATTGTTATTATTAATAACTATCGGATCTCAATAAGTTGAAATGTACATAATATCCTTAAACCCATATGTATATATTACAATAAGCTTATTCTTTAGTCCTGAATACATTTCAACTACCATGATTCCATCCAAAATACCATATTTGCCAGCCCATTAGATGCTTTTTATGCTCTAAAATCAGCTTACATCTTATGTGCTAGGTGCATATGGCTATAACTTCAAAATATCGGCACAACCCGATTCATCAGAAAAATACTTACTATCAAGTATTTTTCCCCACATCAGGCACACAAAATTGTTGCCTCGATTCCGATCTGCATAAGATCAATGTTTAAAGTTGGTCGTAAGAAACAGTGTCTTAATATTTCATTAAAATTACTGCCTTAAGAATTTCCTAATAAATCATAGATTTATACTCTGTAGCTCATTAAGTAAGGGACACCTCACAAATGGTGCTACTGCAAATCTTAATACGAGCTGGGTTAACATGGACGTTGGCTAATACATTCATACTTTATATCTCTCCTGATAAACTACTGAGTCTACAGCCATTCAACCTTAAGCAGTATGAGAGCATCATGAAAGCGTAGAAAATGGTTGCTTTAAATACCAATTTCAATAGTAACAGAAACTAAGAATCGCAACAACAGTTTCAATGATTTAAATATACTTGATTCTTCTCTGAAGAGGCCTGCTTTGCAGGGGGAACACCTGGTGTCAGGTTTTCTTAGGCACTTTCCAACCCACAATTTTAGTTCTTTAATTTTGTTTGTGTGATTGACGGGTCCCTGCCAAGGGAGGAACCCTTGTAAACCCTGAATGAGTTAGTGCGTGCATTTCACAAAGGTCGGATACACCTGAGTAATTGCATTTTTACCGAAGTCCCTTATTTTGCTTTGTTATTTCTGTGTGATTGGCGGGTCCCTGGCCTAGGAGGAATCCTGGTAAACCCTGAATGGGTGAGTGCGTGTGTTTCACAAAGGTCTGATACACCTGAGTGATTGCGTTTTTACCGAAGTCCCTTATTTTCCGTTTTGTTATTTCTGTGTGATTGGCGGGTCCCTGGCCTAGGAGGAATCCTGGTAAACCCTGAACGTGTGAGTATTTGTGAATCACAAAGGTCCTCGTTTTCGAGCACACCTGAGTGATTGAGTGACTGTGTATTCACTTAAGTTGTTTTTGTTTCATAACATCCTTTTATAATTATCATTTATTTGTGTGATTGACAGGTCACTGACATAGGAGGGATCCTTGCAAACCCTGAGTGTGTGTGTGTGTATGTGATTCACGAGAGTGAAAGTTATTTCGTAGCACACCCTAGTGATCGAGTGGTTATAAGTTTGTTTCATTATTTTTTATTTATTTTATTATTATTATTTTTTTAATTGTATTATTTGTTATGGTTTGTGTGTGTGTGTGTGTGGTTTTTTCCCCCCTTTTCTTTCTTATTACTTAGTGCCATTCAAGTTTACGGTCCTGGTATTTTTTGTTTACATAGTTTCAATGATAATTACCTCATGAAATGTTAAGAGATAAGTTTGTCATTCAGTAATGCATTTAAACTTGAATTCATGAATTGACCTTCAGAGCACGGAAACAAGGTAGCTTAATAGGTTTTTGGCTCAGTGATGTTGAATTTCTGGAATTTTATGATGAATTAACATTGACATATATGTAGCTGCTTGTTTTTCAACGTAACAGTTCAATTTTCTTCCTAAAATCATAACATCAAAATGCTTATTCTTTTCTGTCTGATCCAAGCATTCTAACCTGAAAACTTGGGGTTGCATCTTGTGTGCTGGTTATTTTATGGACCGGGAAATACATTGTGTTTTATTTTCTTGCCTCTACCTAGCAATCTCCCTGTATCAACATTTTCCACCTCTACCATTTGTTTTACTTTTCACCCATTTGATTATCTCAATTTTTCTCAATGCCCATTACTCAAAAGCCTCCAAATCTATGGCTCTTCCCTGTCTCATTGACTATGAAGTCTTTTCTGCAATGCAAATCTGCTTCATATTAAAGTTAAAACTCCAATACCATACTTCACAGTGTAACAGGATGTTAACAATAGTGTTGCAACAAATTAATTGTATTTTTAATCAAAATTACTGTACATTTTGTCTTAAAAACGTTCTACAATTGTACCAGCCACATCCTAAACTATTGCAACTCTTTCTTGCCACATACAGTTGCACTACCATTAATATTTGTAGTAAAAGATAATGCAATACTACTACATGCAAAAAGGTGATCAAATGTCTGGCTACACATCTATTCAGGATACATTATGAATACCATTTTTGTGGAGGATAATTATAATTTTTAACAACACATATCAAGAATGAAGTGTATACAGTATAAAGAATGACAACCATGGGAGAAATATCATAATGTTATTTTTTACGAGTTAAATATTACTAAATACACATCTCAATGTTGAACATTTAATGGACTTGGGTATAAAATGCGTATATCAAAATGTTCAATTCTCAAGTACACTAAACAAAATTAATGTTCTCTTTCACTCACCACCCAGAGTTAGCATCGGCATTCCCACATTCCTTATAAGTCAAAATGACATCCTTAAAGCAGAGTCCTTTGTGGTCTTCATCTTTCTTCAATGTCCACATCTGGAAGTCCTCTACATCCTTGTCGAAGCATGCCTTCACAGCAAAATGTTCCAGAAGGTTTACCCGGCACTTGAGGGATTCGGTATAGTGGTCTTCATTTGTCTCTTCAACCAGAAACTCAATGGTTTTGTCTTTACTTGGAGAAAATCCTGAAGCCATGGTGACCAGGCAATGGCCCCTGTGCACGGACTGAAAATGGTATCCATTAAATTCTGAATTACAAATATACATACCTTATAATTTAATGAGTTATTTTTAAAAATTGTATCACGCAATTTCATGTAACTTTTTGGCACACTACAATGATATTTGCTTTAGTTATCAGATTGGCCTATTTGTAGAATAACAGTAATCCCAGGAATTTCAAAATCAATTAGAGATAAACATATTCCAGCCCATCTTTGCCATTAAAAATCATTTTAATTGGTGAAATTAAGGTGAAAAACGTTAGGAATAACAAATTATATTAGGAATTTAAAATCATCCAATCAGGTCTTCAATTCCAATCAAACGTAAATTTTCCATCAGAGATTTTTCACAATCAATAGAATTTTTTATATCTACCCTTAGAGAAAATGTTAAGTGGTTACAGGAAACAGTTGTTTATCAAGCCTCCTAGTTGACAGTATATTACTACAGTCATAATATCAGCATTAAGGTATATGTAAACAAAAAATACCGTTTTGTTTACATTGATTCACGACCGTAGCTACGTTCCTTGTATATTTAAATTAAGATGTATGCCAGAGGCCTAATGTTTAATGAGTGGGGGGAGCATTTGATATGAAAAAGAGAACACACGGAAAACACTGTCATAAACTACAATGGCATTAACTGTCCCACATGGTATTGTAGAATGCAGTTAACTGTGTTAATCACAATCACACATGCATACTCCTTAATTGTGAAGAATTACTCTTATGAAAGAGATCCTTCATCCAAGTTCAAATAAATAAAAGAGGGGAAATTGAAAATAATACAAAAGCTGCACATACTATCCTATTCAAGGTTTAATGAGGAGAAAATCCTATGCCAGTGACTCACCAATTGTACTGAAATTTAGAAAATTAATAGAATAGAATATGTAATGAGCAAGCTTCAAATGAACATGCTCTATATTAATCACACAATTACACATGCCAGCTACAAGGGCAATTACAGTTGGTGAGGAAAAACAGTTTGTGCCAATTATTTTGGTAACCAATACTAACAAGCACATGTAAGCACACCAAAGGAAGCAAAGCTTCCAAAAGACCTTGACACCAGGTTGAGTAGCTTCAGGTGTGATGTGGTGGAAGTGGAACATAATGGATAATTGATTGTAGCACTTTTCCACTTGACTGAATTTATTTCATGGGTTTCTATGAAAAACATCATTAGGTCCTGATAATGATGTAATACATCGAAACCCGATCATAAAATAAATTTTTCAAGTGGGCAAGTGCTATAATCAATTTATCATTTGGCACCAGGCATTTAATTTGCCAAGCAGCCCTTTGCCTTGGCATTCATCAATTGTTTATAGTCGGATTGAGATCGAAGAGCTCTGGCCGGAAATTCCAGAATGGCTCCAATGAAGCATTATAGTAAAATTTTGTCATCCGTTACAACTAAAATTTAAGCGAAGATATTTTTTGTTTCTTATATGTAACTTAGACGCTTCCAAAATAATAGACACAGACTACTGATTGAAGGTTCCGGGTTCGATTTCCAGCACCCTTCACGCTTCACCCGAGCTGCATGATTGTTCGGGTACCAGGACATCCTGGAAAACCATAGGGAAAGGATCTAGCCTCCTCCTGACATATTAATTGCCGTTGGTCTTACAATTGGGTGATCTCTACCATCACCTACCAAACATACCTACACGTTGATTACCATGCTTATTATGTTTTTATTAAAATGTTTCGGCTCCGGAAAGTTATTTAGACAATTTTAGCTTCAAAATAATATCTATTGCAGGAATCTAGCGGGAAGATTTTGTGAGATGGGTGTTAGTTCCTATTCCAAAAAAGGCAAAGGCTACATCATGTGAGGATTACAGAACAATATGTTTGATATCCCACGCAGCTTAAGTTGTTCTCAGGATCATCAACAAAAGGATAGAGAGTAAGGCAAATGATTACTTAGGGGATGATCAGTTTGGGTTCAGGAAAGGAAGAGGTACGCGTGATGCCATTTGCAGTAATGAGATCACTAATCGAGAGGAATATAGAATACAATCAGGACGTTTTTGCCTGTTTTGTAGATTTCGAAAAAGCGTTTGATAGAGTGAATTGGGAAAAATTAATGCATGTATTGCAGAAAATAGGAATGGATTGGAGGGACAGGAGACCAATCCGCAACCTGTACATGTCTCAGACTGCTCACGTGCGAGTAGGGAACAGAGAGTCCAGATGGGCAGTGTTAGGAATAGGTGTAAGGCAGGGTTGCCCATTGTCACCCGTGCTGTTCAACGTATATGTGGAGGAAATGATTAGAGAGGCATGGGAAGAACTGGAGGTAGGAATGAAAGTCGGAGGGGAATTATTAAAATCGGTTAGGTTTGCTGATGACCAAGCATTAGTTGCTCAGTCAGCCAAGGGGTTGCAAGCATTGCTGAGTGAATTGGAGGCTCAGTGCGATAAATATGGGGTGAGAATCAATATTAATAAAACAAAGGTTATGCGATTTTCCAGAAAGAAAAAGGCTAAGCTAAATATTAAAATAGGCGGGGAAAAAATTGAGGAGGTAGAACAGTTGACATATCTCGGAAGTGTTTTGGACCAATACGGTCACAGAAGTAGGGACGTAAGGAGAAGAACTGCGCTAGGCAAGGAGGCTTTCTAAAGGAGGAGGGAGTTGATGATGGGGACGTTGAGTAGGGATGTTACGACAAGACACGTAAAAACTCTGATATGGAGCGTAGCTATGTACGGCGCGGAAACATGGCCACTGAAGCAGGAGGATAGACATAGATTGGAGTTTTTTGAAATGTGGGTGTGGAGAAGAATGGAGAAGGTGAAATGGACCGAAAGGAAAACAAATGGGGAAGTACTGGAGACGATGGGTGAGGAGAGGGGTTTGTTGAAAGCAATCTTATGGAGGCAGGAAAAATGGATGAAAAGCATATTGAGAGGTAGTGGAATGATGAAGAAGGTAATAGAGGGGAGAACGATGGGCAAGCGAGGAAAGGGCAGGAACAGGATAGAGATGTTGGACGGGATGAAGGGAGGAAAGAAGTACACAGAGATGAAGAGGGACCTGAGGTAGAGTAAGTTGCTGGATTGGGTTTTGTTTGTAGTTACAAAATATTTATTTGATAGTTGTGTCCATCCAAAAACCTACCTTAACTGGTGGATTACCTAATAATAATCATATCTATTGCAAATATATAACGATATTAACTCTAAAAAATGTCGACTTCAATTGTCTTTCCCGAATAAAATATGCCACTGCATATATTACCTGATACTGAAAATCGTACCATGGTTTTTAATTAAGATTTTTTCTACTAACAAAATGATATATCATTGTAAAACGATATTTATAGCGAATATTCGGGAGTAAATATTAAATTCAATGTGGGTCGCGATAGTCCAGGGGGCAGAGCTTTGGACTACTGACCGGAGGGCCCGGGTTCGATTCCCGGGCAAGGCAATCTGGGCACCTACAGCTCTAGTCGAGCTATGTGGTTATTCGGGTACCAGATCAACCTGGAAAACCGTAACTGGCACAGGGAAAGGAACTGGCCCCCCAACTGATGTGTGTATTTCACACTCCATTGAGCTTAGTACTGGGTGAACTCTTACCATCACCTCCCAACCCGACCTTCGGGTTGATTACTGTGTTTATGCTTAAATGGTTATTTTATAAAATACATTATTATACTTTCAAATAAAATGTTTATTTGATAGTTGTGTCCATCGAAAAACCTACCTTAACCGGTAGATTACCTAATAATAATACTTTCAAATAAGTCGCGCATGGACACATAAGCGACGATGGCTGTGAATTATTTGTTCGGTAGATCAGAGCAAATTTCCAGTGTCGACGCAAATAATTTTGTCTGTTTACAAGACGATTTTTCTCTATAGAGAATCCAGTAGAGCTCTACCTCCAGCTTTTAGAGACTAGTCGATGCGAGTCTTATATTTCCTAGGAAGTGTTTTCCTAGAATCCCTCTTGGATTGTCGAGTATGGCGTGGTTGCCGCTTTAGCTCAACCGCCGCCCTCCGTTCCATTGATGCCAGTGCCTTTCACCCCTCCCACACTCTCAAGGGATCCGGGAAAAATGAAAAATAATTTCCATGGTAGCCTTCTCTGGTTGCAGCTGCGTACACGAATTTGATTGTCCCCTGGGAAGAGGGTACAATTTCATCTCCCACGGCCCCTCGTGCAACTTGTTCAAAAAGGGAAATATTTAAATAAATCTTAAAATAGACTACATATAAGACAGCGCAACAACTAAACAAGTGAGTAAATTGAGGAAAAGGGACGAAGTTTCGAATCATACTCATAAGATATTCTCCTCTCAGGTTTTTTAACTGTAAGAATATATTTTAATAGCTAACTTTTTATTCTTAACTACCATTATCCGAGGCTTACACTACCAAACGCTTTTTCAAGGAACATTAGCAAATGCTCCTGCCACTGCCTTCTAACTTACCCAACCTTGGGCCCAAATTGAAACGGCGGGATATTATTATTATTAATCTACCGGTTAAGGTAGGTTTATGGATGGACACAATTATCAAATAAATATTTTGTAACTCCAAACAAAACCCAATCCAGCAACCTACTCTACATCAGGTCCCTCTTAATCTCTGTGTACTTCTTTCCTCCCTTCATCCCGTCCAACATCCCTATCCTGTTCCTGCCCTTTCCTCGTTTGCCTAACATTCTCACCTATATAACCTTCTGTAACATCCCTCTACGGCGGGATATTACGGTAAATGAAAATGATGTAGGCTACAAGAGGGAGGTGACAATAGAAGTTTACGTTTTATTTATTAATTTACCCTGCAAGCCATCGCTAGGATGTGTGGCAGGGGGTGAACACACAACAAAATAACGTCAACCGAAATTGACACTACCACGGTCGAACACTGTTATTACTATCCTCTATCGTTCGTGGAAAAAATGATACTGTTTTACCCTTAAACCTCTCAAATATTATTACCACGGCCTCTTTAATCGTAGCACGATGGGGGTAATAATACATTTTCAACATCACTGCTAAAGAGACCTTCCAATTTATGCAAGAGTAATTACAGTAATTTAACCTTCGCTCCGTGAGTGATTCCCAGCCTAGCTGCTCTATTATTTTGGATACGCTACTAATTTAATCGTTATAACGTTTTACAAATCTAGCTCCTCTACACTGCGCGCGATCCAATCGGTAGTCAATCCAACTTCGTGAGGATCCCATACACTTACCTGCAGCATATTCTAAATGAGGATTAACCGACGGCAGATGAACATTTCTCTTTGACCTTTTCATACACATTTACACTCTTCTAATAAATCTTAATTTTTGTTAGCTTGTCCGCATATTCCCCATATGTGTTTCAACCAAGAGATATCGTGAATGAGGCTAACGCCTAGATATTTAATCGTGTCTCTACAATCCATTTCGGTGTTCCCAATGCAGGCGTTCGGGAGAGGATCTCTCTTTTTCCAAGAATTTATGACTACTTACTTTTTTAAGTTTAATTCTAATTGCTTAGTGTCGCACCAGCGTCGTATACCAAAAATCGCGCCCACTGGAACATTTGCTTTCTCCTGAAGTAAGATTATCATGAACAAAAAGCGCAAGTTGTGCCTCGCAGGATCTTAAAATATACGAGCGGGTATCTCTCATCGTGCCCGGAGGATTTATTAGATCTCATATTTTTCAGTAAAATTTCAATTCCATTTTATGATATTTCAATTTTGGGCATCGGTTGACCGGCACGGGACGATTTGGTAAGCTATAAGAGGTATTCTGTGAGATATTAGTGAAGACACTTTGAAATAAGGAATTTAATAAGTTAGCCTTTTCCAAACTGCTGTTCACTCTTTCACCTTTGTCACTTTTGAGTGAATTAATAGTGGACTTGTTTCCCCGAACTTCTCTGACGCATGACCAAAATGCTTTGGGATTCTCGTTTAAATTTTCAGTTATTATCTTCCTTATGAATTCGCTATACGATTTTCGAAACTCCTTCTTGGTACTGGCCCTAGATATCTAATAACCATGAGAAATCTTATTCCTTTAGTTGCTTGAGTATCGTCCCTTATATTTTTCATCTTGACGTGGCATAGCCTTTGATGTCTTAACGAATTTATTACTTCGGTGTTGCGCCATCTAGGTTCCGTCTTGTCTTTTATAAATTTACTGGGAATGAAATTGTCGACTGCTGCGCAAGTGATTTCAAGGAAGTGATTCCACGTATCCTCAGTATTTCGGCGATTACTTATATATTTCTTAAAACTAGAATATTGATTCTGTAGCACGCACTTTAAGCCATTCTAATCCCCTTCTTTGACCAATTAAATTTTCCTTTTAGGCTTCTAATTTGGAACCCCATGCGGCGAGAAGTCAACATTTACTGCCCTGTGGTCACCGATTCCTTTTATATAGACTTTTTCTGGAATGTTTGTCGCTAAAAAATCAAGAATATTATCGCCTCTAATTGGTTAAGTGACACGTTAATTCAATGAGTTCAACGTAAAAGAATTCAAAAGCGCTTTGCAGATATATTTGTCTTTACCGCCCGTTTTGAAACTACATATGCTCCAGTCAATAGATGGGACATTGAAATCTCCACCGATTATAAAGTTGCGACCATTTTGCTGGGATAAGAAACCTTTGATTTGCTGATCTAATTCTAGTATTAATCGTCTTTGTCGACTCTCGGTCTGTAAAATGCGCATAGATAAAACGCTTACCAAACCATTACCAGGAATTACCTCAGCCCTGCTAACGCAAGACTTTTAAACTCCAATAAAGACACCGCCCGATTATATTCGTTCTGCCA
The DNA here is from genome assembly GCA_037158775.1 of Hetaerina titia. Classification (NCBI taxonomy): domain Eukaryota; kingdom Metazoa; phylum Arthropoda; class Insecta; order Odonata; family Calopterygidae; genus Hetaerina; species Hetaerina titia. Next base: position 74,246,266 of record CM073771.1, on the reverse strand, counting down.
TTTCTATAAATGGCAAAGGATTTTGGGAACATTTCACCGTCGGCAACATCAGTGGATCACCAGCTTTCTGTCCCAATAATTATATTTGCGCTTGTGCTTTGAATAAGGTGATGATATTCTGCGACTTTGTTTTTTAATCTTCGGCAAATAACTACCATTACAGATAATTTTTCCATGTCATTACGGTTTTTTTAATGAGGATCGTCTTCTTATTAATATTGAATCCCTTATAACATTTTCCGTCCGATACTATCTGATTGATGCTAAATGAACTATTGCTAGCACTAAACCACACTTCATTTAAAGCTACATAATTTGGCAAAGACCCACTAATTTACCTACACGCTGACTTACACGTATTGCAACATATGGGATAGCTATCGTCCAAGCATTATTTGAAATTTAGGAAGCTCGTACAATGTGACTGTCAATGAAAAGTATGGATATCCTATAAATTATTGTTGTTCATGTTTCATCTTTCCATTAGCGCATTTGCCCACTTGACTTTCACTCATAATTTAATGCTTCAAACCGTTTAAGGAATTTAAATGTTGGGTGGCATTTAATTTTTTCAAATCACTCCATCGACAGCATCCCTGAAAATAATTTATTTATCTTTTTTATGTATTTTAAATTTTAAAATAATCTAGTAAAAATTTTACTTGCGTAATATTTCATATTTTCACTTTTTCAATCGCCTTTAAGTTTCGAACCTCCGTTCAAAAAGTTCAATTTTGTGCGATATAATTTGAAACAATCCTCTAAATATAGCCCTGAATTTCACTCGGGGCACCAGCCCACTGTATCTCTCCTAAGGTTTCGTGACACCCGACTTCTTTGAGGACTGGACTTCTTCCCGGTATCGGTATCTTTTCAACGAACTTCACCACTTGAACTTCCACTATCAGATCCAACGCTCACTTCTCCTTCTCCTTACAAATCTTCAGCTAAATTCTCTATACTATCTTCACTCGAAAAAAGCTAAACCCCCTTGGAAACCATTCGGTGTTATACTCGAGGCTTTTTCACTACTCTTTCTCAAGAAAGAAATCTAACAACTGAGACTAGACAGTGGTGAGGCCTTTTGCCCTCGCAACTGTTATGACGAAACAAAAAAAGAATGGTGCACAAATGGTTCCAGAGAAATTTGATAGGGAGATGATGTCACGTAATAAAGACAAACAGAACTTGTGGACAAAGCGTAAATGCACCGAACTCTTTTATATCGTAAGGACGGAGTTGCTAGATTTATCTTTCATTTAGTGCCTTTTCAAGTAGCCTAAACAATACGACTAGGAAGACACTCGTATTTTCTAAGAGGCAAAGGGCAAACGCAGCTATTAAAAAAATTCAATGGCGCCGCAGAAATAAATTAGAAAACGGGGAGGGGCGTACGCCGATCCGCGAATGAGGCCTGCCATCTGCGACGTACCACGTACTGAGAACCTCGCTGAGGGATCTTCTCGCCTCACAGATTTTACCCCTTGACGACACCGTTCCTCCTTTCTTTCCCCCTCTCCAGCCGTCTTCCATTTTCGTTGTCACCTCTCTTCTCCTCTCTCAGCAAAACTGCGAGGAGTCCACCCGACCTAACATCATCTACTCACTGAATATACGATCGCATTTCTCAGAACTACCACGAGGTTCCTCACACTTACCCAAATGTTAGACGTAGTCAAAAGACGCCACGTTGCCACACCGCATATCACACTAGCGATGGTAGGCCGTCAAATGGAGTAGCAAAGAACCACAACAGATCCAGAAGCTACCTAAGTTTCCCTCGGATGTCCCGACGCGGGCCCTCAATAGCTGGCCATTACCATGTTTAACAGGCGATCTCAATGCGGTCGAACCAGATCAGATCGATTTGGTAAACCATACAAACTTCTCCAGATAACAAAGGCTGACTGAGAGTGATAAATCAATCGATCTGTTGACCTCGTTTAACAAATTCATTTTCTTGTCTGCGAATATATACAAACAATCGTAATAAATTACTAAACGTCATTTGGAAAGGGGAGATAGTTGAAAAATTATTTAGGAATTGGCAACTGGTCTACAAAATGAAGAAGAATACGTAGTCGAGGGGGAACCCGAGCACATTCTAGACTAAATAAAGAATAATAGCATCAAGTATATCCCATACACAAACGAAAAGAAATATCATTAAATAAGACTTCCAACAACGACCCAATCCTACGGAGTCGATCAGTGAAGCTGAGTAATAACGACATGTTAAATCCATGTCCATTTGATAGTTATGTCTATCCAAAAAAAACCAACCTTACCCGGTAGATTACCTAATAATAATAAAAATAAATCTTTGTCCATTAACTCAATCGGGCTCCCGAACTCCATTCTCTGATCGACCTGAGATCGATTAGGAAACAAAAAATAATCGCATATGTAAATACTTTTACCAAGCTCTGGACTGAAACCTTCTCTTTGAAATCGTGTAACGATTAAAAATTAAGACTGCTTAAGATTGAATTTAATTACAATAACCGGTCGTCACAGAATTCACACCTTATGAACGAGTTGAATCGCAATGTCTACAAAAGGTTTAAGTTATTTGCAAGACCTTTATAAATTACTGTGCCTACAGGAATTTCTAAAACTATCGGTCCACACAGATCAGTTAGGAAACTTAAAATTGGGTTAGTTTCCGAGGTTTTTTAGAGAGAACGAGAATGAATGCACTTGATATTTTAATTCCATAGGAAGTGACATGAAATTGGCCCGAAAATAATTCCCATATTTGTCACACCACTATAAAATATTCACAAATGCTATTATTACTGTCGGTAACCTGCCGGTTAAGGTAGGTTTTTGCTTGTACACTGCCAAACGGTACAGCGACGTTTCCCTTGTCTCTCTTAACAAAAAAACATGACATATATTATTACAACTAGCCCCTTATGAATTCCGGATACTTCCCCCCTTCATTCAGTCCAACATCCCTATCCTATTCTTTCCCTTCCTTGCTTGCCTAACATTCTTCCCTCTATCATAGTCTTCAACATCGCACTGTCAATCAAAATGCCGGGCATACATCCAGCATTCCTGTCTCTTCTTGATTTCTCCCAATTAAAAACCATATCTCCTCCACCACTACCTAGCACTTCTTTCTTTCAGTCCACCCATCTTTTCCATCCTTCTCCACATTAACATTACCAAAGCCTCCAAACGCCTATCACCCTGCTTCAAAGACTGGTTCCGTACCGTAAAAAACCACGCTCCACATCAAAATGTTGATAAACCTTTTCTTGACATCCTTACCCAACGTCCCAATGTCATCAATGCTCCATTCGAAAAAGCTTATTTGCCTAACTCAATCCTCCATTTTATGTCCCTACCACTTTTTAACATTTTTTTTAACAGAACATTTCTAAGATATGCTAGCTCACCTGCTATAACTTATGAAAACTCCTATTTTGGTAGTCTTTCTCTTTCTGGAAAACCGCATAACTTTAGCTTTCATTTATTCTCATCCCATCTCTCTCGCACTGTATTTCCAATTCTTCAATTTCCAGGCACAGCAATACTTGCAACCCCGTGGCTGACTGACAAACTAACGCTTGATTATCAATAAACCTAATTTTATGAATTTGTCATCTACAGCTCTTCCTATGCCCCTTCAACCACTTCCTCCAAATGTTCTTTGAAACCCAAGGGACACCCCTGTGCTACTCCTCTTCCTAAAACTGCCCTACCGGACTGTCGCCACTCGCACCTGAGCTATCCGAGAAACGTTATAGATAACTCTCCTATCCTTTGAGTCTACTTTTAATTTCTGAAATACATTCATTATTTCTACCTAATTTACTCTATCAAGGGCCTTTTCGAAATCTAGAAACCATACAAATACATCCTGATTCACGTATTTCATGTCCGTCTCTATAAGTGACCTTATCCCTGCTATGGCAATCACGCGTACCCCTTCCCTTTCCTGAACCCAAATTTATCATCTCTTGACGTTATCATTTTACCAAACTTATTGTTCTGAAGTCGTTTCATATGGTTGCATCTCCCGTTTTTAGAATATGAACTTCCTTACACTAATCAGGCTAAATCTTTCGGCCGACTTCTTCACTCATTACTGCTTCGAATTAGCCCATAAAAACTCCTCCTCCCACCTTTCCCTTAACCTTTAAGTAGTTTCGCGGGATTTTAGTCAACCAACGACCTTATTTGATTTCAATTTCCTAAATGTCCTTCCAATCTCAACATTGAGTAAGCCTGGAACTCGCTGGAAAGCTATCATTATCATCAAAGTCATATTCTCAAAGTCTAACTTTGCTGACCTAACGACATTACCGTACAAGTTCTATATACTATTCCACCCATCCCTCTAGGATCTTTTCCGCCTTGAGTAATATTTTTCCTCACCTTTGATTAATATCACAGATTTTTTCCTTCTTACTTTCTTTCTTACCTCCGTGTATGGCGCGCCAATTTCACCTCTCCCCTGTATTACCCTACAACTATCACTCCAGTAATCGCGGCCGTTCTATTTGCCAAATTAATTTTGCGCCGTGGGTTGTGTAGCAAAGACTTAGTTTTACAGACGTGATACAATTCAAGGGTTTTTAGAAGTCCCTTAGGTGGTGTTACCTCACACTGCTAAGCCTCATTCGAAACCATTCTGAAGGATTTTGCCAGAAGGAACGTACGTGTGCCTGGAGCAGGAATCTAAAAAAAAAATTTAACTTAATTTTTAAAATAAACTTTGGGGAAGGATAATTTATAATTTTAATAAAGATAGTAAAATGCAAATGTATGAAATGTAAATTTAATTGCTTGTCATTATTATGTACTTATAGTTTACGGTACGTAAACTATAAGGATATAATAATGGCAAATGACGCTCATGTGGAATCCTGACAAACTAGTCGACACTAGCCGACTGGACGACACAATAAATTCTTCCCTGTGGAAACGCCAAATCTTTCTTCGTGCTTTACAAATGGATTTTCAAAAAGCATCGGCCTAAACCATCTCTCTAATCAAGTGGACTACCTTAAAAAATTTCATTTTCGGAGTTGTATTTGATCACGATGGAAAAATAGAATCAAAATACATTCAAAATAATAATTTTTCATGGCCTTTGAAAAAAATATGAGTTCCGAGAAATTCCCTGAAAATTCACGGTCGCGGCGAATTCCCAGCAGTTTCCGGATTTCCCGATTTTCAAGAGCCGCTTATTACGTATGCTGGTAAGATGTGCTGAAACATCTATACCCTGTTCTGACCCAGACGGAATCGTGGGCCAGCTCTTGACCAGCGGTGGGCCAGCGATGACCAAGTTCAGTGAACTTTTATTTCTCATGCTTTTGTTTTCGATGGACCACAGAACGTTACTTCGTTCTATTCCGTTTAAATGAGGGCTCGTGATGCGTTGCTAACGTATTGGCTTTCCACCCCGAGGGCTCGGGTTCAAATTCCGGCGGCGGCAGACATTTTTCAGTGGTATCCCGATTCCTACTTGAGATGCGATGTGGAGGGCACTTTGGGTGAGTACACCGTCCATCGGATGGGACGTTAAGCTGCGGACCCCTTGGCGCCTTTCGTTAAGAGTAGGCTAATGCCGATGCCGAGTTTCTCCTCCACCCTTCATCCTTTTCTCCTAATGGCGTAAATGACCTTAGCCGTCGCTCGCCTCCGGTAAATACTACTACTCTGTTGAAATAAGTGGACAATGAGATTCCTCTTTATCTCTATCAAGGTAAATCCGCCTTTATGCCTTCATCGTTACGGGAAGACTCATAAAGGACAGATTATTCTGAGGCATCTTATCTCGCTCTAAATTTTCCCCTGGACATCCCGAGTATCTTAATATTCTGTATTATGCTCACTTCGGAAGGATAACTCAAGGGTCCTCATTTGGGAGCTTTGCGAGGTCGATGCCAATTCGAGGTAACTGGCATGTTTCCATGCCAGCAAACGCACAAAAAGACGCGTTGAAAATCAAATATCTTTGATGCTGGTTAACGTCTATTAAGAATGATTTCCTACTTTAAAAAATGAGGCAATCATGCTTTCCCTTAATTCAATAATGAATTTCTGACAGAGTATTCACTGGCGTTTAGATGAGAAGTACTATAATTAAGATACAAATAAAATATTAGTAAAAACGTGAATATAGAGCGAGGCACTCACATTATGGATTAAAAAAATGGTCATCCTCATGCTTCAAAACCCTGAGAACACCGTAGATTGACACTTTTCTGGTGTGGGTATGGATAAGAATGAATAAAACAAGTGGGTCGGTAAGTAAAACTAATTTTTACATCCTCGTATATTGGGGAAAAAGAAGTAACTAATGTCAAATTCAAAATAAGATAGCCATGGACTTGAAAATTATATTACACCGGTTGTTTACGAGTCAAATTCATTTATATGAAGTTAAATTTAATGTTTTTCCACAAAACCACTCGTTCGAGAGGCGAAAAACAAAAAGAAACGCTTGTTTGATTACTTTCGGTGACGATGCAGGAAAAGCTTATGGTCGTGATGACGAAAACATCACGGTAACGAAAGGAAGCAATAAATGCCCTTGGAAATGTTCGAATAATGAATAAATATTCATTCATTTGATAGATATCGTTGCGTTCCAAAAATAAATAACCCAACGCACAGTTTATAAATTTTACATTCATCGTGAAACTTTACATTTCGGTATGAAATATTTTTTCTCAGTTATTGGAACGAAAAGTTTTTAGAAAGGTTCAAAGTTCTTTGTTTAATATTTTTCATGAAATCTTCTGAGTAATCCCAAAAACACTGACACTCTTAACTGCCTAGGAAAAGAGTAGACCGCGGCTAACAGACTGCTTATTCAGGACGACTAGAACTACCACACGAGTAACTAATACGTTAAGTGGAGAAGAGTCAGGCACAATCAAACATACCATCTCGCCTCCTGCTGTTACAGATTAGGAGTTTCTAATTCAAATAACGCTATTTTTCAAACGGTTTTCTAGTAACAAATCAGAACTTGCAAATTATTTTTGCATACTTTTCACGTTCGTTGAATTAAAAAATGGGATAAAATGGTCTCATTTCATTCCCTGCGCAAATTTCTCATGTTCGGCCATTGATGGATTATAAGAGTCGCGGTAGTCCAGGAGCAGTGTTGAATTACTGACCGGAGGACGCGGGTTCGATTCCCGGGCTATCCTCTCAGGGCACTCACAGCTTTACCCAAAAAGTGATTTGTTTCCTGGGAAACCGTAACCGTCACTGGGTAAGGCACTGGCCCTCCTAACCGGATATGTGAATTTTCCATTGTCCAGGAGAGGTTGTAAGTGAGAGTAACGCCTAAATATTTAATCGAGTCAACAAATTCCGTTTCGGTGTTCCCGATGCAGTAGGCGTTCGGAAGGGAATTGCTGTTTTTCCAAAAATTCAAGACTTAAACACTTTTTAGTTTAATTATTATTCCCAAGTGTTGAACCAGCGTTGTATTGCACTACGGTTATCTAATAAAGCTACGTAGTATCCTCAAGTAAGGGGTATCCTCAAAATTACGGATATCATGTAAAACCGCTACAACGTCGACAAATGAACGTCCATGCCGTAGAGCCAAATATTATTCCGACAGTTAAGTCTTCGCATTTGAAATCTACGAGAAACACAAAAATATTGCCACAGTTGTTGTTTAAATAGCTTTTAATGAGAGAAGAACACGCGAAGTGGCAAATGATCGTTTTGGCAAATTTCGGCGATCTTAAGAGCAAAAAAATGTCAAGGTAATGGAAATTTCACATCAGTAAAGGGAAATTAAAAAATTAATTTATGATGAATACAGAGAAAATATCCTTCGAGAGACGACGATGCGTTGTTATGTTGAATGATCACTACACTTTAAATGTTTCGTCTTTACAACACAAATGCAGCTATTTGTTTTACTTTAGTCGTTTTGTAACTTGGTATCATTCCTAAAATGGCACTTGTATTTCCAATGAGCGTGGAATAATGGCAGCATTCGATTGAAGCTGACAAGAGATCTCAACGATATTAACTGTGCCCCAAGCCCACATGCATGAAAGAACTGTAAGTAGACCATGCTGATTAGATCCAAATAAAAATCGGATGGAGAAGAAGGGACACATTATGAATTAATCGTATATTTACAAATGGGGAGAGCCAAAAAAATTACAGCATGTGCTAGCTATTAAATTATTAAAATAAGAGTGAAGGTATACAATTCGTGGTAAGCCAATCATACATAATTTACTGAGGTTGAGTTTTGACACGTAAATATCAGGTGCGCACTTTTTTCTCCATAAGTTCAAATGTCTCACAAAAACATATCGCGCATTACCGCTTGAAAAAAAACATCGCGAATACGAGAACGAAGTAGTGTGTACTTGCCCCGGCTGCACATACATCTAACATGTTCATCTATACTGAAATTTGAACTATATATATATATGTACAGAGAAGAATAGCATGGATTAACATTTGCGGGGGTTCGGGATAATAAGGTAACAAATATGCTGGATTTCCACTCCTAGAGCCGGGGTTCGATTCTCGTTTATGGCAGTATGTTTCAGTGGTACTCCGAATCCAACTTGGGGTGCTATGTGGAGAACATGAAAATGTGAAGTCCGCCACCGTCGGATGTCACGCTGGGCGCCTGCAGTTAACAGACGGTTTATGCTGACGCAGGGCTTCTCTCCACCGCTAACCTCAACCATTCCCCAAACATTTTAACCCTACCAAAATAACCGCCTATACCAAACGAGGCGAGTTGGCTTAGCTTTTGGGCGTCTTCTCTAACAACTATGAGAGTATTATTAAGTGGTGACTCATTTTATGATGAAGTACTAAGCCGTGAGGTCAGTGTTCTGGCCCGCAAACTGTCAGAAAATGCATTTGCGTTTTCACCCCGGCAACCCCGCCGTCGCACAGTGGTTTGAACCCCCAGGAAAGCTGGCCAAAAAGGTAAAAAAAAAGTTTCTAGTTAGGGCACTTTGAATGTTCGGTTGGTAAGATGGTGCCTCTGAGCGCCTGAAAGCGGCAGGCATAGGTCGAAAGGTGCGGACCTGCTAAGGCACTGTCAAAGTGAGCGCTGCGAAAGTAAGTTACGCGAATCTACTAAGCGAAGCGAGACACGTCAGGTTTGCAGCAGTGCAGCAAGGGTTCTAATTTATAGATTTTGATTTTTCAAACTGGAAACCACTCATAACATTGGAGTTAAAAATCTTACAACTTTGGACTAAATTTAAAAAATTTATGTTTAAATAGTAAAAAAGTATGTTTGTTGGATGTTATTGGGTCAAAGTAATTACTGGAGCTTTTAGTGTATTTTATTAGCTTTGAAATGGTGTAAGATTCGTATCCCTAGCTAAACCTATTTATTAATTATTGATGAAAAACCGATTCATGGTATGCGCTGCGCTGCATTTCACCGATGGAAATTCGTAGACTGCGCTTTATTCGACAGTAGCATAATCATCCATTTCAATACTTTCACTAATAGTTTTCACCACTTATGTTGTTTTTTACATTAGTTAATATAATACAAAATATATTTATGATATATATATACTTGATTATTGACTGGAAAATTGATTTAAATGAAATTATTGACTTTGCCATTCCACACACCTTAAAAAAAACATGACCCAAGGTTTCGATGTTGAACGTCGTCAACCTCATACAGGCAAACTTGGCATACTCGTATACTATATGTATACTTTCTGATAGAGGAATGGGGGTTTGGTCAGAGAGCAAGGGTGAGGGGTAAAAATAAAATGGTTTAAGGCGTCACTTTGTGGAAGCGATTCATATCTACAGCTACATTCACAGCTACATTGAAAGGTTAAAACCTTTTAACCCCTCGGAAAGGAAAATACTTTGTTCTTCCACATACATTGTGTGTGGAAGAAAAAGGATTTTCTTTTCCGAGGGGTCAAAAGATTAAAATGTAGCTGATACGAAAAGAGAATCACATCTTTTTGTGTCAATCGTTGATTTGGAAGAGTGGTAGGTCTAGGAGTGAGTAGTGGGAGGGATACAAAATTACACACGTTTGGTATTATTTTATCCTCTCGTCAAATGTTCGTCCTGTTTGCCCAATATACTTCGTGTTACCTTCAGAGTACTTTAATTCGTACACTCAATTCCTCTCGTTTTTGGGAACTTTCTTTAGTGTGAGAGATCAGGTTCTTAAGGTTTGTATAACCACTGTAAAAGGCACATTTAATTTTTTCTTTAGGTAAAATTTTGATTGCTTTTTGAGAAATAATCCCTAGATAAAGTATATTTTCAACTAAATTAACCCGGCAAAAGATATATTAAACTTATTATTTATTGTATTAAGTACTGTAAATAATAGTATTAGCCCACTCTATTTGGTAAATCAGAATTTATATCCCTAATTCAAAACTTATTTATACCAATGAATACAAGTTACCCAAAGCCGTACTCTTGGGTAACTCTTTGGGTAACTTGTATTCATTGCATTCATTCGGCCGTAGTACGTTCCCTTTTGCTTTATTATTTATACCAATTTTCGTGAGAATCGCAAACAATCATTTTGCGAAAAACAATTTTAAAATACGAATTAAGACTTGGTACTACTAATGAAAAATACTACTTTTATCAACGTTTGCAGTCTAAAAGTACAATATTCAGCCATTCTTACATAAAAATGTGCAATTACTATGATTTTCGCACCACTTTTGGCAAATCAGATTTGGATTCGTAATGAAAAACCCTCAAAACCTAAGGATACCCATTTTCATCGAAATTGCTAAATATATTCTTAAGATTTGCGAAAAATTACAAAATTATTTTTGCGGAAACAGGTTTGTGAATATGAATTATCATTCAGAAGTATCAATTAAAAATGCGACTTTTATCTATGTTTAATTGATATAAATACAATAATCGTCAATTTTTGCATAAAAATTGCTATTAATATTATTTGCACTTTACTTTAGGCAAATCGGGTTTCATATTCGTAATCTACGATCGGCAAAACATAAGTACACCAAATTTTATTAAGATTGGAACATTTTTCCATACAATGGCCAGCTTTCCTTGGGTTTCGAACCACTGTGGCGTCGGGGCGACTTAAGTTGGGGAACATACCCCCACAGGTTTCCAAATTAAAGGGTTAAAATAGAGATCGTTAATATATATGGCCAAAGGCCTAACAAATACATTATGGTTCCAAGACCTAACTCGACGTTTCAAAAAGGTCTTGGGAAAGGCATGTTAGATCTCCAGTGACACTTCATACGTGGCTTACTTCGAAAATGCACACGTTTCCCTCCCAATATCTCCTGTACTCTCCATTTTCTTCAACTTTCTCATTTTCTATTGATACATAGATGCCAACATTCTTATGTTTAGCAACAATACGGCTTCATTATGTCTCTCTCTTCGTCGACTATTCTTAAATTTCAAGAGACTTCACTCTTGACGCCAGGAAATCCAAGATATCTTATTTTGGGAACAACTTCGCGAAAACAACTTCAGAAAAGGCCTATGGAAACGGTAGGAAGGCCGTGTGAACAACAAATCAGAAATACTTAAACCTAACGATAGATAAAACGGATTAAGTGGTTGATTATGGGTACGTTGGCGCTACCATAGACACCCATCTTGAACGGGCATGCACGAGAGTAAAAATTCTCCTTATTATGCAGAAAAAAATACCACAATTTTCAGAAAGAAATGAGGAAGTAGAAAACAAACAGCTAAAATACTGTTTCTTGAAGTGTGGTACATGCGAGTGAAATCGATAAAGAGACGAATTGTTCAAAACACTTCCATAACTATGAATGAACACTCAACAGATTTTTGAAAAAAATACAAAATTTACCTCCAGGCTGAATTTAAGCCATCCAGTGCGTCCACCAGGCAGCGCATGTTTGTAAGATTATGATAACTTAAGGAAAATTTGTGAGTTTGCTCGGTTAACTGGCAGATGTGGGCAATGAGCGGAGTTACTCCTACTAGTGCAGAAAAGAAGACTATCGTCAGGCAAGATGGCCTAAAAATACCATATAGAAGTAGTAGAAGCCAGTAAAAGTGCCGTGCATTGGCTAATGGCTGAAGTCAAACAAGTAGCATCCCTCATTTAAAGGAGTTCCATTGGAGATCCAGAGATAGATAGAAATTAAGAAAAACGCGTTTGATGTTGCACGCCTGGTGTTGAATCATCCCCTACCACACACCCTGACGGTGGCTCGAAGTGTATCATGCGGATGAGAAATAAATGGTACTCACCTACCAAACCAGCCTTATCGCCAAAAGCGGATAGGGTGCCTGAGAGTCCCAACGACTGATGCTGCACCAGCCAGACTGATGTGATACTGCCAGTGTCCGTCGCATCTGTAATCACATGATGCGGGGGGAAAGGAATGGCCTGTGGGGGAAGGTATAAGAGAGGGAGGAGAAGGAGGGCGCATGATTCCCCTCCTTTCAACCCACCTGATAATTTTGCTGGGTTGGAGCGACACCCCTGATCACCCCGCCCAACCATCACGGGCGGAACAGGTAGTGTAGGGTCAGGAATGTTTCAAAGTAGGACTTACTTCGGTTTTCGACAATATTGAAAACAATGCTTAAATATTCTCCGAGTCCATGCTTCCTTACATAGACAGGATTAATAAAATATCATTTAATTTTACTTTCATTCGTTATACATTTCAACAACGGCGAATATATTTTAAGATAACCGTATTCTTCTAAATGTTATCTTATTTTCATATCGTGTTCTTACTTTTTTGAAAGCATGAGATGAAGAGTTTCATTAAGATGATAGGAAATAGTGCAGGAAAAATTGAAATGTAGAAATTATTTAATTATACTATTTACAAACTAGGTTATATTTATGCTGTAAAAGTTTATGGCATTTACTCTGGATTGGCGAGTTTAGAAAAAACAGCCAGGGAGATCGCCAAACAAAAAAACTCTGAAATATGTTAATCGAAAGGCAAAAGCATTGAACATTTCATAAATCTGAAAATTAAGACATTAATCGCGGACGAACGTTGAGAATACTATTTATTGTCTTATCATATGAATCCCATGAGAAAATTTCAGACAAATTTTTAACCAGCCAACCAATATACTTGCATTGATATGGCTTTTTATTGGAATTAAGTTTATACATATTATGCTAGCATTCACTTTCTGTAAGGATAACTTTAAAGCATGTAAATCCATGACTGTGCTTATCTGCCTTTCTCTGGCATTAATTCAATTATTCCTGGAGTATGTAATTCCACATCATAAAATTTTTTCGATAGCATTGATTGACAATTTTTAAATGTTAGAACTACTATTGGGTCGGCGACGGCATTACCGCGAAAAACCCCTGCCACTTACAATGCTTATGTTTCATAATGCAAAGTTGCCTTCTAATACCACTTTACCCTCAGAAGAACGTATTTCTCTCTGAATGGCCGCTACGTCGGCCAATATGCTAATTTTCAATTAACCACTTCCTTACAGGAACTTTTTCAGCTTCATTACCACGACTCAATTAGAGCAAAACGCAACTTATGACTACACTTTTGTACGCCATTATTTAAAAAGTCTTTAATCCAATATATCGTATTTTTATTTATCCCATCTGTGTTGACTTGCTATGAGAGGCTGTAGGACGCTTATTTAAGTCTAAAATAACTATTCCCTTTAGAACATTACGAGTATTTTACCCGGAACCGGATTTATCATGGATAAGGGACGTAAGTTTAGTCACACATGATGCATCCTTGAGGAAACTATGTGGTTTTTTTCGTCAGCAAATCTGACAATGGAGATCCTTCATTATTGAACTAACAAATGTGCATACCGTGACCTTGAATGTTATTGCTGTGAGGGAGCTCTACATTATTTTCAAAGTAAAATAGGCATAGTATACCATTTAGATTATTAGCAATAACTTTTATTTTTAGAGGTAGTTTTTATAATTTAAGTTTATCTTTTGCAGAGAAAATTTGCATTAGCTAGACATTTGCCTAATACTTTAATTGAATTCGCAATTTCTTATGATGGAAAAATATGTGCAGGGTCGAATTTGTTATAATAATAATAATAATTTCGGTGGATCTGCATGACTACATGAATTTGCCAACTTTTTCATTCACTTCCTCGATTATACAATTAAAATATTTATAAGCTAAATATCACATCTCAGCATGTAGAAATGACATTACATTATTGAAATGGTAGATCATTATTGATATTAATCCATTATCCCCATGTTAAAAGGATTTAACCTGACTTCAGCCCTACTTCTGGTATATTTCATTTCTTTGGAATTATTGGCATTATCAAATGATAAATATTAAAACCATAGTTATCAACTAGAAACTTCTTACTTCCCGATTGTGCTTTAATCTTCCTGTGATGTACACCCATTTCACCCAACAACCTTCACTATGTGAGAAGCAAAAACTAACAAAAGTAAGTCATAACAAAATTCAAGCAGTGAAAGTGATCCTTATGGCATTGATATAAAAAAAGGCAAACTGTAAAGATTAATCTACGGTTGAACTCATTTGTAGCAACCAATTAAGAGCTGCAGTTCCCACATTAAAACCACTTTTGTACCCATAAACTAGTATGCTATGATAGGAATGCTATTCACAAATATTACATTCTGTATAAAATTTCAGATCATGTTTGAAAAATAAGAAAACGCAAATAAAGGGAATGGCCTAGCTAAGCTAATCAGTAACATTAAATCAGAGGAATGGAAATACCTGAAGATTAGTAGATATGGCCATTACAGTGCTGACACAGGAGTTAAGGAAATATATAGAAAAACCAAACTTACGGGTAAGAACAACCACAGTTTTAAAATAAAAATAAGAACACAAAATAAATAGAACAAATTGTCATTGAAAAATATATTGAAATATTGTTGAATAGAACTAGCTGCCTGGATAGTTGTTTGAGCCCTTTCCATCAAATGTTATGAGTTTTAAGACTAGGTGTAAAGCAGCCACTGGGTAAAGGACCAAGTAATAAAATTGAGAATGACTGTACACAATATTGGTGCGTAAGTGATGTGGACAGAGTAAGAAGTTGGCCAGTGACAGTGGGTGATGTTAGATGGCGAGTGATATTTGGCAGGGTGTGATGTTAGCCTGCATGATTTTGGTCTGCATATGAAGTTGGACAGTGCTTGATTTAGGATGGGATGTGATGCTTGACCATGTGTGATGGTATTACTTTGTACTTTCCTTGATCACCCATGTAGCAGCATAGTTTTGCTCTTTTTATGGTTGTTTAAATGATTGATATGTTTTATATTTGTTCTGTGTACAATCAATTGTGATTCTAGGTACTTGAGTTCCATCTGGCAAATATATTTTAATAATAAATAATAACATTCCCACCAACATCATCTCCCATTCATCACTCGAAATTTCCTTTTAATATAAATGAGAGAGAATGCATAATCAAGTACCACTCTCTCTAATACCCCTGCACTGACATTTGCAGTTATCTTTCACTTACCATTACTTTAGTGGACTAATTCCAGGAGATGAATTGAATAAGATGCCCATCTAATCAGCTTAATTCAATATTTTACAATACTTACTCTTTCCCCCTCTACTCCGTCAAGAACCTTCTCTAAAACCACTAAGTAAACCAATGACATCTAGACTATACATGTAGTCATGCTTTTTAAAAATAGTTATGACTAAAATAAAATGAGGAGAGTTTTACTTTGTGGAATTTCCCCCTTAATCAAAAGAATGAACATGTATGTTATCCACAATTTATTTGTTCTGCACTATTGATATAAAGTATTGATCTGCTGATTGAAACGACTTTATTCAATGATATTTTTCGAACTACACAATCCCTCATCTCCACTCCCAAACTTATCATGAGTTTTACCTTGCTCTCTAAACTTTCGCCGATAATTCTTTCTACACAGAGGCCAGGTAGGCATGTTCACTTCAGTTGTGTGCAGCAAAAGTTATGAACCCATAATTTTAACATGCCCTTGTATTTCTTATTCTTTGGATGAGTTTAATATTTGTGAAACTCCCAAACTCTTTCCCCAAGAGTTCTACAGTATATTCCAGAAAAAAACTTTCATTTATTTTGTAAAACAGTAAACCTGCAAGAGCCCTATTTATTCTATTCATTTAACATTATTTAAATGTGGACTTGCCATCTGTGTACTTGAAAACTGACATACTTGTAAGTTATATCAATTACTAATTAAATACAAAGCCTCGATAATAACACTGGCTTAGCGGATAAACAACGCGGTAAGAAGCAGAAGATATAACAAAATTAGAGAATTCAATGTACTAACTACCTGATAGTCTAATGCACGAAGCTGTTGATGCATGATCGTAGAGAGTCATAATAATAATCCAATTTCATTAGGGTCTTTTTCACGAGTTTTCCCGCAAGTTTTTGAAAGGAAGACGTCGTCATAAACTTTACTGCAAGCAAAATATTTGAATATGGCCCCGTCGTGTGACGTCATAGAAATCATAAAATCACATGACCTAGCCCGTCTGTCAGAAAAAAGCTGAGGATCGTCACCCAAACCGTTGTAGGTGTTAAAGTTTGTCTTAGTATTTTTGTTATCGGAGTGCCAAACCTATCAAAATTTGTCATGAATATTCAGTAGTTAAATATAAAATATATATAACATGAACTTATATATTTAAATCTAAGAGAGAACATGACTGAAGAGAATAAAAACCCTGGACCAAGTAAAGGGCCAATACTTCATGTTATCGTTGTTGGCTTTCATCATAAAAAAGGATGCCAAGTAAGAAAATCTAAATCTATAAGCATAATTACCTAAAAATGTTTCCGCTATCATGTATTTCGATGATAAATTTGTGTAGTTTTTAGTTCGTGTCTACGTTAAAGACAATGAAGTTTTGTGGGCAGTTAACATCTGTTTTTACCTAATGAGAACTTTTCCCTTTATTTCTATATAGGTAGAGTATTCGTATCCGCCTTTAATGCCAGGTGGATCATATGATTCAAATGAGTGCCCACCTGGCTGGAAATATCTGCCTACTTTGGCTTTACCGGATGGTTCCCATAATTATAAACAAGATACTGTTTATTTTCATCTTCCGAGCTTAACCGACCCAAAACAAACAGTGTACGGTATATCATGTTTCCGACAAATTTCAGTTGAGGTGAGTAAGGCTAAACAAAAAAAGCCTTGAAGAATTTAGAGTTGTCATATTTGCCAGTATAAATTACCAGATATGGCAACATAGAATTTCCTTGGAAAATAAACTCATGCTCGTATTTTAAAAATATTCTAGCATTGTTAAACATTTACTACATTTAATATAAACTCCAGTTTCCATTTCTGAAACTGAATGGAACTTTTGGGCATTATGAGATTTTTTTCTATCTTTCAGAAAGTCACTAACCGAACTGCTGACATTACTCGTGGAACAGTGCAGAAATCAGTTTGCGTTCTCAGTACATTGCCGCTTTATGGCCACATACAAGTGAAAATGGTTTTGATTACTTATGCATATTTTGAGGAAGGGGATTTCAGTAAAGTATCATTACTACAAGATACTTTCACAAATTTAAATGACTGTCTTAATGAAACAATGCTGGATACGTCACAGATATTTGTCGGTAAGTGATTTCAATGCATCCTGTGCCCCCACAAGCTATGGTATTCTTAAATAATCACCAAAATTAAAAAAAATCTCCACACTGAAAATATTTGTGTACCAACTTTTAGTAATTAATCGCTGTTGAAAATTCATTGATCACGAATAATATCGTTTTAAAAACACATTCAAATGTTTCTCGTACATAATTCATAGCATGGACAGGCTTCGCTGCTGTTTGGACTTATGATGTGTCCGGTAATTTTCATCCAAACCCTCTCCCCCATGCATCAGGGTATGGCTTGTGTTCTTCAAAATTTGTTCATGAAATTCCTCTGGCAGAGGAATGATTTGGTATTGTAGTAAGCCCAGAAAAAAACCTCAACCCCCTCTAATGTCACCTTGGGATTGATGAGTCAATGGAATTTCAATATTTTGTATGGAAAGGAAGAATCAAGTAGATACTTAAAAATTAATGTTTTGACAAAAACAAGACTCAATGTCTTGTTGAGGTGGGTAATATTCTCATTTTACTCAATAAGGGGGTCGATGTTATGTTTTGATGTAATTTAACGGAGATTGTAGAGATAATAATATTACTAACGCTAGTTTTGCAAATCAGTGAAGATATTTTGTTTTTCTCTTCATGACGCCAAATATTGGATGATGGTTTACTAATACTGCAGTAATATTGTGTGAAACATTAGTGTTCCACATCATCCCCCTAGGAAGTCCAGTCATTACCATTCCAGTCTCTCTTGCTAAGGCACCCACTATTTTACTAAAACTGCATTTAAGAATTCTGAAGGGTTAATAGTTTCAGTATGTAATACCTCTCTGTTTAGGATAGTTTGAGATGGCATCTTTTGTGATCCATGGGTAAGGTGTGCACCATAACCCTCAAAGGAGACAATAGTTCAATATGAAAGGTAAATTAGTCAGTTTACCTCAAATAAACTCCGAAATGTATTACAATATGGCTTGAAAAGTGGCAAATGATCATGAGCAGGAAGAATACAAAGGTTGTCTGAAAAGTTTCCGACCTCAACATGAAGATAGATGACAGTGCTCTTCAATTAAAGTTGGGAAATATGTTTGCGGGTGAGTTGAAAGATATTCATCAAAATTTCTACCATTTTGGACACTCATTGTCATTTGACAATCATTTGAGCGAGTCGTTGTGAAAATGGAAAATATTGAATATCGAGTTGTCATTAAATATTTGTTTCTGAAAGGCAGTACATCTGTGCAAATCAAAGACAAATTAAACACAGTGTACAGGGATTGCAGCATCATTTAGGACAGTGAAAATTTGAGCCACTGAATTTAAACGTGGCCATTCCAGCTTTACTGATGATGAGAATTTGGGATGGATAAATTCTGTGGCAACCACCAATTACATCAAGAAAGTTCACCTAATGGCTCTGGGTGACCATCGAATTAAGGTTAGAGAGATAGCAGATGCAATGGGCATATGGACAGAATGCGTTTGTAATATATTAACTGAAGAATAGGACATACATAAGCTATCCATATGTTGGGTGCAGTGTTTGCTCATTTTGAACCAAAAATGTATTCAAATGAACATTTCTAAGGAGCGGTTTGAGCAAAGTGAGTCAAATTTTTAGCATCAATTCAAAACTGTAGGTGAAACTTGGATCCATCTAAACTTCTGATATGAAAGAACAGTCCAAACAGTGAAATACTGGGGTGAATCTGGTCCTAAAAAGGTGAAGATGGTTCTATCAACTGGGAAGGTGATTTTTGGAATAGTCACAGGATGGTGTTCATCGATTCATGCCTCAGTACTTTAATGCAGAAATTGCAACAAAACAAACCTCTTTGTAAAAAGAAGAAAGTGCCTATCCATCAGGACAATCCACATGCTTATACACTCCAGCAATCAATATGGCTAAAATTCACGTATTGTAATTAGTATTAGTTGACAATCACACTATTCACCAGATCTGACCCCCAGTGACTTTTTCCTGTATCCTAACCTTAAAAGTTTTGTTTGGTGGGCAAAGTTATTCATTGGATGAGGAGGTTACCGCTTATGTAAATGCCTATTTTCTGGAGAAAGACATGGACTACTATTTGGAAGGGTTAAAAAAAGTTAGAGAAAAATTATATCAACTTAAAAGGAGAGACTGTCGACAAATACATTTGAAGAAAAAATTGTCTCATTCATTTGTTAGGTTGGAAATATTTCAGACTACCTTCGTAAAGTGACTTGTGCAGGAGGAAGAAGATGTGAAATGGATGACAGCTGAGAGGAAGGGAGGGTGTGTGGCTGGTATGGATGGCTCTTGAAGGGATGTGAGAGAGAGATTTCTGTGGATTGTAGGGCTGGAGACTAATTTATTAGGCCATAAGGGTTTGAAGAAAAATACGTTGTGATATTTTCCCATTCCTACATTTTCTCTTTTGAAACCTTTTTGTTATAGATTATATGGAAGGATGCAGAGACAAAGATTCATTTTAATCATCCTGGACATGATTCACCCAATACATTGGCTGAAATAATGATACTAACCCTCTAAAATTAATGTTAAAAGTCAGCAGTTCTCGATTATATACATACGGTTGAGCAGAGGTTTATTGCTTACTTTGTCCTCTTTTTCCTCCCCTTTTCCTCCAGTCATTATGCCCTTGTAATAAATTCTGGTAAGGATTAGTTATTCCTGCATTAAGCAATGAAAATGGACTTTTATTGAATGAGTACAATGACTATTGGCATTCTGGTCCTTGGCTTAGACATTGACAATTTATGTTGTCATGCATAGAATATTTTTTCGGATTACTGTTTTTGGCATCATTGTATTCCTAAGTATCATTACCAATAGCTAAAACCGTCTTATTCCAAATAATTTTTTGCCTAAGGCTCTTCTTCCTCCTTCCATTGTCTTACCAAATGATTAAATAAAATATATCTCTGGCATCAAGCTAAGAGCATTAATACTCAGGTTTGCATTGTCCCAGGGACAAATAAGGCATTGATTATCTTATTTTTCTGGCAGAGATAGATTGTTTAACTCATTCATGAATACCTCAAATCTTGTTTTATAAACATGTTGCAATTCCGCTAATGAAAATCCTAAGTTTCTGGAATTGAATCTGGAATAACTGCCCTCACTTTGTGGTTTTTGCTGTTCAATGGTATTTCCTGAAAACGAACTATTTCTTCCCTTTTTGTAAGAAATATCTGTACAAAATCCTTTTTCCCAATGTGATGCATCAGTGAACAATAATTGAAAATTTTGCAATGTAGCATACCTTATGCAATCACCTGAAGCTGGAATTAACATAATCATCATGATTCACTATATTCCACTTATTCCTTGTTGCTATAATTTAGATTTCAGCCATTTTCTAATGAACTGTTAAACCTCTGAATTACTAGAATAAACTGCCATGAAAATTGGCATGATGATTGTTTTAGTTTAGGCCATAAATTTACATTACATTCGATTATATCTTATTTATCTGATGCTGGATCATAATATTACCTTCGTATTTGTTTCAATTGCAACACATATTTTATTGTTGTGCTGTTTTTCCAATACCCCTGCCCTAAGATAGTTCCAAATATTTACCCAATGATTGATTACATTGGTCTTACACAGCAAATGTTATGTAAATTGATACAACACACTGCAGTCTATAATCCAGAAGTCTGTTTCCATGTGGGGGTAAAGTTAAATAGGTAGTAAAAAAACCATAAACACAGTAATCAACCCGAAGGTCGGTTTAGTAGGTGATGGTAGAGCTCACCCATGTACCAAGCCCGACGGCGTGTGAATATTCACACATCAGGGTAGGGGGGCCAGTTCCTTTCCCTGTGCCGGTTATGGTTTCCCAGGAAGATCTGGTACCCGAAAAATCAACTAGCTTGGGTGGAGCTGCAGGTGCCCAAAGTGCCTTGCCCGGGAATCGAACCCGGGACCCTCCGGTCAGTAGTCCAACGCTCTACCCGCTAGACCACCGCGACCCGCAAATAGGTAGTACAACCTGTGAATTGAGCATATCCAAGATAGGAATCTATTATTTTTTGCGTGCTGCTTGCAGTTTCCTAGAAAATTTGGTGTCCAAAAAATTACAGGTTAGATAGAGCTTGATTTTTTTTAGGGAATATCATCTGGAGTCCTCTTGGGACTTTAAAACACCAGCCAAAAGATACACACACCTATCTAGCTGCCACAACATATCCTTGATGAAATGAAAATGACTTGATTTATTTGATTTATGCATTTTTCCTTTGGTTGAATATTATATTTAAAATTATTAAATAATATTTTTAATTCAAATGGGTCATGGTAGTCGAGGGGTAGAGCGTTGGGTCTACTGACCAGAGAGACCCATTCAATTCCCAGGAAAGCTGCTCTCCAGAACATCCTCAGCTCCAACTATGCTATGTGATTTTTTGGGTACCAATCTTCCTGGGAAACAATAGCCGGCATAGAGAAAGATGCAATTTCACATGCCGTTGAGCTTAGTACTGGGTGAACTCTACCATCACCTACCAAACTGACCTTTGGGTCAATTACTGTATTTATGGTTTTTTATTATATATTAAGATCTATTGTAACTTATTAGAGCATTTGCCCTCTGGCCTTGAGGTCACAGGCTCTAAACCTGGGTGATGCCTTTGGAGAACTTCATCTAAAATCCAAGTGTAATGATTTTCTGCATGATAAATTTCCAATGAGGAACTGCAGGGAAGGAACCCTGATTGTATGAACTTCACATGCCTTCAGGCTTAGTTAGCTGTGAGCTCTACCCTCGCTCATCAAAATCAATCTTCAAATCTAGTGGTAGTGTATAACTTGTTTTTGATGTTCCTTCATCAACATTAGTTTAAAACATTGTGTCCATAGATCAAGGGTTTCACAACAAGAAGTCATTCTGTACAAAGTGTGTTTTTTAGTGATGCTGTTTGAAACTGTTCAGTTGTATTTTACTATAATAGGTCGTTCTTAATAGTAAAATCCTCACAACTCTTTTGAATATTGATTTTTAACTGGGCTACTTAGTTTAAATCTTATTCTTATGATGTAGTTCAACTTTAGCAAAATGACGGACACATCCTTGTGGCATGAAACCCTCAAAGTATTATTCACTAGCACATCTCCTTCACTCTCCTAAACATTTTGTGATTAGTCTCCTACCCTTCAACCCTCTTAACACTTGCTAATGGATTTGTAAATAACTATATGAGTTTTAATGATTGAATGGGTAATGAACTTCGGAAGTAGGTCATAAGAAATAATTTCAAGTAAAAAAGTAGTGGGAAGTTTTTCTCTCATATTACAGCATTTATACCTCCTATTTTTCACTTGAAACATTTTTATGTGTCATTTATTTTATTAAAAATCGTTTGGTCATTGTTCAGATAATAATTATGTAAATAATGTGCAGGTTAAAGTTCTATTTTACTTTCCTTAGATGCATCACATTAATTTTTTAGCTTAGTTCACGCACATAAGTCATAGAGCTGTAGGGAATAAATAAAAATTACCCAAAGCCGTACTCTTAGTAAACCCTGAGTGCATGTGTGTTTGTGACTCACAAACAGTCAATTTGCTCTGCAAATACCGGAGTGAGGGAGTGCGTGCCGTTCCTTTACAATTTCTATTTTTACGTCTGTCTGAGTGAAGGGTCCCTGCCGTTGGGTTAAACCCCCATAAACCCTGAGTGCGTATGTGTTTGCGACTTGCTACGATTCTAAGAGTACGGCTTTGGGTAATTTTTATTTATTCCATTCATTCGGCCGTAGTACGTTCCCTTTCTCTTTACGTAGAGCTGTATTTCCCTTAAGGGGTTTGTGATTATCATAAGTGATTTTATGCTTGTTCAATATTTATTCAATATAATTATGGCATATTTTAAGTGAAGTGTTAATTTTCAAAAACATTGTATTCTACTCTTTTGAAACCTGGGTGCTGTGCCTAGAATAGTTTGGTTTGCTCATATTTTAAAAATTATGTTTGTTATTTCTTTCAAGGTATATCACCCAAAGATCTCATTCTACAATTTAAGCATAAAGCATTGCTAATGTTTAAGCTAATGCTTTTAGAAAGAAAAGTACTCTTCTTCAAATCTCCAGTTAAGGAGCTGTGCTCAACAATTCTGGCACTTTTATCTCTTCATCCTGGAATGATTGAAAAGGGTCTTCAAGAGTCTGCATGTGTGAAGTAAGTGCCATTTGAGCATAAAATTTGACTGGGCTAAAACAAAAAAATGTGAATTTTATCATTCTGATAGTTTGACTGAGCTGAGTACTATACCTGTTTATTCAAGTGACAGTTTGGATATAATTAATTGTTTTAGGCATACATTTGTGGAATTGTTCCATGATGAATAATGTCAAATTAAAACTTTTTAAATCCACATGAAAAATAAACTTGAATGTGACTTTAAAAATGAAGTTTATTGTTCATTTGGATTTACTAAGTTTTATTTTGACATCATTCATCAACAGTATTGACATTTCTTACCTTTTAAGCTGATTGAAATCCTACTATTGATTTATGGTTCCCACAGTATTAAATTTCTAATTACCCTATGCTTTGAAAAGCATTTGAATTTTTTCAGTCAGCAAATACTGGTCTAACATATTGGGCTGTTTAAGAAGTTTGATTTAGACAGTCTCTTAACCCAGTGATAGTGATACATGCACACTATGTTCATACTATATGTCTAAACTATTTACCCAACATAATACATATATGCGCGATATCTCGACACTAATGATAGATTAAATTAAAATGAGGTGTTAATAAAAGTCCAGAGCTTGTTTACCACTAATAGAAAGTACATGTGAAGCAGTACTGTGATGTATTCTTTGTGTTCTAATGAAAATTCACCAATTCAAAAGTTGCAGAAAGAAATTCTTACGTAATTGGGCCTACAGTATTATACCCATGAAAATTCATCTCTATGGGCCATTTCTATTAAATACACAGAAAAATGACCCATTTCTGGAATTGAATCAGGTCCTTGGTATGAAAATGCAGCACATTATTCATTATACACACCAATTATCTTTTAGTTTAGATATAGGCACAGAATAATTACTGAAACATGAAAATTATCTCCTCATGAAGCTGGTTGGTAACACCCTTACTTTCAGCATCAGAAGTGAGAAAAATGATTAGCCTCTCAAAAAAGGCAAATTAGCTTGTTTGAAGAATTGAAGTCGACAAGAGAAACAAGTTTTGCAATAGCAAACAGATGGTTTAAATCCTACCTCATAAACAGAAACCAGGTAGTGGAGGTAAAAGGTACCTACTCCAAGAATATACAAAGCAGTTACTTATCCACTGCAGAAACAGTAAACTTCGGTGTGCCACAAGGAAGTATGCTAGGTCCCATACTGTTCTTAATTTACATAAATGATTTAGCAACTTATGTAAAGTGTGGTGAAATAATTCTTTGGAAACAACATGAATATAATACTAAGTAACAAGAGCAACTCATTGCTGGTATATAGTGTTATTAATTCCCTAGCACTCTTGGGAGATTGGCTCATGAAAAATGAGCTTACATTAAATTAAAAAAACAAAATATATACAATTTAAGAAAAAAAAGAAACTCCTGAAGTGGAGATTTACATACAAAATAACCTTCTGGAGAAAGTTAGCTGTACCAACTTTTAAAGTTTAATAATTGACGAAAGCTTAAACTGGAATGGCCATATTAGTCGTTAATGCAGTAAACTTTTTAGAATTTCCTATGGTGTAAGAAACCTGGCAAAGGTTGTAGATCAAGCAGTTTTAAAAGCAGCCTACTCTGGTAATTTCCAATCTCGTGTATTATTATTAGGTAATCTACCGGTTAAGGTAGGTTTTTGGATGGACACAACTATCAAATAAACATTTTGTGACTCCCCACCTAGCAAACTAATCTATATCAGGTCCCTCTTCATCTCGGTGTACTTCTTTCCTCCCTTCATACCGTCCAACATCCCTATCCTGTTCCTACCCTTACCTCACTTGCCCAACATTCTCCCCTCTATTACCCTCTTCAACATTCCACTACCGCTCAATACGCCTTTCATCCATTTTTCCTGCCTCCATAGGATTTCTCTCAACAAACCCCTCTCCTCCCCCACCATTTCTAGTACTTCCTCATTTGTTTCTCGTGTATTCTATAGAATTATCTTTTGGGGATATGCTATGGGAATTGACAAAGTATTCATCATCCAAAAATGGGTTATTAGATTATGACCAAAATTCCAAAAATAGAATCATGTAGACCTCATTTTATAAATAGTAATATGTTTGTGTATATATCATGGGTGTGTGTATCTTCAAGAAAACATGTGTCCATTTAGAAAAAATGAGAGTATCCATTGTTATCTGACAAGACAAAGGAAGAAGGTGAATGTAATAGAGCATTCCACTTCTTTGTATCAAAAAGAACCCCTTAATGCTGGCATTAAAATTTATAATTATTTACCAGCAGGCATAAAAGAAACCAGCTTACATCAGATATTCAAATCCAGCTTAAAATATATTTTAATCAAGAGTTGTTTTTATGACCTAAATGAATATTTTTCATCAAGGTATAACTTGCTGTAATTTTATTATAGCCATATCTCAAAATGCATGTATACATTTTTTGTTTTTTTATGACATCTTATATTTTATTACTATAAAATATGGAGATGAAATAATATATTTTCTATACTGTGGATGAATTCACCCAGTAATGATTGTTTGTGCTTTGATATATATTTTCTTGGAATGTCCTTTATTGATATGTACAAGCAAATGACTGGTCATTCAATCCCGACAGTGAATTAAACTCGAATGTTAACCAATAATTACCAAGATTGAAAAATAATTCATAGGTCTAAAATAACAACAAAAAAAGGAATGTTAACGTATCTTAAATATCAAATTCTAATAACCAATATCAGGCAGCTTTGAAAGTGGCCAGAATTGAAACCGAGGAGAGCATCAATCCTATTAATAATATTGTATCTCCTAATGATGTAATCAATTACTTTATACCTACTATTTTTAATATCCTTGACCATTTAAACACAGCTGGTCTGTATTCTGAGGATTTTATCAAAAATCATAAAGAAGTCACTCTGCTTTTCAGTGGAACTAGTATCACCAAATAATGCTGTAAAAGCTATCGGGATGTTTAAAAGCACAATTAGCAGATGCCCATATGGATTCATTAATAATTAATTGAAGAAAACAATTGAATATATTGCACAACCATTGACTGTTATTACAAGTGAACGTCTCAGATTTGGTGAATATTTTAAGGAATTGTACCGTTATTCTTATTCGTAAAAAAGGTGATATAAATAATATGACAAGTTATCAACCAGTATCATTGGTACCCGTGCTATCTTATTCCATAGAGACTGTAATGAAATCACAATTAAGCAGTTAAAGTCAACTCCAGTAAACTTGCAATTATCCATGTGTGAATCATCCATCCTTCTTCTCAGCACTTGGAACGTTTAATAAAATTTCTATATTAAAGATAAATAAAGTGCTTTGAAACTTTGATATGCTTTTTGAAAAATACAAGTTTGAAATACCTCATTTTGCCAAAAGTTTTTTAACTTCACAAAATCAAAATTTGGCAATATTATCCATAGTCTTAATTTAAACATTTTTGAAGCTGTTTGTACTTTCCCATTATCATTTCCCTCATAAATGCACATTGGTTTAATGTCTTTTTTTTTCAATAAATTATTTTACTCTAACTTAATGGTGTCTATTATGGATTGTAAATACTATCAAATGACAAATAAATACAATATTATTGAAAGGTTAAAGATTCATTGTGTATATGATGTATGGGAATAATTGATTATTATCATTTCAGGCCATCACGACCCATGTCTCCAATTCCAGATTTCACTTCTGATGTGGAAGATAAGAAAGATATTGAGAAAGTGGAGTTAACAAGGTATTATTTGCCCTATAAATGTAATTTTGTTTAAAATTAAATTGTACCTCTCTCCTAGATAATGAATTCAAACTTACTCAATGATATCACATCTACAGTGTCATGTAACAGATTAGTTGAGAACCATTATTTTGATTTAATTAGGGGTGAGCATTGGTTAATTTCATTAGTCTCAAAGAAATGTCATATGCCATACATATGGAATGTCACTTGCAAGTCGTAACTCCTGTAAATGAATCAACTCTCCTTAATAGAGTTCTTCTCTTCTAGATCTTGTGTACTGCAGTGGACACAAGTGATTCAATTGTTGTATCAAAGTTAATTTAATGGTCACAGGATGACTTTGCCTCAGTAATTTCAGTCTTAAGTCAGTGTAACCTCCAAAGTCATGTGCAATGGGTGTCCAATGTAGTGGGTTGGTTGATTCTTTGAAAATTGAGAAAAATAGGAAATGTGAGAAAGAAAAATGTGTAAATAATATATAAAAAACTATAAACACAGTACTCAACTCAAAGGTTGGTTTGGTAGGTGTTGGTAGAGTTCACCCAGTACTAAGCCCGATGGAGTGTGAAATTTACACATCAGGGTAGGGGGCCAGTTGCTTTCCCTGTGCCGGTTATGGTTTCCCAGGAAGATCTGGGACCTGAAAAATCTCAGGCTTGGGTGGAGCTGCAGGTGCCCAGAGAGGCTTGCCTGGGAATCGAACAGTGGCCCTCCGGTCAGTTGGCCAATGCTCTACCCCTAGACTACCGCAACTCAGTGTGTGTATGTATATGTGTGTGTGTGTGTGTGTGTATATATATAAATATACATTTGTGATCTGCTCAAAACCACCTTCCCCACCTTTCCTGTGTTTGTCGTTTATGTGTTTTCCTATCCCCTTTCCTTATATGTCTCTTTCTATGTGCGAAAATAATATTTGTTCGCCGTATGGCGGGATTTTCAAGTTTGAATATATATAGTCACTTTCTTGGAAAAGCCACGAACGTGCACAATAAAATTCACTAAATAGTCATAGCAAACACAGAAACTAAAACATATAAAAGAGGGACTCACTAGTTCTCGAATTTTCGGTGGTGCAACCACCTTTCTCAAGAGGAATTAGGAACAGAACTGAGGCAGAGGAGAGCCCGAAAGCCTTCCCCCTTAAAAGGAGTCCCTCTTTTATATGTTTTAGTTTCTGTGTTTGCTATGACTATTTAGTGAATTTTATATACATATATATATATATATATATATATATCATTAATAGGGATTGGCTCCTATCTCTAATCCCTAGCTGGAATGAGACTGACTTGCAGAATATTAAGGGGCTTGTTCAGTGATGTATGAAACTTGCTTTGAACAGTAATATTTCCAGGAATGCTTCAGAATTAAAAATAATTATATTTGTGTGTACTTTTGTCTGGACACAGTTAATGCAAATAACCATAAATATACAGTGCAATTATTGAAGAAAATTTATTTTCATTGTATTTTAATGGTCGATTTTTTTTACATCTAGATTCGAAAAGAAATACCCAAGTCCTACCAGAGTCTAAGCCATTGAGTGAATTAAATATAGAGTATTATCCATAATTAATCCTGACAAAAGCTAATCAGTATAATGGCATTATCGTCAAACCATGTCCTGATATTCAAACCTTTTATTTGGGGGTTCTCATGAATAAGGCCTTATAATAAATGTGAACTTGTTTTTACATTGCTGTTTTGTTATAGTTGCTAGTTTTCTTTTTTTTTTTTTTGATGTGGTTGCTAATCAATATTCTAGCTTCAAAGAACTGTGAAAGATGTCACTACAGTAACTTTAATGCAGTCGTCTAATAAAAAAAAAACCATAAACACAGTAATCAACCCGAAGGTCGGTTTAGTAGGTGATGGTAGAGCTCACCCGTGTACCAAGCCCGACGACTGAATATTCACACATCAGGGTAGGGGGGCCAGTTCCTTTCCCTGTGCCAGTTATGGTTTCCCAGGAAGATCTGGTACCTGAAAAATCAACTAGCTTGGGTGGAGCTGCAGGTGCCCAAAGTGCCTTGCCCGGGAATCGAACCCGGGACCCTCCGGTCAGTAGTCCAACGCTCTACCCGCTAGACCACCGCGACCCGCTCGTCTAATAATGCACATTAAAATTCAACAATTTCAAAGTGTAAAAATTATTTGCCTTGACTGGGATTCGAAGTGTAAAGGCTGCTTCGATTGCTGCTTTTGCTAAACCACTCAGCTGGATATCAAGGGATCTGGGTTCAAACTCCGGTCGAGGTGGATGAGTTTTATTTTTTGAAATTGTTGTATCTTAATGCACTTTATTTTTACTGTACATCATGGTTTTGAAAACATTATATATTGTGCTGTCTTTCAGCAACAGTACATAATGAAATGAAATCTGTCCTTCATTGTGGAAATATATTTCCAGCATACCACTCGCAGCGAAATATTAATAATTTAAAATAATAAATGTGAATCGTGTGTTTTCAGATATCTTTGATGCATAATCCAGAAAGAAGTGGCTTGATTAAATATTTCTTCAATTTTCTTTCTCCAGAACCTCAAATACCACCCTATCTTCTACGGCTAATGAAAGGAATGAGGATAATGATGCTAAACCTCTTGGTATTAATGCTGTTTTAGACAATAAAGAATCAGTTTCTGAAGCCAAGGAATGCACAATGTTAGATTTATCGTCAGCAAAAGCCCAGGGAAGTATGAATATGGATCAAGATAAAAATAATGACATCATTCAAGAGCCTGCAGAAGGTGCATCATCAAATAAGGTACCTAGTATAAGTTTCTGCCTGTGAAATTACTTTAGTGAAATACTATTACAAGTTATGCATGACATGTACCATATTCCATGCCCCATTCGAGGTTTCTATGAAAAGTATCAGGAAAAATTTTGGGAAAATAATTTATTTCGGATATTGTTACAAAACCTCAAAATTCTTCTAAGTTAAACCCTTGAGTGCTGACATACTTTTACCAGTAGCTTTACCAAGACTCAATGCTCCCTGGTAGTTGGATTCCAGAAGGTCCTTAAGGGTATGCGTGAAAGCTTCTTTGATAGTAGTAGATATATGGGAAGCAACCAACAGCTGAGGTCATTTGCACCCTTGGGCATGGATGGGAAAGCAGGAAGGGTGGAGAGAAACCTACCAACTGCATTAGCCTACTCTTATTGAAAGGCACCAAAGGGTCTGCGGTTTAACGTCCCATCCGATGGATGGCAAACTCACTCAAAGTGCTCTCCACAAAGTACCTCAAGTAGGGATTGGGATACCACTGAAAAAAAATCTGCCCTCTCTAGTATTCGAACCCTGCTTTCTCCAGGATTTGACTCTCTCTGGGTGGGAAGACAGTATGCTAGCCGCTGCCCCAGCACCCCAATCTCCTGAAAGCTTCTTTAACTGCACTTAGGGTCCCATGGTGGGGTCTTTTGAGGGAGGATTTCACTTTTGGAAATAGGAAATAGTCTGCTGGTGCCAAGTCGGGACTGTACGTGTAAAGGGGGTTGTGGAATCGTCACAATGCTATTGCAGGTTTTTGGAAGCAAACACTCGACTCTGCTTTTGGTCGTCCATCAAGACCTTCGGGATGAGTTTAGTGCACATCTTTTGCATTACCAGATTTTCTGTGATAATGGTATGCACTGTCATCTTATCACTGCCAATACAATCTGCAATCATGTGAACCCTTAACCGGCGGTCTGAATTCAGTTCTTCATGCACACGTTACGTGTTGTCATCGGTTCTTGACGTCGATGGCCATCCAACATGGGGCTTGTCCTCCTCACTCTCTCACCCATCTCTGAGGAGCTTGTGCCACTTAAACAGTGCAGTTTGTGATATGCTTTCATCCTTGAACACCTGGCTAATCATATCCAACATCTCTGTACCCGATTTCCCCAGCCCAACACAAAATTTTATGGCTTACCACTGTTCAATCATTCGCTCTATTTTGCAATTGCACCAAGTCACAGTGGTGCACGAGTATCTCACATGTGGTGCTGCTGCAAAATTAATGCACATTGTGCTAACAGGGATGTTGTCCTTTGTTAATGCATACCTGCATTGTGTCTTTCTCAAAAACTTGGAGTCTACAGGCATTAAACCTTAAGGGTATGAGCGTATCAAAGCCATAGAAAATGATTGCTTTGAATGCAGAACTGATGATTCAAATAATATCAGAAACTAAGCATTGCTTGAAAACAGATGATGATATGAGAATAGAGGGAAGAGAAGGTGGATTTAGTAAATGTACGTGAGTAAAAAATCCTAGGAATTACTAAGTAATTCTTTTCTGTTGATCCAATTATTTGTCTTAAATTCTAGCCCAAAAAAATCAGGGCCTGATTTATACACGTGTCCATCTTATGGCCCGAGAAATACAGTAATTTGGACTTAAATTTCCTATCAGAATGTGTTACATATTTGTTCCATTATCATAGGTAATTTGCCAATAACTTGTAAGCCTCAGGGTCCCTGATCAAGTATCTAATGTTCTGCCTATTAGAGTGTGATGGGCCTACCATTTTGAATAGGATAAGGTAAAAATTGTATCTTTCCTTTGAAATTTTTTAAAAGTGAGATATCAGGATAGGGTTCATATTTATTGTGAATTCTGATACACAGGGCAAAATAGCTTTGCAACAGAAAATACTGGCCGAAACATTTTAATTTCCCATTTTTCTTGAATGAGTTCCATGCAGTACTTCACTCTCACTATCTCTTTATGTCTTCCTGTGGATATTAACTCATTGGCATCCATCCTAAAAGAAAAGTTGCCGTATTCATCAAAATCCAACCAGACTGAAATATTAATTTTGGGATTTCCATTCACTCAGAATTTGCCTCCTTGATGAAAATCAAAAACAATTTTGAAACAAATTAGGTAAGGAAATATTCATTTTGTGTATTTTTTGCGATAGGTGACCATTTTCAGTGAGAAAGTATGCTAGGTAAAGTGGCGTTAATACTAAGAAGTCTAAGCCTGAGCAAGGCTCCAGTTAACCATGTGCAGTAATTATGAAAAGACTTGGTTATTCGACAAATATTTTTAGCAAAACAGCCCTGATTTCGACTTGCATCAGGTCGTTTCAGCATTGAGCATTGAAACCTGAGTCATACAAAAAAAATACTTGTGGAATATGCAAGTATTTTCATTGTCAATATGAATTGATTCCTGCAAGTCACATCTTGTATTAATTAACAATTTCTCAGCTGAGCAGTTTAAATCTGAGTGTAATGTGACCCTTTGCACCCAAAGGTTTGGCCTCTAACCTAATTTCCCACTTTTTGTCCAAAGGAATCTTTTTATCAATTAGCCATGATAAAATCATTTAATGCCTATCCCATATCAGCATTTTGAGCCAATGAAAAACATTGTTCCTATTGTCCCTACTTGCCTATTAAACCAGTCTGAAGGTTGGTTTAATCAGTAAATATGGAAGTCACCTAGTACTTAACCTATCAGTAAGTGAAATTCACACATCAAAGTACTAAAGGGAGCCAGTTCCTTTAGCTATGCCGCATATGGTTTCCCAGTAAGATCTGGTACCTGAAAATTCACATGGCTTGCTGGGTGAATGAGTGAAGCTGAGGGTCCGCAGGGGCACACTTGGGGTCGAACCCGAACCCTCCAGTCAGTAGCCGAGATTTTTCCACCAGACTACCATGTCCCTTTTCCTAATATAACTCTTAGTTTGAAGTAAAAGTAATCAGCTGCAATTAAGTGTTTGAGAAAATTATAAGAATTACTTAGTTCTGTTTTTACTCCTTGCCAGACAACTCTGTACCCCACTTTTTTGTAATGAAAATTTCAATGATGTCATATTCAAAGATCAGTATTACACCAAGTTTGTTTAGCAATGAATTTTCATTACTCAGTGATGCATGTGATGATAGACATTATTGGCCCTGGGCATTATGAAGCTTATGTATTTTCATAGACAAAAGAACAAATAATCAGCGGGAAAAGTTGAGATGGGAATGATCAAAAGTAATTCTGCGCAATTTTGTTTCATGGAATATATCACACTTCCAGGAATATAGATATTGATTGCATTCAAATGCCTGACTTTTCTCCGTATTTTCATCAGAGTAGCCCATCAAAATTTCATTTACTTGTGGAATGTTAAAGAAGCATTTCTACCTTTTTTATAAGCATTTTAGATAGTCTTTATTCTAACTTAAAACCTCTTGCTTGTAAATAAAACAGTTTCTGGCGTAACTTGGTGGAAAATCTTCATACTGATTTTTAATAATCAAACCACTTTACTTTTCCACATTAACTGTGGAAAAGTTAATGTGGAAAATCACAGTTCACACACAGTTCAGTAATGTGGAATCCACAGTTAATGTGGAAAAGTAAAGTGGTTTGATTATTAAAAGTCTCTTGCTTGTAGCTACATTAAATACTTATGTGGTTTTTCTCTATCCTGTCTAAGGCTGAGATCACACTCATTCAATTTCCTGGCACCGATTGATAGAGAAAGTTTGTCCTTCTAAAAATATTTATGCAGTTTCATGTCATTCATTTTCCAACTGCAGAATGATTTTTCCTGCATTATTGAAGAAAGTATCAGAATGATGGGTTGAATCCTGGAATGTTAAGCTAAAAAATTAAATCAAAGACAACAGTTTCTGGCGTAACTTGGTGGAAAATCTTCATACTGACTTTTAATAATCAAACCACTTTACTTTTCCACATAAACTTTTTAATTTTTACAACCCAGGTTTCGTTATAGCATAACATCATCAGGTCACACCTGATGATGTTATGCTATAACGAAACCTGGGTTGTAAAAATTAAAAAGTTTATGTGGAAAGGTCACACCTGATGATGTTATGCTATAACGAAACCTGGGTTGTAAAAATAAAAAAGTTTATGTGGAAAAGTAAAGTGGTTTGATTATTAAAAGTCAGTAAATCAAAGGCATCTAGAAACAACTGAGAAAAACTTAAGTTGAAATAATAGCTTCATGATTCAATTCAGTGTTTTTATTTTGAGAAAATTTATCAAGTAAGTTACTCACCTTGTTTTTGTTCTAATTTGTTGGAGCAAGTAACAGTAAACCTCTTCTTTACTCAAGTTTTTCTTAATACTAATATATATTATTAACTCAGGGTTCACCGTGAAGGACTGCATGTATATTTATTACATGTATTGCTCACTAAAAAAATAATTATTTACAAATATGTATTTCAGGTATAGCAAGATGAGAATAAAAGAATAATTAACTTAGATAGGCTTAGTATTCTTGTAAACAATTGAAGTTCAACTCGAAACTTGACTCAAAATATAGCTTAGGACTTTGAGACTACTTAAACCTTGACTATAATTAGGAACTGTAGAAATTTGGCATGGGCATGGCTATGACAATTTGTAAGGTGTCGCTGTAACCTATTTACATAATGTAAAAAAGGTGTTACAATGCTACAATTTCAAAGTGTAAAAATTATTTGCCTTTACCAGGATTCGAACCCATATCCCTTGATCAGGGGGCATTACTGGGACAATTAACTATTGAGGCAAATCAAGGGATCCAGGTTTGAATCCTGATCAAGGCAAATGAGTTTTTTGTTGCATTGTAATGATTGTTAGCAGATGAATCCATTTAAAGTTACTATTGAGGCATCTCTGAGAGTTTCCTCGAATTTCAAAAATAGCCTGTGTTCTCAGTGATAATTATTTTATTTATAGGCCATGAATGGATCCACACCAATAGATATTGATGTTGGTCTTGATGCTACCGAAATGTCCTCGGAGGATGTCCATGACTCACAAAGTGATATGCCCATCCCTGGTACCTTGACCACACAGGCATTAAACATAGTCCCAAATTTGAAGGGCCGTATCACTGGGGCAATCAACTATTGGTCAGCAGGACGCGATAAGTCTCCAAGTCCTGAAAAGGTGGAAAATCCTGTGGAAGAAAGGGAAGTTCTTGGCTTGGCAAGGTCAAATTCCCAGGAGAAGGCAGTTGAAGGGAACAGTGAGATTGCCCCGTTGCAGCCTAGCCTGCCAGTTGTTGCACAACTTACCACTGAAGAGTGTGGGTGCCCCTTGGCCCTCTTCACTCAGGTACCATTTGATTAATGCTATTAATCCAGTCCTTTTTATGCTTTTTTGTGGTTTTTGTCAATAAAAATCAATTTTGAGGTTAATGTGGCAATTTATATATGCATATTTGGCATATATTGACAATGCTTTGCTATTAACTATTGGGTGCACTTCTAAGTTGTTTTTTCCATTTACATAATATGTTTTTCATGCCTAAGTAGGTAAAAAATTGATTTTTGAAACTATGGATGGAGCAATTATCTCTGATTTCACTCTTCAAAAAGTACCAACATTTTCATGATTGTTACTACTTGCAATGCTCCATACTTTTGATAGCCCTTTAAAACCCATCCATTTGTTGACATAAATTAGTTTTATAAATTTGTTTGATATTTGTAATTAATTTAATGATCCTAAAAATATTGGGTATTTGTCGTAGTGAAAATGTTCAGCTGTAATGTTTTTCTTCATTCCTGTCATTATTTGTGGCATAAACAGTATCAAGGACTAAGAAAATGGTGCAAAATTCAAATGTGCATAAAAATTTTTGTTAAGCAATTTTATCTTGGTATCCATCACAAGTCCATAATAAATTGTAGCATAGTTTTCCAACCAACTCTTTAGTTACTCAACCAAGTCTTTTGGCATTAGGTTGGTAATTTTTTTATACCAATGGCTTCTTTGTTGTATCAAGACATTGGATCCTATATATAATTGAAACATCTCTTTGAGACATTAAAAATTTTTCTCAAGAACAGACATTTCTTTCATAAGAGGACACATGAGTAGCATAATTAGTTAAAGTGCTTGGATGGAAATCAAGGGATCTAGGCTCAAATCTCAGTGTAGATGAATGATTTTTGCTCTTGCTAAATTCCTGAATTTTAAATGCACATGAGAGAATGACTCTCTTAAAGTAACTTTCTAGGCATCTTCTGCAGTTCTTTGAACTTTTTTTCAAAGGACTGCTTCATATTTTCCTGTATATTTTTGCCACATATTAAACAATGATTGCTACCAAGTTGATTTTTATTTTTTATCCATGCTATTCCAGGGTTATTTGTGCCATCCATATCTTTCTCTACCCTATCTTGATCTCCTAAGTGATGTTAAAGTTCGTGGATATGTTATCGGGGCAACTAATGTTCTCTTCAAGCAGAAAAAACAAGTTGCTGATGTAATTATTGAGGTTAGTACATCTACATCATGTAAAATAATATAAATAATGATAAAGAAGTTGAAGTATTTTTTATGTTATCCATGTGTTATAATACTGTATATTAAGCCAATGAATAGTCTCATTACATGATAAATATATGCAATTAATTATTTCAAATTGCAGTTTTAGGATATAAGTTACTTTTATTAGAACTCATTTTGTTTTTTTCACTATTAGATGATATATAAAAAAGTCAAAATATTAACGGCACAGTGTATAATTTAATAAAGCAAAAGGGAACGTACTACGGCCGAATGAATGCAATGAATACAAATTACCCAAAGCCGTACTCTTGGAAGAACCCATTATTACCCAAATTAACCCAATTACCCAAAGCCGTACTCCAAGAGTACGGCTTTGGGTAATTTGTATTCATTGCGTATAATTTAATGATCAATGATAATGGGTCCAATGTGTACTACAGGAATATTTCATTGGAGGTAAAACCTTTCTTGGTTCACTTCATTTAGAAAACATCTGTTTCACCTTAAGGAACATGATGGAACTTCAAATAATGATTATATTTTGACGTATATACATTTCTGTTTTTTTTTTTTTTAACATTTCATATGCTAAAACTGCAGGCAGTTGACATAACACATTTCATCTAGAGAATGATTGTAACAATTTGATAATTATAATGTTTGGTGACAAATTCTCCAGTATTTATAGTAACAGTTGTTTTCGATTTATTAAATAATTTTTATTCATAATTGTGTTTTGTGGGTTTGGAGAAGAATGGAGAAGGTGAAATGGACCGAAAGGGAAACAAATGAGGAAGTACTGGAGATGGTGGGTGAGGAGAGGGGTTTGTTGAAAGAAATCCTATGGAGGCAGGAAAGATGGATGAAAGGCATATTGAGCAGTAGTGGGATGTTAAAGAAGGTAATAGAGGGGAGAATGCTAGGCAAACGAGGAAAGGGCAGGAACAGGATAGGGATGTTGGGTGGGATGAAGGGAGAAAAGAAGTACACAGAGATGAAGAGGGACCTGATGTAGAGTAGGTTGCTGGATTGTGATTTGTTTGGCGTTACAAAATATTTATTTGATAGTTGTGTCCATCCAAAAACCTACCTTATCCAGTAGATTACCTTATAATAATATGATTGATTACTAACTACCTACTCTAACTACCACTATCTAATTCCGACTTACTCTGAATGACTTATTTCAGATTGATGATATGAGGATTGAGACCCAGGACTTGGAACTTCGCAGGCAGCTGCATTTAACCACACAAGATTTACGCTTTGCTGATTACATCGTGCGGCAAGTATCTGAGGAGAAGAAAGGTGTTTTCTTAGATAGCGTTGCCTGGGAAGGAGGGGATGAGTGGATTCGCGCACAGTTCCGCCTTTATTTAGTGTGTCTACTTCGAACATCATTGCTGGAAGGTAATTGAATTCTGTATTTTTTTTTGTCTACGTTAAGCTTTAAGGTAAGTGTCATTAGTTTTTAGAAACATTTTTTTTTCCCATTGGAGTCAGTCCTCTTCACAATCAAACAGTTAAAAGTGTAATTATTTATGTATGGTTAGGGAAGATCAGTTACTAAGGTTTTCAAATAGTATGTAACTTGGCATTTTGCATAATTTTCTTGAATTCCTACCTCTTTCTTTTTATTTCTTACCGGGGTTTGGAGTTTTCTCTATGTATGATGCCACTGAAATTGTCACATGTGTTCCACCAGCTGCTCTGGATATATATTGTGGTGAATAACTATCAAATTATTAATATAAATCATGATATACAGTTAAAATTGGCCTTTAAAGTATTCATTATTATCTGACTATTAAAAAAGCAAAAGGGAACGTACTACGGCCGAATGAATGCAATGAATACAAGTTACCCAAAGCCGTACTCTTGGGGGCACTAGTTAGGGGACACGGGGGAGGGTGCAAAGAATAAGGATGACAAAACTGCACACACTCTCTCACTCGGGTATTTGCAGTGCAAATTGACCGTTGCAAGTCACAGACACACACGCACTCAGGGTTTACGGGGGAAAAAAAAACCCCTCGCCAGGGACCACACACTCAGACAAGGCAAACAAAACCACACGCACTCCTTCACTCCGGTATATGCAGTACAAATTGACCGTCGCAAGTCGCAGACACACACGCACTCAGGGTTTACGGGGGAAAACCCCTCGCCAGGGACCACACACTCAGACAAGGCAAACAAAACCACACGCACTCCTTCACTCCGGTATATGCAGTACAAATTGACCGTCGCAAGTCACAAACACACACGCACTCAGGGTTTACGGGGAATTAAACCCAACGGCAGGGACCCTTCACTCAGACAGACGTAAAGATAGAATAAGTAAAGGAACGGCACGCACTCCCTCACTCCGGTATTTGCAGAGCAAATTGACCGTTTGTGAGACGCAAACACACACGCACTCAGGGTTTACGGGGAATTTAACCCAACGGCGGTGACCCTTCACACAGACTAGGAATACGGAAAGGGGGGGAAAGTACACTGTGATGCAGTGTACGTGGGGAAAAAAAAATAAAAAAATAAAAAAAAAAAGTGCCGAAAACCTGACACCAGGTGTTTCGCCTGCCAAGCAGGCCTCTTCAGAGAAGAATAATCGATTATTCTTCTCTGAAGAGGCCTGCTTGGCAGGCGAAACACCTGGTGTCAGGTTTTCGGCACTTTTTTTTTTTTTTTTTTTTTCCCACGTACACTGCATCACAGTGTACTTCCCCCCTTTCCGTATTCCTAGTCTGTGTGAAGGGTCACTGCCGTTGGGTTAAATTCCCCGTAAACCCTGAGTGCGTGTGTGTTTGCGTCTCACAAACGGTCAATTTGCTCTGCAAATACCGGAGTGAGGGAGTGCGTGCCGTTCCTTTACTTATTCTATCTTTACGTCTGTCTGAGTGAAGGGTCCCTGCCGTTGGGTTTAATTCCCCGTAAACCCTGAGTGCGTGTGTGTTTGCGACTTGCGACGGTCAATTTGTACTGCATATACCGGAGTGAAGGAGTGCGTGTGGTTTTGTTTGCCTTGTCTGAGTGTGTGGTCCCTGGCGAGGGGTTTTCCCCCGTAAACCCTGAGTGCGTGTGTGTCTGCGACTTGCGACGGTCAATTTGTACTGCATATACCGGAGTGAAGGAGTGCGTGTGGTTTTGTTTGCCTTGTCTGAGTGTGTGGTCCCTGGCGAGGGGTTTTTTTTTTCCCCCGTAAACCCTGAGTGCGTGTGTGTCTGTGACTTGCAACGGTCAATTTGCACTGCAAATACCCGAGTGAGAGAGTGTGTGCAGTTTTGTCATCCTTATTCTTTGCACCCTCCCCCGTGTCCCCTAACTAGTGCCCCCAAGAGTACGGCTTTGGGTAACTTGTATTCATTGCATTATCTGACTAATCTTACATTACCTGTCATTTGGTAACTTGCATCGGTGTTTGTTTAATGTCAACACATTTTCATTGATGAGGCGTAACTCAGATTTTTATTTATTAATATTGAGTTATTCATGCCCTCATTTGTTTTTGTGGGGAGCAAAGAGAAAAGTCTGTACTATAGGAAAATATAAAATGAGGGAAAACATAGCTTCTAAAAACTAGAAGCATGTCATCTTGTAATATAATCAAAGAGGCTGACTTTAATATTTGACCTGTTCTGTAGAATTTCATTGTTTTGATCACACTGATGAGGTGCATTCAAGCTTTGTCAGTTATTTCTTAGGACTAGGAGTAAATAAAAGAGAGATAGCTAACCTTAAAATATGCAAGCACTCCTAATGCATTCAAGGCATAGATGATTGCAACATGCAGTGCACAAGGTTCATATGGCTGCTGCTGGAGTCAAAATAGTTATAAAGCCATACACCCAGTATTCTATCCAAAGGTCAGTTTGGTATGCGACAGTAGAGTTCACCCAGTACTAAGCCCGATGGTATGTGAAATTCACACATCAGGGTAGGGCAGTGAATGCCTTCCTTTGTATCAGTTATGGTGTCCTTTGAAGATCTGATACGTGAAAAATCACACAGCTTGGGTGGAGCTGAAAGTGCCCAGAGAGGTTTTCCTGGTAATCGAACCTGTGCCCTACTGTCAGTGCTCCAATGTTCTACCCCTGGAGTACCAAAACTCTTGAGAAACATTTGCAATACTCAAAATGACATTGTTAATTGTACAAGAACAGCATAATCATCTGTATTCTTCATTCATGTGCTTTAACGTTTGTCAGAAATCGGCAGCCATTCTATGCCCTTGTTGTGATAATTTTGTATGTCTACTGGAAGATTATGCTGGGAAGTAACCATAGTTTCAACTTCAAGGTGTAATTAATTTGTCAGAAAAAAATAAGGCTTTTGAACTAGAATGCAACTCATTATTTGAAATATTATGTAATTCAAAACTAGGAACATTCCTCAGCCAAAAGTGTAGGGCTTTGTATGTTTTTTTACTTCATTAAATCATCATTTTTATGGCTTAATAAGTAATCTGTAATTCTTTCAGAATTATGGATTACTTAGAAACCAAGTTATAGTTGGATTAAGGAATCAACCCAATGCAAAAACTGGTTGTCCCTCTCTCTAGCCATGTCCCATGCAAATAGAAAAATGTATTTCAGGACATCAATCTTAAGTCTGATATCAATTTCTTACCTCCTTTCCTTCCCTCAACAAAGTTTCACCTCCTCCTATTACCAATCAATTCTAAGGTATACAGATGGTTGTATATGTTGGGTATGTAACATAACAAGTAATTTCCACTTTCTTGACTGGTTGACAATAAAAATATGTTGAGCATAATTTATTTAGTGTTTTTTATCACTTGAATTCCAGATGGGTGTAAGGAACATGAATATTTCAACTCTAGTTTCATGGCAGCATGGAAAACGACGCATAGCTACAAGCTATGGGAAAGTGGTATGCACAATGCTATACTGAAAATGCCTCCAGGTCACCCTTTCTCAGGGCAACTGTCTGTTTCCGATATGAAGCTTCGGTTGTCTCAGTAAGTTATCATTAATATATTAATAAATTTTATTCTGTCACATACCAGCCAATTCTAAAGGGCATGTGATTTCTTTCACATCCCTGTCCACATGCATAAATGGAACTAAACCTCCTCTCATGGAAGTATTCTGTCCTCCTCTCTCAACCTGACAGCACTAACCTTTGCCTTGGGTCGAAATCATTCTAATGAAAGCCACTTGAGGTCCTGATGGTCAGGATGCCAAAATTCCTATTCATTCATAGTCGACCCTGTCCATAATTTTGTTTAGCATGCACTCATACCTTATAAGCATCTTATCTAGATGTCCTCTCTCAGTTACTAAGTTTTGGATCCATATGATGCTTTCCTCCATATTACATTTTTAATGACTCCTTCTTGATATCTATACGGAAGGTCTCTTAAAGTCAAATGAAGTCTCTCCTCTTTGAAATTCTAACCAACCAAATAAAATTAATTCATTAATGTCTTTAACAATTGTTACATTTTCATAAAATACCAAATAATTCCCAATCAGTGTATAAATTGTTCAAACTGTTTTAATTTATGCCCTCCTTACTCAATATTTTCAAGTTATCCTTTTATTTCCTGATCTAAGTAAAACCTAATTTTAAACTTCAAAGTTCCCCAAAAAATTTTATTCGAAATATCTGGGTTTGGAATAAACAAACTTAAAGAAAAATCTTTTGATTCTGTCTGTACTTTGATGCTATAATCACAATGTGTTAGCTATACATAAAAACATTAGGTAAATTGATCTGTCAAGTTTTTTATTTAACATTTCACTTTATGTGTGGGAATGGTGTGCTTCCAGTTAGATTATTTAATAAGAAAATCATGAAAATTAATGCCGTAGAATCCAGTGAGTCTGGTTTAGTTGAATCCAGCTTTATGTTGCACTTACATGAGAAAGTAGCCATGTCATATAGGGATATCCCCTTAAGGGATAATGTAAATATATTTTGAGCAGTAGTTAGCAAATTCAAAATCTGTAAAGTATCTCATTCCTTGACATATTTATTGTTAAATTTGCTCAAGTTCCTGTAATTGAAATGGTTCATTTCTTTTATCCGTGAAAACTTCCTATAACAGAGTCTGAAAACAGTGGAAATTTGTCCATTGCAGAAAATATTTTTGGTCCCAACCTGCAGCTTAGGAATGTTCATGTAATTGAACCTCGATTTACTGGAACCTGCCTAACACAGCAACAGAACAATATCACTAGTGTACGAGGGTAGGCTGAAAACTAATGCACACATGCTTGTAGACCACAAACAAAATGGCCTTCAGAAGCACTCCTGGTGGTATGTGTAAGTACAGGGTTCATCCGGAAAATAAGTGTACTGAGCTCAGGAAAAAAAATTTATTACACTTTTACATATCTTAAGCTAATATTCCTCAAAATAGAACCCTTGTGAGTCTTGTTCCACTTGTTCCAGCGGCGTTCCCATTCCTGGAACGCTCCCGCGAAGGCATCATCGGGAACCTCTCGAAGACACGTCGTCACGGCCTCTTTGACGGCGTCCAAAGTCCCGTATCGCGTTCCTTTCAAACTCCTCTTTATCTTCGGGAACAGAAAGAAGTCCGGTGGTGCCAAGTCCGGGCTGTAGGGCGGGTGCGGCTGCGTTGCCATGCCATGCTTGGCCAAGAAGTCCGACACGACAAGCCCGGTGTGAGACGGTGCATTGTCGCTCAGGTTGTCAGTCATACGGTTGATCGCTGGCCGGACGCGGGCGACTCGTTTTCGAAGCCTGTCGAGCACTTGGACGTAAAATGCAGCATTCACAGTTTGTTGTTCAGGTATAAATTCGTAGTGGACGACTCCCCTTTTGTCAAAAAAGACAATGAGCATCATAAACTTATTTTCCGGATGAACCCTGTAATATTCCCCTCAACACGCATGCGCAGGTTTGAGGTCGTTTCATTCAGCCAGTGTATTTTGAGAAGTGGAAGTGTGGAGATATGTTCTAGTGCTATGTCAACGCAAGTTAAACAGCGTGCTGTTAATGAATTTTTTAACTGTTAAAAAAGTAGCTCCTACTGAGGTTCATCGTCGTTTAAAGACTGTATATGATGACGATACTGTTGATAGGTCTACTGTAGATCAATGAGTAGTAAAATTTCGTGGTTGTA
Source organism: Hetaerina titia (assembly GCA_037158775.1). Classification (NCBI taxonomy): domain Eukaryota; kingdom Metazoa; phylum Arthropoda; class Insecta; order Odonata; family Calopterygidae; genus Hetaerina; species Hetaerina titia. The sequence continues at coordinate 74,202,358 of CM073771.1, read as the reverse complement.
AAAAAGGCCTGGAAAAGCCATAATTGTTGATGAAACATGCAGCAAATATCCAATCACTGCCACATATGATAAACATTGCAAACTCGCCGAAGATTTGATTCAAAATGACCGGCGAATCTCTCATAAGCGTATCGCAAACCATATTGGAATATTCAAGTAATGTTAAAGGCAGCCTGGTATAAGTAATCTTTTGATATGGCAACGCTCATCCACACATCTCACATGCACCTGGAGAAGCTCTATGAAACCTGAAATTCGAACCGATTCCACACCCTCCTTATTCCCCCGATCTTGCGCCTTGCGATTTTTCTTTTTTTCCTCAACTCAAGAGACACCTCAAGGGTAATCATTACACCTCGTTCGATGAGGTGAAGGCAGCAGTCAAAAACAGCTCGCTGTTTAACTTGCGTTGACATTGCACTAAAATATGTCTCCATACGACCCATTTCTCAAAATGCACTGGATGAATGTAACAACCTCAAACCTGCGCATGCGTGTTGAGGGGGAATGTTACTTCCACATGCCACCAGGAGTGCTTCTGAATGTCATTTTGTTTGTGTTCTACAAGCATGTGTGCATTAGTTTTCATCCTACCTTTGTATAATAGAATTTCTAATTTTCATCAAAGAAACTTGTGAGTTGATGAATAGAAGACAATGTTGAGCAAAGTGAAACGAGAAAATAATGGCACTACAAAAGTAAACAACTGTATATAGGCTATCAATTTTAGTTTTATTAAAACCAATGCTGAACTATTGAGTTTGATAAATGTCTTTGTATCACACTGAAAGTGACATCACTGTGCAGTGAACTCATAATCCATGCTTGTGCAGTATAAAGCTGAAGCATTCTGATATAAGTGATTGCTTTGTGATGACTCCTACAGTTTTAATATGCAGTATTTTTAAAGTTTTGATAGCTTAAACTTCACTGTTTTCTAATAGATAAAACAAGGTATTTTAGAGGATAGAACAGGCATCCTCACTATGTTCTTTCGAGTCTGATATTAAAACAATAAAATCCTGAGGTCCTCAATCTTTTTGGTACGGGACATTTTCACTCTATAGGAAAAATTATTGGATTGCTAATTTTATAAAAAGTGATAGTCTTTTTGCATTTGGGTAAATTTATAGAGAGGTGGTTTTCATCAAACCACTAGGCAATTATGAAAATTTGTCTGAAGTTAATAACATTCCTAGGTAGATTTTCCTAAATTCCTTAATTAATCAATTTAAATAAAGATAAATATGTTTTCAGATTTTAATGTAATTTATAAATAATTGAAGTGATAAATAGGATATGGGTACCAGAAGGAAAATCTGAGGTTATTTTCATTCATTCATTTGAATTCAATGTTACAATGTTTTTTTAAAGTTTATTGCTGTGATATGGACACTAACAGTTACCACAGTAATCGGCCCTGGAGGTTGATTTGATAAGAGAGGATAGTGCTATAATGATAATTTGGCTATGTTTGGGTGAGGTTGAGACTGTGTCAGTCTTTTCTTCCATCTAACCCATCATCATATACATTCAATGAAAATATAATTGCATTTAAGTGCTAAATAATATAAAAAAGAACTTGATAATGACAATCGATTTACAACTAATATGTATGAGTACAAGGAGTGTAGGAAGATATACAAAATCGTGGGTGTTTACCTTATACTGAACCAGTATGTGAAATTCACAGTTCAAGGTAGGTTTCTTTCCCTGTGCCACCTGTTGTTTCCCAGGAAGACGAAATACCTGAAAAAAATTCCAGCTTCAGTGAAGTACTGTAACAATGAAATGTTTATTAAAGTTGATATTTCTTACAGGTTTTGTTTTTCTTATGCAGTACTTCAAACCTGTTTGATTCCGTCTTAGGTAGTTTTCACTCTGTTTTTTTTATGAATTCTCAGTATTAGATAATTTCAGATGAATTAAAACAATGATGGAAAGTAACCTCAAATGGCAAATCACTACTGCTAATATTTCGAGGCATACCATGCAATAATACCTGTTCTGATGATGGTTATTATGTAGCTCTGCTTACACCCTGTGCTTTCTCTCAATTACAGCACAATGCAGAGCACTGAAGGAGGCAGGAAGCTAAACCAGGCCATGACAAGCACAGGGCGAGCAGTTGCCCATACAGGAAGAGCGATGGGTGAGTATGGATTGATGTTTTTTTTTGTTGTGATTGTTTAAGCTGATTCAAGAGATGCACCATTAAATATACTCATTTAAAATATTTGCAACCTACTTCTAAAGGATTATCCTAACACACTGTGTAATCAGTTAGTATTTCCATTCTCAAAGCAATCATTACAGTGACTTTAACGATAAATGTCCACTGTTTTAGGTATCCATGAATTTCAAAGTGTAAATATCATTTGCCATGAAAGGAATTAGAGCTTGGATCCCTTGGTACCTGGCCAAGTAACCCTCAGCCATTTAAGCTACGAAGGTGTTCCCTTATACTGTGATTTTTTAGGAATTTTAAATGAACAAGATATTCTGACCAGTTAATGTGCAGACATAATGCTAGTCAAGTGCAGTGCACTACAATTCATGGGGTTAAGGCTAACATTTAAACACAAAGGCAAATCCCAATCAAGGCAAATGACTTCAGCACTCTGGAATTACTTCATTTTGGAACCCATTGGAAGGTGGCTCTCTCTGTTGAAGTTACTGTTGTGGCATTTCTCTGGCTGTTAATTGGATTTGTTCTAAAAATGATAAATCCTCTCACCTTATGCTGCTGGGAAATTTACAATTTTTGTACCCTAAATGTACAAAAACATTGAATTTGAATGTGTTTATGGACCAGTATTGTCTCCATGTGATTGAATGTTGTAAAAACTTAAAAATATGTAAATGAGACTTTGCTAGTATTGGGTGGGCTGTGCTTACTTAAATTTAAACTTACGTAAGTGGACACTATCATGAAATACCCTTTGGCTCCGGTAGTTGCTGAAAATGAGCATGACAAAACTCTTATATACATGTATTTGTTTATGTGACAGGAAAAGATGTGAGAATTACACACACACACACTGCACTGCCCACTACTGTAATGATTTTAAAACATTTTCATAAAAATCCAATCAATTTTTTATACGAATATTTTTACAAAAAAGATTAACACATATAGGCCTGTATTCAATTGTTTCAGGCTCAACTTTGTGGAAGTTCATTTTCATTAAATGAGGAACACAATGTATATTTCCACTGTTCTTTATTTTCGTACAACTAGTTTGCACTACTAACGACGCCTAAGCGTTAAAACTAGTTGTATGAAAATAAAGAGCAGTGGAAATAAAAATTGTGTTCTTCATTTAATGAACAGACCTGTATGCTAACTCATGTAAAAAATCAATGTAGGCAATATATATCTACAATAGCTCATCCTACATTGTTACAAAATGTCACTAGTAGACAGTGTTTCTCTTAATCTCTTCAGTTATTTTCTCCTTGTAATACTTGAAGATCACGTTTTGCAAAAAATTTTCCTAGCATAAGTCTAGCAACCATTGCTGACAAACATTGCAGTGAAAGCAAAACTTATATTCTTGGAAAGTGGCAGAAATATGCAGCACCTTGTGAAAATATGCTGTCATGAAGTACGCAAAGAAGTGTTTAAATGAAAAATGATTATTCCAACCAATGGTATTTTTCCAACTTAACATTTCACATGCAATTCCTCCACATATTTGTACAAGCACATTTGTATTTATGTCAGCATTTGAGTTTCGTGTTTTTATCCAATCAGTTGATCTTTATGACTTATCAATTACTCTAGTGCTGTGCCTTCCAGGAAAATGATTTCAGATTGTAGGACGATGCCACAGTAACTTAATTGGCTGAAGTACTTGGCTGGATATTGAGGGATCCAGATTTGAATCCTGGTGCAGGCGAATGATTTTTACACTTTGGTGTCATGAATTTGTTTATTTATTTTATGTAAGATTGGATGTAACCTGTGACATCGCAGTATCTATTAAATTCTAAATTTTTGAAAATTTTTCATTATACAGCATTTGAAAATACTCGGAATACAGAAGTAATAGATGTGGAAAATTACTATTTTATATTTACTCACACATTTCTACTTCTACATAATATCCCGCAAGCCTCCGCAAGGGCATGTGGTGGGGGCGGAAACTTTTTTTAAACTTTTTAAAGAAACTTTTCCCAATACTTTTTATACAAACCTTCTAGAAACTCATCACTAGATTGTAAATTTGCTGCATTAAATTTGCCTCTAATCCGCAGACTAGATTTAATCCACCTGTTAGCACAAAATGGATAAACAACTCAAAAGATATTGCCAGGATTTAGTGCTCAAATGGAAATCATTAATTATGTGAAAAAGTTAAGATGGTTGAGGGACAATTAAGCATTCCATGATGCTAAACAACAAAAGTAATTTTGAGTCAGAGAAATTGATCACAATTATTCTTTGAGACGACTTATAACTTTGTGATGAAATGACTCATTCATCATGTGGTAATTGCAACACACACACAACATTGGATTCATTACAGAAAGGTCTTTTAGCACATAAAACCCAATCCCTGCCACTGTAACCTGAGATTTGATTTCATTATGTAAGGATTTTGCTGTTTGAACCACTTCTTCCTCAGCTTTTACTCACCTCCTGTAAATTTACAGAATGTGATCACCCTCCTCCACTTCACTCTTATCTTTTACATCCCCTAACACAGTTCCCTGCTCAATGAGGTCTTCCTTCAAGTGTTCTTATCCTAAGTCTCTCTCTTTTCCTTTCCCTCTACATTTCCATTTCCATTGCCCTTCTCCCTAGTTTTCCTCCCATCTCATATCATACAAACACCATTTCAGCCTCCCCTCTTGTGTTTTCTTTGATCATTGTCCTTGTTGTCCATCTGATTTGATTTTATCTAATTCTACCTTGCCTTGCTGCTTCACACATCCACCTCAATATCCTCATGTCTATCACATCTGATTTCCTTCCTCACTGTCTTTGCCTCTTAGGACTCTGCTCTGTACATATTGCTGTTCTGATGGCTGTCTAATAACTATGGTAACCTCAGTAATCAAAATGAAGTTTGGTTTGATAAACAAGAGTAAAGATAGAGACCTATTATAGTGCCCTATACAGGGAAGATGGGTTGGTTCCTTTCCCTCTGCTTTCCCAGGAAATTATGTCAGATATTATAGAACTTGGGTGAGGCTGGGGGTACCTAGAGGCATCGCTCAGGATCAAACTTGGGCCCTCCAGTCCGTAGCCTTGTACGCTACTTACTGGACTGCTATGCACTTAGTGAATACCATAAGACCTAAATAATGGACTGCCATTCTGAGAAAAAATCTCAGGATATTTACATTCTAATTCTACCACCTATTATCTCAATGTTTCAGGTGGTGCTATTTCACAAGCCAAGGGAGCACTGTCCAGTTGGTGGACTACACTAATGGCAGCACAAAGTCCAGAATCTCAAACCCCTGGGGAGAACACCGGGCAGAGTGATTCAAGTGAGTGTGTTGACACTGTTGGCAATAATGAAGAAGAAAAGGTTGGCGAAGAACCTTCCCACTCAGATTCAGAATTGGATGATATGAAGGTCAGACAAAGAAATGTATGCAACACAAAAGTTTCAGGGGGTAAGGCCGATCCAGCGAGACATTCTTGTCTTCCTGAGCTCTCAAAGGATAACTTTCATGAAAAGAAAGCTCAAGAGTCTCAAGATACTAAGTGTCAGCTGTCTATGGAATCTCCATCAGTCACAATGGGTAATGATGAAAAGGGCAATGTGGTGAGATAGAAGAGAAAGGGAAAGAGTGGGAGGAGTTAATACCATTCCGGTAATTCTTATTTGCATATAACATGTATATGTACATATGTGATTGAATAGAAATAATAATTATTTGAATATGATTTGATGATAAATCTCATCAAAGTTGACTCATTATTTATCATCAAGTCATATGAATTTCTGAATGGGATGCCATCTCTTTAAAGAAATTAATTCCTCGTGTAGTTTTTTGCCTTTGGCATAAAGCATACTGATGAGAATAGAATAAGCCAAAGAGTATTAATAGAATCCTCACAATACTGGTATTATTGGTTATATCGGGCTGCATTTACATCAGTTGTGAAAAATATTTGCTCTCTTATTACAGCATATTTTAAGTTTTGTTATTTTGATGCAGAAATTTATTAATGATAATAATATTGGAAGATTCATTTGAGCCCTGTATTTTCCCAGTCTTATGATTTAGTGATTCATTGACTGTAGCATTAATTTGAAAGTAGATACACAAGTTTTATTGAAACTTCATTTTATATATAATATTTTTATGAGAGGTGTTGAATAATAACATAATCGTGATTGTTCAGTTTTAGTTTTAAGTTGAGGAGTTCTTTATGTAGGCAGTGTGGCTAGTTATGTTCTTTTGAAATTTTTTGGAAACGATTGGCCCTAAAAACATGTTAGATATTTCTTGTGTGATAAATTAAATGATACACTCACCTGTGATGTTTCAATCATCAGTGATGCCAAATTATTAATAACTTGATGTCATTGTTTAATCGTTCTCTTAATTAACTACTAAATAAGATAAAAGATGCTACATATTAGTAGTTGGAAATTATAGCATTTTTATATTTTCAAGTTTTTATGACAATATTTTTTCATTCTTGTGGCTTTATAATTGTACTGCAGTTATGTGATGCGTTACATACCTTGTGGTGTTGAGAATATTTTGTTTTGAGGTGACAAAAATGCAGCTAGTCAGTATATTTATTTTGTTAAAGGTGGTGTTTATTGTTCCTCTCCCAGAAATTTGTTGATCACTTGCTTTCATTACTTTGTTAGTTACTTTTAATTGCTTTTTGAATACACACTTGTTGAATTATGTTCCATAGTTAGTTAATTTAAAAATCTGCAGAAATCAGTGAGAATCATTGGGTAGCCTTTTAGTGTTTTGATACCTACACAACAAAGGAACTTGCCATTTGACCCATTCCAGAGTGTGTGCTAGAAAGAATGGTTTGCTTAGTGTGTGAAATGGAAAATAGATATAGGTGTAAATTTGGAGTCCACATGAAGTGGTGGAAGCGTTAATGGAAATCAATGTGATTTATTTATTGGGTATAAATAATTTATTAAGCATTTTAGTCAAGTTTCAAACAAGCATAGTGTAATTTAGCAATGATGAAAAGTATTTCATCTGCCTGGTGTTGGCATAATTAAGTCTGCATGAGAGTCGCAGTTGTTAGCTATGGTAAATTCTTTATTGCGGGCCTTCACTGCTGAAAGCCATGCTTTTGTCTTTAATATCAACTTGATATGCCTTTATAATTTTCAATAATGAGAATTTCATTAATGAAAAAATAGAGAATTATTGGTTAAGTATAACCATTGCTGTACATAAAAATTTTGTTGCACTTTGACCATTCCAATGGCCATATAAATGGAGCATTTGAGCCTAAATAACTTATGTTTACCCTTGCAGATTAAGACTCAATTTCATTGCTAAAAGTCTGACAAATATGCCTGTCATGTGGTAGTACAACAACATTTAATGAATGTTTCCACAATTTTCACAAATTCGTAATTTTTAAGTGATTTGAAATTCATAAGTACAGTAGAGTATATGTTAATGGAGTACTTATTTCTCTACATATTGGCTTAGTGCTAATATTGGTTATCATTCAGAAAAATCATGTTTTACCCTATTTTAATAGGAACCTTACATCTTGTTTTATTAAGCCGTCAATTATGGGTTTGCCACGGAGGTGTTCAATGTCGCAGGTCTTAAGCATCTTAATTGTCTGAATAAAGCCATTGTTATGAATATGCCATCTTTTTATTTTGTCTTATTTTTCACCTCCCTTGTCACTTAAGCCACTCAAAATCTTCTTTAATCTTACCAATTGCCTAAGTATATTTGAGTTTTTGCAGGCTGAGGAATGCGATGAAAAATTGTGGTATAAAGGCTTTCAGTTTTCTTATTAGGATTGGGCTTTCTTGGTATACATACATTTCTTCCCTTCTACTAAGGGCTTAGAATGTAAAATGGTGTTTTTGGCAAACTGTTTCATATTTATGTCATCATTGTTTTGTGATGGGAAGAGGACATATGCTCTGGAGCCTTCTTGGTTGTTAACGAGTGTTCAGGCATCACTGACTCTGATTAGTAATATTTTGGAATTATTTTTTCTCGCAATTACTTACTGGAAATGAAAAAATAGTAACTTTGTGATTCTACAGCAAATTTATTATGATACGACCTGGGTTTCAATGTTCAATGTCATCTTCAGGTTTTTATGCCGTAAACCATCAATTATCACAATTATTTAACTAATTTAAATCACATGCATGTATGGAGTGGCCAGTTGCCCATGGCTTCAAATTTTCATCCAATTCTGGAAGTTACACCTCAAATCCTGGGTCTTGTTTTCTGTTATTTCATGTTGCCTTGTAAAATATTTTTAGTCCAAAAATTTAAGAAAGTGCAGAACATCGCATATAGTACCTGAATTTGTTTTGTTTGTGTGTTGTGTTGAAAAGTATATGCGAGCAAAAACTGCCCCTAAATAAAACACAATTTCCATCGAGTGAATCCTGGAAATTTGATTAGGTATTGGAATTAAAACTTTCTTTTTGGATATGTATTGTGATAGTGTTTCACACATTAGCCTTGTATAGATCAACTGAAGAGCAACTTAAGAGTTAGGTGGATGGGGAAGTAGGTATTGTCAATGGATAATGATTGTGAATTGGGGAGAGACATGGATTGGGATGAGGGAAAGGGGTGAGTAAAAAGGAAAATGGAAACTCAATAGTGCTTGTTCGCTCACTAGGCAATCTCTTGACAATGATTGACTGTGCGGCAGCTCTGAATTGCACAATGAAAAGCAGTTGAAAAGCCGGCCTCGGTGGCGGTGGGGTAACATCCTTGTCTTCCGATCCAAGGGTCGCGGGTTCCATTCCCACCAGGGTGGGATTTTTTCCACCTAGGGCTGGAGTGTTTGTATTGTTGTTACTGTTGTGTTGTCATTATTGTCCGATGTAAAGGCCAAAAAGTGCTGTTTTCAGACCAAGAAAAATAAATAAAGATGAAATAAAGGTGTTATCACATCTCAGCAGCACTCAACATATACGAGGTCTGTCCATAAAGTATCCAGCCATGCAATATTTGGAGAAAAATAGCATACCTGGAACAACGAGGAATTATTCTTCTTAGAAGTACTCCCCTTGGGAGCTTATGTACTTATCCTAGTGCCTCTTTCATTTTTAAAAAGAATGTCTTTTTTTGGAATGGTCATCAGCGGCCTCATCCCATTCTCCTTTATTGTGTCAACCAATTGCTGGGAAGACTAAGCTTTTGTTTCAGAGTCATAGATAGCCATAGACCCATGACTCCATCTCCAGTCATGACCTACTTTAGAGAACCTGGGTTATTGTTTGCAGCTTGGAGCAAGTCCCCTGCAACAGCAGCATGAATTTCTTGATATTGACAAGAAAAAAGAGAATGCAATAAGGCAATTGATGCCCATTCTAAAAAAGGACTTAGCTGGTTGTTTGAAAAGTGTAAGAGATGCTGGGATAAGTTTGTGAGGTCCCAAGAGGAGTACTTCGAAAGGGACTAAGGCCTCATCGTTCTAGATAGGCTGTTTTTCTCAAAATATTGCGTGGCTGGATCCTTTCTGGACTTCCCTCATATTTGATTAAAAAGCAGGAGGCAGTGAAGCAGGCACAATAAATGGGAGATGAAAGAGTTCAGTTGAGCAAGGAATATTTTTACTGTCCATAAATGTGCTGTCTTTATGGATATAAGCTATTAGGCTTGCTGTGGTAAGATTGACTATTGCACCTAAGTAAATATACTACTATTTTCTTTGTGGTGGGGGGAGTGAGCAATCAAATACTTATGGAAACTTCAGTCAAGCATAGGAAAGGGGCCTGGCAGAAAACGTTTTTGGCACAAAAGTCATATGGATTATGCTATTCATCTGATAATTAGCAGATGAACCAGGAGTAATGTGGAAAGTGTGTACTCTAAGAGGCCTGCATAAGTATGCTACATCAGGTGGACTATGTCAAACAGCATCACAGAACTGGGATGTGATCTTTTAACAGGTAAGAACAAATATAGTTATTTGATGTCCTGATGCATGCTCCTGGTTGTTACTAATTTGTCTCCCTCATTTGAAAAGTAGATAATAAAACTTGCAAAACTAACAAATTCACCTAAATCGTAAGTATATAACTTCCATCGTGTTACCAAAAGCATATATATGCATTTATAAAGGTTCCCCCCACCTATTTGAAAAACCCCAACCCCCTCATCCCTTACCCTTTCCTCCTGGTTTTGCACCCCCTGCCACACACCCTTTTGGTGGCTCGCAGTGTATTGATGTAGATGTCCTGATGATTGAACTCTTTAAAAATGAATGTATAGTTGTGTATTCACCTTTAAATATTATATTCTCCCTCCTCGCCCACCATATACCCTTGTTGTGGCTTGTGAGGTATAATGTACATGTAGATAAATTGATGAATTAATTATTTTCTTTTATCGATTCTTTCATTAAAAACTTTGCTTCAAATCATTGAAAATGTGACTGAATCTTGGTGGTTTAACATGATTTATTTTTTGCATGGCAGTCACAAATAAGTGTCATCATATTTTGGGTTGTTATAAAAAAAATGTATGTTAAAAGGAATGAAAACCATGACCATCACGGAGGATTGACTGTTATTTGCCGAACAGCCATTTTCATAAAGTATATTTTGATCCTTTGGTAGTTAGGAGTGCATTTTAAAGCTGGATGTTTTTCATTCCCATTGAAAAACACAAAAAATGAGTGGTGGCTGTGGACAAATTTTGGTCAAAGAGCAAAGGGATGGGTTAAAATAGTTTGAACTCATATTTGGTCAGTCACTCAAATTTATGCTTGGTCAATGAGGGAAGTCTCTCCAAGAAGGTGAAGGTGACTAACTTCTCCCCTCTCCTGCATCCTCTAATGAGACGAAGTTACTGCAGGATAATTTGTTCCACCTTGTATTTTTACTCAGAATCTGCACTAAAATATGTAACATGTTTAGCATAGTACACATGCTCATCTTTTCCCCTTTGAAATGCTTTCAGTACACCACTATCTTCATCTCTACCGGATTTAACTCAGTATTAGTATCAAACATTTATTGTTTTCTTTAAATATATTTGTTCAAGAAAAAGTTTGGTAATTTTTATAACAATATATTGCATTCTTTGTAAGCTATTCTTTTTGTGCTGTTTCAATTCTCATAAGAAGGGCCAGTTCCTTTCCCTGTGTCTTTTGTTTGGTATCCCAGAAAGATCTGGCTACTTAAAAAATCACACAGATAAGTGAGGGAATCAAATTCTGGCCCTCCGGTCAGTTGCCCAGCACTCTAGCCACTGGACTACTACGACCCCTCATTCCATACCATAACAACCAAAACCACACAGGTCACAGGGGGTTGGATGGGTGAGGATAGTGTTCACCTGGTGCTAAACTCTACAGCATGTGAAGTTCACACAGTCAGAGTAGATGTTATATTGGAGGTGTTCATCTTGAAAAATGATGTCATATTTCGACACTGCTCACATCGCAGTTTCATGGATATCAAGGCACCCATTTTCTACGATTTCGAGAACCAATGGAAGCAGCCGGAAAATAAGGGGACTGTCCGGAGCGAGGGTACCACAGGACCAAACTCAGGAATTTTGGACCCCTGGTAGAGAAGGGTCATATTCATCCTTGGTGGACCGATTTACGAATTGGGTTGAGGGCATGGAGAGGGTAGGCGAATATCCTTGATGGTTACGGCACTTGTCCCTCGTACACAGCTGAGCTGTACCCAGCTTCTACTAGGTCTTAAGCTTTTCTCATTTCACTAGTATGTAGGTAAAGCTAAAAGAAAACTTCCTACGTAATGCATCCTATGATTTTACTCTTCTAAGCGAGTATTTAAAGTTGCTGGGTGCTTATTGCAGCGTGGATTAAATTAATACTCCATAACATTCAAGCCGCCGTTACGTCAAGAACTAATCTTACTGCCTTCTTATAAGTTTTCAATCTGATTTCTAAAATGACACGCTGTTAGGTGTAATGATTCTAGCTTTGATTTGTTTAATTTCAAAAAATATCATTCTAATTTATGCTTCACGCCAGCAATTACGTGCTCTCGTGCCTCGGAGTTTATCAGTTCTCCGTCTATAGACGATACTGTGTCACGATTTTGTAAGGTGGCGTCCTTAATTTGATTGGAAGTTTTAACATTACGACTTTTTGCAATCTGCATAAGTATTATCTCGCTAGTGTCCTCTTGCTTAAATTGCGAGTTTTTTGTGTGTTGGTTTTTTGCTAGCAGCAATCTACCGGTCAAATGTAAGTTCTTGATGGACTAAAAGTAACATTCGCGTGGTTCTACATTTAGCCCCATAAAAATTCCATTGGAATCAACCATATTTTAACTGCACTAACTTTACATCTTCCTTCACTCCGTCAAAGAGGCCTAATATTTTCTTCCCTCCACTTCACTTGATCAGCATCCTCCCCTCTACTACAGTCTTCAGCATTTAATTGTCTCTCATTATCTCCCACATTCACTTTTCCAGCCTTAATCGAATATTTCCCAGCAACTTATTCACCTCCCCTACCATTCCTAACGCTTCGTATGTTTTCTCTTCGGTCAATTTTCCCATTCTTTTGCGTAAACTTGCATCGAAAGCCTTCATATCTACGCTTATCCTCAAGCCTCCAAGGCCAAGTTTCGAACCCATTCAAAACTACGCTCCATATCAAAGTTTTCGCAAATCTCGTCGTCATCTTACCTTAGACCAGGTTCATAAAATAAATACACGAGGGAATAAAAACCTGGTTATGGCATCGAACGGTCATCTACAATTAATCATTTACTATTACTGCTTGCCGCGAGTGGAAGAAACTCAGTCCAGTCTTGAGGGAAGTTCCTTCAAATGCATCATTTAAAAGAATCTTACATCAGACCCCTAAAATCACAGCAGAATTGCAAGTAAAACACTTCAGGAGCTCACGGTCATATCATATTCACACAACTATTAGTCAGAAATATCCACGTCACATATTAATCTTACTGTTAAAATCTCACTTCTGGTGATGTGTTGTAGTTAATTCTTAAAAGTTATCATGTAATCGCACTGTTGTGATACTTTTCTTTCATTTTTTTCTTTAATAATTCTTACGTTTGTATTTTTAATCAGTAATTTTATTTTAATTAATTTTTTCTCCACATTTAAATGTGTATACCAGGTCCTTTTGTATTTTTCTTTCTTTGTATTTTTTCCCTTTGTTCTCTTTGTATTTTTTTCTTTGCTTTCTTTCCTTCTATGCTTTTTTATCTTCTCTTATTTTTCATGTATTGATTTATTTTTATTTATCATTATTTTTTCTTTAATTTTAGTAAATTACAACATTAGCAAAATCCATCTGCAGGTTTTTCATACTTCCCTTCATTTGTGGGTGTTTTCCTGCAGTGGATTTTTTCGTCAAGGATAAAAGCCTTATTCCTTACTTTTTACCACGATTTTGTGTATCTTTCGACACTTTTTATTTATGCATATTCATTGTGAATTGATTTTCATTATATAGTCCTTTTTTATATTACTTAGTACTCAAATGTAATTGTATTTTCATTTGGGTGTATTCGACGATAGGTTAGATGGAAGAAGGGGCTGTCACAGTCTCAATCTCGCTCAAATAAAGCCAAATTGTTATTATTACCGACCTTGTCACCAACTCCCCCCCATCTTTGCATTGCTCATTTACCTAATGCAAAACAAAAATATAATTTAAGCTCTTGGTTTTTTTCGGTAAATATTACCATTCGTCAATGAGTCTCCAACATATCACATTGTTCGTAAATAAATTGAATTTCGAAGCTCAGTTATCATTAGGAATTCTTTATCTACAATATGCCAAAATTTTTCCCATGTACCAATGCATTTTATACTCTCAGAGTTTGATTCACAACATCTTTACGGTTTTAGCGATTGCAGCTTCAGTATGTAAACTGTCACAATGACAAGTAAACAGAGTCGTACTGATCAATACGATAGTTGTTTTAGGGTGTACTCGGCTTAAATTTCTTGAAAATGTTATGGCGGACCAATATACTGATTTTTTTATTTTCATGTGACTTTCCTTTCCCGTTTTATAATACACTGCTTGATTACTACTGCTACGTTCTTTCGTTTTAAGTGAAAAATATTATTTTAGTACGCATCATGAGAACGCAATGACTTTAATGGTGGTGGTCGCACCTCGTGTAGGTACTCCCGTGAAAATGTCTATTGACATTTGCAATTTTCCGGTCACGTTCTCGAATCAGAATGGCTAGTATGTAAGGGATTCTGGGGGACTCGCGCGCCCTCTTCCTACAGGAACGAGTTCATCTGGAAACTCTAATTTAGAGTAGGAAAGCCAATTATTTTTTCCAGATGATACCTGTTGGATTCCAAAAAGTTCTGACTTTCCAAAAACCATATAGACACAGTATGAGCTAGGCTAGGAATTTCAACAGGTCAGCTCGAAATCGGTACCCTCTGGTCAGTCGTTGATCGCTTTACAGGACTATAGACTGAAACAATTCGTTCGAGAACGCAATATCCATGACCATAACCCTCGATCTTGATGTAAGTCGAATTGTATGAAAATGTTAAAAACACCCGCCCCGCATAAGCAATCCGATTGTCTGATAATAACAAACTTATCGCTCATGCTTTGGAACCCTGAGTGCATTACAGTAGAAATCAGCATAGAAAATCGTACGTACGGTCTACTCCTCCTTCAAGGAAGAACTCTTATGGTACCAGTTTTGAAAAATTAACTTGGGAGCCACAGGAAAAGGGCTCAATGTGCATTGAACGACAACAGAGGTGACAGAAACGAAATAAAAAATCCTTGAACTCCACAAAATGTTGCTGGCCCGCCCAGTTGGCCTGGAAGTCAATTATTCAGGACGTGGAACACCGCAATTAAGTCGACAATCTGTTAACCGTTGTTTAAAAAAATCATCCTCCGTGAGCGCACGGGTCTTTTCGGAGAATATTCATCCCTCCCCTTCATACCAACCCTCGTTTGTGATCACTCGCTCCGTTTTCTGAATTGTTTTCTCCCCGACGCACTTTATGTATCACGCGACTTGTAGCACTTCATTAGTTCCACTGATATAGGCTGTGTCCGTCGAAAACCTACCTTACCTGGAAGAAGACCAATGATATTAAAACAAAATTTTATTATTTTACAGAAAGGTTGTGTTGCAGCCCCGCTGTGATAATTTATTTTTAGGATTATTAATGAGATATTTTTATTGTTTATTTTAACAATAGGCATATAGTAAGAAGCTTTCAAAAATAATATTGGATGGTAACGGTTGGAGTTTATAGAAAAGGCAATTAGAAACCGGCATTCTCAACTATCAATTCAGATTTCGGAAGGACTTCTCGAGCCAGGTATCTATCATACCCCTTTCTGGACTATTACCGGGTCACAGATTGCGTTTATTTTGTCTCGACAATCCGACAATTTGTTTTTAATCATTTGTAAAAATTTCTCTAAATAACCGACGTCCATTCCCTAATGTAAGTGCTTTTGAATCACAGAAAAAGGTATAATTTGATGACCACAGTCGAGGACTATCGTTACAAATATTACAAAGATGTGATCTCGGGCATTTTTTTGTTATCTTCTAGAGCGTTTTGAGGTTACATTTAACTAGCACAAAAGAACCGACTCGGCCGAAAAGGCTCGGCCAGAGCTTATTTATTCACTAAGAAATCCATATTTTCAATCGGAGCTTATACTCAAATGATATACGAACATTCTTTTCCACACCCTCGTATATGGGTGTGGAAAAGAATGGAAAAATGAAATGGGCATAAAGGAAAACAAGCGAAGAAGTAGACATGGTAGGGGATGAGTTAGGGGAGTTTGTTGGAGAAATTCGAAAAATGTGGAACGAGTGGGTGCCAAGAAGTAATGGAATGTTGCAGATCGTAATAGAGGAAAGAATGTTTGCCAAGCGAGGTTGAGAGAGAAACGGATTTGTTGACATTTTGGATTGAATAAAGGGAGGTAGAAGGCATGTATTGCAAAAAAACGAGTCATTGCAGTATGTAGTGTGGAGTTTAAGGTTATTTAGTGCCGTCTTATTCAGGGTTTAGAAGAGTAACATTGTGTAATGCCTGGATCTATATCCGCGAAAACCTTCCCTGGCCCAGTGATTACTGATTATAACAATAAAAATGCCAAAATCAAATCTGCCTATTAAAATCTGTCTGACTAATGATCTTTAGCTATTTTTTAAAATAAATCAGTCTTCGTGGGGCCTTCTACGTACTGTTGATTATTAAATACCTTTCATAATTTCAAAATGTGTCCTATTTTACTGTGAAGCGATTTTCAGCAGGCCATCAAGCTGCCTGTGATGAGGATGGATTAACAGTAGACAGAATTAAAATTGAATTTCATTACAATATTATGTAGTCATATATATTTAAATTCCTGCTTACCTGCTGACTGTCGAAATATGTTGATTCCTTGGTTTTGTCACGCGAAAATGTGCGAACTGTCGTTAGAGTAGAGGTTTCTCAATTCATCATAAAATATTTATATCAGTCGCCCTGCTTTTTAACTGAAACTATTATTTTTAGATTCGAACAGTAAATGAAATAGACACTAAAATAATCAAAACGGTATTTATAGTCATTGAATCTAATATCAAAGTTTGTTTTCGTTGTCAAAACACTTATATAGGGCGGTGTTCAACTTTTTTTTCTCCCAGGGACAAATTTCTTACTATCGTCCTAACCACAAATGGTTTGTGTAATCTATCTCATCCATGCCCTCGAGGAGGCCAAAGTGGCAAGGAAACGGGGATGGTTGCCGGGTGATTTCCTTTTCACTTTCATCGCCGCCCGAATGGGTTCCCTCTTGTGTTGAGGGATATGGAGGAAATCCGTCTCCTTCCTCCCTTTTCGACTCACACCGAGTGAAGTATTTAAATGACTTTGCACCCACCCTGCCGACATCTATTTCTCTATCAGAGATAATAGTGAAGTTAGAATCAATTATGTGGAGAATTAGCTTTTTTTACGGCTGGGTATCTTCCAAACGACCGTTCGAATGTTTTTTTCTTGGGATAACCATATTTGTTTTTGTAACAATAATTGTATTGAATTAGAAATTTTCACAGTATCATCAGGAGTTCGCAACCCACAGTACAATAGGTTTTTAATTGATTTACAAAATAAAATATTGCAAACATGTGCAAATACGACAAATCAAATGAAAAATGCCTTCCCTCCCAGCTCATTTGCATTTCGATTGCAAGACAATGAAATAAAGTTTTATTTTTTAATTGCAGACCTTCACAGTGCATTTGAAACTGTTTTTAAGAAAATATGTCACAAAATTATATTTCCTTCGTCAACTACAGAAGTAACAAAAAGGCAGTAACATTTTTACGGCAGAATTTTAATTATATTTCTCTTGTTGGTACCAATGTCGAACTTGTCAGAAGAACAATGATATAATGATTAAAGAATAACAATGATCAAGAATCAAATTTTGTCCGAGTTTGCATTAGAGGAGAAGTCATATGCGACTGAATGCCTAAATAATGGCAAAAAACTTTTCTGCAGCCGGTATGCGCTCCACGAAGACACATTTCATATGAGCTGACATCCTTGAAACCTCCTGCAAATGTGAATACACTGAACACCGAGCGAGATGCCCGAAGTTCGTTTTTTTTTCGTCTCTTAGAGGCAGCAAATCCTTTTTAAGCACGCGACTTTTCCGTTTTTAACCCTCTCCCCAGTTTCCACCGTCCACCCCCCTCCGAGGCTTTTTGCGAGCGTACATGTGTACGCGCCTGCGCTTCATGAGCTATCCAACATCCCCGACTCCAAACTCTCTCATTTAGTCGTCGTTTGAGAAAGAGCAGAGAGTAACATTTAACGACTGAATATTCTCTTCGGAACTTCAATAACTCAATCTTCAAAACCTTCGGATAGCCTCAGAGATGTGCGGCAGAGGGAGTCAGGACACCATACGCTGTAATAAGCGGCTAGTTATGGAATTGAAACGACTTAGCTGACGTTTTTGTCGGCGGGTAATGCCACATTGCTGTCAACAGTAAATAAAATACTACCTTAGCCAATTCCAATGAGGCGGAAAAAATTACAAGTACGGTTTCGATAGAAATATAATTTTGCACCGGCGTAAAACGCAGTGAAGAAGCATAATTGGCTTTTTTGCGGACAAAAACCATTTGGATGGTAATTCACTTTCTCATCTTATTGATCAATGAAGATCACATATTTTTCGAGGCACCCAGGTAAGCTATTTTGAAGCTTGCATCCATCCGGAGAATGTACGTTGCAAAACTGAAGTCCATATCCACCCCGTGTTCACTCGAGCATTAATTCTCTCGTACGATATTTAACTTATTTGCATACGAGTTGTTATATTGACAAAAGTTGTGTATATTAAACCAGTATTTGAAAATGTATCACCACACTGACGAACTCTTTCTGGGTGTGGCGTCTAAAACGTAACTTTTAGGACGTTAATAAACAGAAAAAAAAGAAATTACTGGAAAAAAAACAGGAGCACGGCTCCAAATGTTGATGGTCTCCAAACGTCTGAATAACTTTTTAAAACAATTATTTTCATGGATAAAACATAATTATTGGTGCACTTTTTTGAAGATTTCAATTACTAGGTTAAAACTGAAGACTAAATAAAAAATTGGCGGAATAAATGCCGATTGGAAGTGGTATGCAAACGGTCGTAATAGAATGGTAGCTAAGCGTGGAACAGGAAAGAAGAATAGATTTGTCATACGACGTGCAGACGGGAAATATAAAGAACTGAAGAAAAATTTAAATAGATCATCCAATAGGAAGTTTATACGAAACGTAATATATGGGACCTTTCAAAACTTACTTTAACAAGCAAATTAAAATGATGATGAATTGTTTAGCTGCAAAAATATATCTGTTCATATCTGTAGTTATTTTTCTTTAACTATTTAATTGTCAAAATTGTAAACCATTGTGGGCTCATGGGCCCTTAGTACACCACTCCACAGGGATTCAACTGTGTAAGCGTCTCACACGCTGCTTATTATGACGAGCCTATATTATTTGCTTTTAATTTGATTCTAGAATAAAAATTTACGCTCCTTTTAGAGAGAAATCGCGGCAGCGCTCCTTGGATGGAAGGTTGGTTAGAGCTTCAACGAAAATATGCGCGCAAGTTACTCGGGCGTATTCGGTTGAGTAGATTCCACAGTCCACACCCTTTCTACCCCCCCCCCCCCCCGAAACGAATTCTTGAAAGCGAACATTTTCCAGTTGATAACATACAGCAATTAGTTCATATCCTAATCCATCAGGTTTTTAATAAAAGGCGAGCGCGGATTATTCTTATGCACATTTCACTTCATAATTGACAAGATGCTGTTAATTTTTTCCACACTTTATAATTAGTTAAATAATTTAAAATGAAATTCATCGAATGGCGACATTAAATGGTTTTTAATTCTTCTAAATAGAATCATATGCGCTCCTACCATTAATATGAGTTCTGTTTTTGCTTTTCAAGACAACCTTGCGCGGCTGCGTTTGTTTTCGGGTGTCCACTAAATGGTTGTTATCGAGGGGACGAAGGAAATAAATCTTAATAAATGATGCTCACATGTAGAGGACTACCACTTTTTACTGTACCCCTTCGGACAAATGGTTTTAACTTTGCTCTTTTTGATGAGATTTTTTTCTTTTCTGTGATTGTTTACCGTCGATTTTTTTCCAGTTGCAGATTGATATCCAGCAAGTATGAAAACATCAATTAAAATATCGCGGGTAAAATTAATAACATTTTGTCAAGAAGCGCAACAACTGAACGGAAACAAATCAGTCATTCCTTTTCTTTATTTCCATTGTTCAAGCCAACCCTCCGCGCGAAAGTAACGCATAGTTACTCGGGTCAAATTTCAAGGCTCGGTACTCTTGATCAGTTCCTGATGGCATTTTGATGTACCCTGCCTCGACAATTACACGCGGGACCTGCCGAAAATAGCCGAAGGTGTCATGACACATGACGTCACGGTCACCTATCACTGCAAAACAACACAAGTTAAAGTTGTAAGATAGTGGGAAGCATGGCCGCGCATTCGTGTAACTGGTTGCAGCCAATGGAAAATTTACGTTAAGATTTCCTTAAAGCGGGTGCATACCAGGATTAATATTTGACTAGTGGAATACTTTCTTGCCAGGGTAATTCGTGATAATCACCTATTGAGAAGTGACCAAGCAAGAAGAGGATGTCGGCAACTGGCGGATGGACGCCATCTTCAATCTGAGTTTTTTTTGCTATTCTCTGTGGACGATCAGACCCTGAAGTCGGATTCTCATGTACATAAACGTAGGATATTCAGGATTCACTCTCCCATGGTAAGAAGAGTTCATCTTTTACTATTTGGTTAGAATCAATCATAGCTATTAGTATGCTTGTGAAGTGGAATAATTCATTCAAAAATGAGAGACTGACCGCGCCATGACGATGGTATGTCTAGTATGTAATAGCACAATAGCAGTGAGGTGGTCAGTGTTCGTAAAATTTTAGAGCGGAATTCATTGCTTAGAAGTATTTGCTGTATTAGTTTTTGGCTTTTTTTCTAATGATGTTGGCCTTCCCTGTGTAAGACCTAACTTATTATTCGGACATGGAGTTGTTTTGTTTGGAGTTGAATTAATTGTTTTTGGGTTTCGTGTGGATATATTATTCTTATAATAAATGGAAATACTTCCAGAAACTATTCATCTACTTGTAATTGCAATTTCTCCGCTTTCATTATTGTTTTGTAGTAATCAAAGCTGATTTAATAATGCGAGCTCAATTGACATCTCTTAATGAGTTTTACTCGAAAATTGTTCACCCCTCCTGTAATGTGGGATTTTCGCCATTTCGAGATTATGGTTTACAGAATACGAAGCATAGATTCTGATTAAAACTTCCAAGATGTTCCCAGTTTTAAATACTTTTCTACTTTAGAAATGTCGGGAGAAGTCACTTACAAATAATATTTCATTCTAGTTTTTCGGTAGCAGTTTTTGACCAATCTGTTACTTTTTAAGCCCATAATTTGAGTCGTTGGGTGATAAACACAGTTAAATTTCTGTATTAATCAATATTCGAATTCACTTCGCGGACATTTCTAATGAAGTTATTTCCAGGACGCATGGGAATGAAAAATTTGATAATGGATTGTACGTAACTTGATAAATAAGGCTTCCTTCATCCCAAAAGTATTGGAACGAAAAGAGTACACAGTGTTAAACAACTCCACTGTTTAGTCCAAATGTTTCAAGTTTTAATTGAAGTAACTAGGTTTCGTATGTTTTTAGGTAGCTGGGTTATGCTATAGCAATTATTCTTGCAGCAAGTTAGAATTTTTGTCGGCATTCCTTTAAGTATAGATAGTTTTCATTCGAAGTTCAGATTGCCTCAATTGCATTTTAGTATATTATGTTGACAACCCTCAATAATGTTCTGACTCTTGTAAGTTAATGCTTTTGTGGCATTATTATATTTAGCAAGGAATTCGTGGTTTGGCAAACGATTTAAAATTGGCACTTAACATTTTCAGAAAACAAACAATAGTTCATTGTAAAGGCACTCATCTAACAATAGGGCGATAAATAACAGTTATTTGCTTGGTTATTTATTCCAAAAGGTTAGTAATAGAAACCTGTTACACGTTTGGGGTGTGTTAATCGTTCCATGGAGATCACTTATTTCCTTATTCTACTACTAAATCTCCACTTCCACATCAATAGATTCACGTAACATACCTACAAAATGGAACCATGAAAGTATTCATTATGAAAAGTGAAAATAACAGAATATGAATTATTTTCAATTGTATGTTGTCCAAGCTAGAAAATGTTATTTTGACATATGCTTTTATGGTGTTAAACACTGTTGAGAACTTCAATTATATTAACTGTACATAGGGTATAAAGGAAATATTAAGTATTCTGAAATCCACAGATGGATTAATTATAAATATTTGACTCAACCACTATTTTGGTATGAAATGGCGTCACAATTAATAAACAATTCACCTATATAAGATTAATTTTTGTTGTTTACTAGAGGTATAATCATTTTTTTCATTAAATGGTGGTTTTCACATGTATGAGTAATCATAATGTTTATTTCAAGTTCTTCATGTAAATTGTATCCTTAGTGTAGATGCATGAAACTGGCACCAATTTTTAAACATTGTTTTCGTAATGTGTATGTTATATTGTGTTTTTAAGTGATTTTATTGTAAAATAAATAATATAGGGGTTTTCTTGTGTTTTGATAAAATGCCAACAACTGTTTATGACTCCTCAAGAGCATAGTTCATGGTATAATTCTTGAAAAGATATTTAGTCATTTATTAAGCCTTTTCTTTTTTGATTGTAGAAAAGTGAACAGGAAAATCAAGAAATTATGATAATAGAGAGATATTATTTGATCCGAATCATATGGTGGAGTAGTTGCAATTTTGTTATCAATGTTGTAGTTTGTAGTCCTATTGCTGTGATATTTTACCTGCCATATTATATTTTTACCTCTGATAACCCATTGGAACCCCAGGGACACAAGGACATTACAAATTGTTTTCCCACTTTCTAAATGTGCTTTAACATATTATGTTGTTTAGCTTTGGATCTCCTTCCATTTTTCATTATAAATTGTAAGATTTACCAATAAACTGTCATTGTTTTTGAAAGTTATGACTGACCACTGTGGGATTGTGTCCCTGCCATCAATCAATTCCCTCTTCCTTGAGAAAGTGTGTGTGCCTAATGCTATTCTTCTTCTTATGTACCCACCATTTTGTTTAAAAAAACCCAAGATAGGTAAATTGTTCCACTTGCCCTAGTTTATGACCTACGTTAATAATTAACTTAGTTTTGCTCTTTCTTTAAAACCTCATGACATTAGTTTTGATTCAATTATTCCCATCCCATAACAATCACACTGACTTTCTGTTGGACTCAACAATGATTGTAATGCTTTGGGTGAGTGATTGTAAAGTTGGTATTACAAAAATGATGATTCACTCAATTTGGATACTTTAAATAACTAACAATAGTGTGTAATAAATTTTGGGATTCTTATTTCATATATGGTGGAAGATGGAGAGAGGAAAAATAAATGTTTTAGGGTTGTGAAAGTTAAGATTGGAAGACATATGGGATTGTTGGAGTAACATTAAGGGCAAGGGAAAATAGAACCAGGGAGGAGTGACAATAATATTGTACAAAAAGGTAGGAGGAAACATAGTAACATAGACCAAGCAAGTGATAGCATATTTTTAGTGGAAGTAAAAGCCACAGTGATGAACTTTGTCTTTATTTAGTTGTACATACCATGAAGTAACCGTAGGGAGGAAGAAATGGGGTATACTATCAATTAATGGAGGTTGTCCTTGAGGAAATACGTAATACTTATCAAGGATAGGAATTTTGTGTTGGTTGAAGATAGAAATGTGACTGTTGTGGGGCATTATGGTTTAGGAGCAAAGAAGAAAGATGGGCAGACTGTAATTTGAACTCTGCCAGAGACAGTTTTTAATCATAACAAACACTTGGTTAAAGACAACAGTAGAGGTAGATATATATGATGAAAAGGCCTGGGCATTCAGAAAAATATCATCTAGGCTATGTTATGGTTAAGCACATGTTTACTAGAACCAGTATGATAAATTCATACTTGATAAAGCTAGCAGCTCACCTAATTCACAGATTCACCTGATGATGATGCACAGCATTGAAACCATGGTCGTGTTGTATCAAAAGAGTGTGGAAATGCAAAGGTTTTTTCTCTCCTTCTTTTACCCTCGCTGATTCACGCCTGTTTTCTGGGGAGCTGACGTGAATTCAGATCATAATTTATTACTATTAGAGTGTAATGTTAGATTCAAGACAATAAAAAAAGGAAAGGAATGGAGTGAGGAAATGAAATGTGGAATGTTAACTGAGACAAGGTATGCTTGGAGACTGAAGAAAAAATTGTGAGTTAGGACAGGGAGATGGGTACTGTTGAAGAAAAAAGGGAACAGATTGAGAAAGGGATCAAAAGCTGCTACCGGTATTATAGAACAAGGAAGAGGACTAGGAAACCATGGATCACTAAAAAGATAATTTAAAATCTGTATGAAAGAAATAAATGAAAGAGTTTGAAACAGAATTAGGTAAAAGGAAGTACCAGGAGATGAATAATAAACTGAGACAGGATATTAATATGGGGAAAGTGTGTGGTGGATGATGCAATCTGTGGATATGGAGGGTTTACAAAGGAAGGGTGAAATGGATGTGGTGTGCAGATAGGAGAAAAATCTATCGGGGAGTAAAAAAGGAAAAAAAATCCATGCAAACCTCTAAAGATATGGAAAGAAAGCTATTAATTGACCCAGAAAATTCTCAAGAGAGATGGGGTGAATAAATGGAGGATCTGTACAATAAATACGAGGGGGTACCCAAAAATAACCAGAATAGTGCTGCTGTTGGAGGAACTTTCGTAGTACGCATTCCGTTAGGTGAACATAATGCAAATCGTTCTGAGTTCTGGACAGGCATTGTTGTCATCTGGGAAGGTTGTGCTCAGTCACAACAATTTGTTTTGTAAATGCAGTTTTGCTTGCTCGTCATTTTTCGTCATGGTGGATTTAAGTGAAGCTGTTGTGAAATTTTGCTTCCTGCTTGGAAAGAACACTGCAGAAACTGTTGTGATGTTAAAAACAGCTTACAAGGATTGTGCTTTGGTAAAAACTCAGGTGAACCAATGGTTTGCTTGTTCTAAAGATGGTGAAAAGTCACTTGATGACAAACCTTGTTCAGGACGTCCATCCACGGTCCACAATCAAGCCAGCGGAAAACTTTATTTTCATCGCACCCAAAAAAAGCTCATTAAGTGAAATCAAACCTCAAGATGGTGGTCATTTGTTTCGATGTGAGTGGGATAGTGCATTCTGAATTCATCCCACCAGGGCAGACTGTTAATCAGACTTTTTATTTCAAGGTTTTAAAAAGATTGCATAATAGTGTGTGACAAAAAAGGCCTGAATTTTTCGAGACAAAGGACTGGTTTTTCCACTATGACAACGCATCATCTCATGGTGCTATTTCAGTTTGCCAGTTTTCAGCTCAATATAACATGACTCCCGTGTCCCACACACCTTACTCACCCTGACCTTGCTCCATACAATTTCTTCTCGTTTCCTTGAATGAAGAGGGACATAAAAGGATAATCTTTTGATACCATGGAAGCGGTAAAGAAAGAAATGTGGCAGGAGTTGTTGGGCATCAAAACAGATGAGTTTGAAAAATGTTTCCAGGAATGGAATCATAGATTAGATAAATGCATTAGGTGTAATCGAGAGCATTTTGAAGGTGATGTCGGTTTTGTGAAAAAATCAAAAATAACTCCGGTTATCTTTGGGTACCCACCCCATCGTATATTAGGCCACCTTTTTTTTATAGCAATAGAAAGAGAATGTGATCTAGATGGTTTCTGACCGCATTTTTGGCTTTGAGGTAGTGAGGACATTAATAGAATTGAAATGTAGTGAGGCCATGGAAATTGATAGCATTACTGCAGACCTACCTAAGGGTTGAGGAAAAGGTGGAAGAAAGAGTTATCGATTAGCTAATTTGTAGCAATTATAAGGAAGGAAATAGATTGCAAGATTTCATCGGCTCAGTAGTTCTCATCCCAAAAAAGTGAGAGCTAAAGTTTGTGAGGACCATGGAATAATTTCATATGTTCTCTGTCAGGCATGGGATGAGAATCAATGGAAGCAATATAAATGCTCTGAGGTTATTGAGAAGGAGGAAATCTAAGTTAAAGGTTAAAATGAAGAGCGCAAAATAGAACAGTCATGTAGCTTGGAAGTGTCTTGTACCAAGATGGTCACAATAATTTGGATAGAAAAAGAATAATTGTATTAATCAAAGAAGCTTTCACAAGAAGGAAGGAATTGATGACAGGAATGTTAAAGAAGGAGGTTAAGAAAATAAACTAGTGAACATTTTGGTAATGAGTGTGGTTTTGTAGTGAAACATGGTCGTTGAAGGTAGATGATAGTGTGATAGACATGTGTTGGAGGTTTTTGAGATGTGCATGCGGGTTAGGATGGAAAACGTTAAATTGATGGATAGGGAAACAAATGAAGTAGTAGACATTTTGTGGGAGGAGAGAGCATTGTTCAGAGAGACCCAGAAAAGGTAGGAAAGATGGATGCAGAGCAGTTTGATTGGCAATGGGATCTTGAAGACTGTAGGCAAGTAAGGAAGGGGCAGGAAGAGCATAGGGATATTGGACAGAAAAGAAGGGAAGGAAGAAATATTCAGAATTAAAGAGGGGCTAATTGTGATGTAGAATGCTGAGTTATGATTTTTTAAGAAAGACAGCGTTGTCTCTGCACCACTGTCTCTTGTGTCTATTCAAAGAAACCTAAACCCGTAGAATACTGATTAATAGATGCACCATACCTTCTGTTGAAACAATGTATTTGGATTGTTAGTAAATTCCACTCCTCACTGGTTTAATGGACATGAAAAATAAAAGTGTGTTCTTCAGTTGTAAGTGATGACATAACTCTGTTGAAACATTTATTAAAATATCTTGTTCATTTTGTATGTTTAATATTTTCAATTTCCTTGTTTTGCATACTAAAAACACTACAGATTAAGGAATACAATTGTTATCAAATAAACTCTTTGATGAATAATTTCAATACTGCCACGTTCTCTCTTTGTTGCATGTATCAATCTCCTGTTATGGTATTTAATTTCAAATTCTTTTAGGATGTTTAATATTATATTCCAGCCCATGTTGTCAAAAGCTTTCTTCAGATCCACAAATCCAGCCTAGGTTGTAAGGTCTTCCTGTGTCCTATTCTCTACGAT
The DNA here is from genome assembly GCA_037158775.1 of Hetaerina titia. Classification (NCBI taxonomy): domain Eukaryota; kingdom Metazoa; phylum Arthropoda; class Insecta; order Odonata; family Calopterygidae; genus Hetaerina; species Hetaerina titia. The sequence goes on along the minus strand of CM073771.1, from coordinate 74,175,343 downwards.
TAGTTTGAGAACAAAAATAACTTCTTTGGTGCCTCTACTTCTAAATCCAAATTAAGTTCACCACTTATGGTGCTTCTGTTGTATTCTCCTTTTTTTTTAGACTATGCTTGCCATAAAGTTTTCTGCATTGGTTGCTAGACTAATTGTTGCAAAGTTTTTACTAAAGTGTACATTCAACCCTAATATCTTTTGATTTTATTTATTTATTTAGTCTTAGTTTGAAAACAGCCCTTTTGGCCTTTTCATCGGACTATTAACAGTGAACGCAATGGAGACATTTACAAACACCCAAGCCCTAGGTGGGGGAAAATCCACCCAGGGGGGAATCGAACATGCGACCCTTGGATTGACAAACGAGGACGTTACCCCACCGCCACTGGGGCCGGCGTAGTGATATGCATATAGTGATGATTACAATCTTCTTAGTCCACCTGTATTTTTCCTCTCATTTACATATCGCATTTGATTTTACAGTCATGCCAGAATCTTATTCATGTATTTCTTAAAAATAGTTCTGAGGATATTTTTTAAATCACTGCTCATAAAATCTACATGGAAGTATGAAATTCAGCCGTAAGAATGTATTCTCCTTATGCATCATCATCAACATTATCCTCTTCTTCCAGTATTCTGGCCAACTTTTCTTTTCCAATTTTTATTCTTCAATTTCTGTTTTGAGATAAGCTGGGACTAACATGACTTACAAATCCTGGAACCTCATACTATATATTTATTAGAAAATACAGTCTCTTGCTCTGTATCAAACCAGCATTCCATCATCAAATCCCTTCTCCTTGTGAAAGCTTCCGTGGATAATGGAATTCTTCTTCTTACATCCCTGCCACGACCATTTTGATCCAAAACTCTTTCAAGATAAGTAAATATTTCCTTCTGCGCTAGTTTCTAAATCCCTATTTTAATTAATAACATCAAAATAAAACTATTTAATTCCACATACTATGTAAAATGAACTTAAATGTGACCTAGGTTTCACTGCTGTTCAGCACCATCAGGCCTGGTGGTGATGCGCCACAGTGAAACCTAGGCTGCATTGAAGTTTATTTTACATTTGGAATTAAGTTATTTCAATTTATGTTATTCATAATGGGACAGTTCAACAAAGTTATGCAAGAAACAATTCTATTTCAGTGCTTTCCTCCATCTGGAAAACCACATAACCTTTCAATGCAACAATTTCAGAACGTAAAAATCATTTGCTTTGACCGGGATTTGAACCCGGATCCCTCGATGTCCGGCTGCCAGGTTTAGCCAGTTAAGCTATCGAGGTATCCTCTTAAATTTCAGATTTTAAGAAGATGCCTTGATAGCTTAACTGGCTAAAGCATGCAGCTGGACATCGAGGGATGCAGGTTCGAATCCCAGTCAAGGCGAATGATTTTTACATTCTGAAATTGTTGCATTGAAATGCATATTAGCGGATGACTCCATTAGAAGTAAGTTACCGTTGTGGCATCTCCTTCAGTTTCTTGAAATTCATATAACCATTGTTTTTTTTACGTTTATTCTCATCCCATATCTATCTCAATGTCTTTCCAATGTGCTTAGCAATACTTGTAACCCCTTCGCTTGCTGGCAAACAAAAGACTGGTCATCCGCAAACCTAAATTATTTGATGAATTCTCTACTGACTTTCATTCCCATCTGCTGTTCTTCCTATGCCAAGACTGTTGAATAAGATGGGGAAATAACTTTTCTGTTGTGAATTAGTCAGACCAGTCCTTGAACCCAATGTTAAACTCATTTTCTATGTACTACATCTTAATTAAAAGTTTATAAACGAATATGTGGAGGAAATGATTAAAGAGGCATGGGAAGAACTGAATGCAGGAATGAAAGTCGAAGGGGAATTCGTAAAATCGGTTAGGTTTGCTGATGACCAAGCATTAGTTGCTCAGTCAGCCAAGGGGTTGCAAGCATTGCTGAGTGAATTGAAGGTTCAGTGCGATAAATATGGGATGAGAATCAATATTAATAAAACAAAGGTGTGATTTTCCAGAAAGAAAAAGGCTAAGCTAAACATTAAAATAGGAGGGGAAAAAATAGAGCAGATAGAACAGTTTATGTATTTCGGAAGTGTTTTGGACCAACGCGGTCAAAGTAGTAGGGATGTAAGGAGAAGAAGTGCGCTAGGCAAGGAGGCTTTCTCAAGGAGGAGGGAGTTGATGACGGGGACGTTGAGTAGGGAGGTTAAGACAAGACTCGTAAAAACTCTGATTTGGAGCGTAGCTATGTATGGCATGGAAACGTGGTCGCTGAAGCAGGAGGATAGACGTAGATTGGAGGCTTTTGAAATGTGGGTGTGGAGTAGAATGAAGAAGATGAAATGGACCGAAAGGGAAACAAATGAGGAAGTACTGGAGATGGTGGGTGAGGAGAGGGGTTTGTTGAGAGAAATCCTATGGAGGCAGGAAAAATGGATGAAAGGCGTATTGAGCGGTATTGGAATGTTGAAGAAGGTAATGGAGGGGAGAATGTTGGGCAAGCGAGGAAAAGGCAAGAATAGGATAGGGATGTTGGACAGGATGAGGGGAGGAAGGAAGTACACGGAGTAGATTAGGTTGCTGGATTGGGTTTTGCTTGGAGTTGCAAAATGTTTGTTTGATAGTTGTGTCCATCCAAAAACCTACCTTAACTAGTGGATTACCTAATAATAATAAGAAAGCTGTACAGTGTTTGTTATAACAAGAGCCATGTTGGACCAATTGGAAATTATTATCCTATTGCCTCATTAATTAAGCTTTTGAACCATGTAAAACTACACGCCATATGTAAAGTTTTTACTAATCTGTTGTCACGATGCCTATTTTCAACTCCTCTGTCTCTTCGTAGAAACTTTTTTATCGAATGTGTCTTCTTTTCATCTCATTACTACTTTGACCATCTTCACTTGGTGAAGGCTTTCCTAGATAGGCGAACTGCGATAGTTTACACCTTCCAATTTTTCTCTTGAACTTAGCCTTCCTATTTCTTGAGAATCTCATTTCCTTCATTTCTCATGCTTAATTCTCATTCCATATGTGTTACAATGTTTCTGTAATGCATTAAATTGTGGTTCCAATCCTTTGGGTAACAGACTTAACTAAAGTTTAATTGTCCTCAAATCTTACCAATTTGTGGAGTTCACTACTGACTTTCATTCAGGCATCCCCCCTCTATAACATTTCTTCTCCATATTTTTTTCATCTTTTGAAAATAATAGGGGATGATGGACTTCCCTGCCTATTACTGCCCATTCCAACTCATTTTCTGTGCTGTCTGAGACATGCACTTGTGTCAAGTTTGTTGAATGCCTTCTCAAAATCCATGAAGTGTAAATCACTGAATCTAGAACTAATGAACTAGATCACTGAAGTCAAGCAATGTTGTGCCCAGTTGGGAAATTGGATGAGTGATCTCCACACCTTGAGGTGGTGCACTTGTCCCCTGTTTGCATGTGGGAGGCAGGTTGAACATGGATTGGCACATGGAACAAGGAGTCTTTAAGGGCCTGAGGGTCATGTCAAAGGCCCCCTCACACCAACAGTCAATAGATCCTGGCTGTAGACCTGTCCCTTAATACCTTTGACCTTATTAATGCTGTGGCATCATGTGTACTAATCTTCTTTATAAATCCGAACTTATTCTCTTTCGTTATCATAGCCCTCTTCCTTATCCTTTTGTTAATGATTCAAATTACTATGTTTGCTCTGTGAAATTAAACTTATGGTCCTGTAGTCGTCACCGCTGTTTTACACTATTTTAGAATTTATTAGTACTGATCTAATGGAGTCTTCCATCCAAATTCCTTGCTTGTAATTGAAACAAACGAGTCATAAAAACACTTCCTTTATGTTTTCCTGAACTCTTGAGTAGTTCCTCAGGAAAGTTACATCACCCCAGTCTTCTTTGATTTTATTTCCCTAATGCCTTTTCTATCTCATAGTCAAGTATTCCTGGCCCTAAGCTATCCTCCTCTACATCATATTCCTTTCAATATCAATACTCACCCTCCCCATGTAGTACAACTTTGATGTGGTGGAAGGGCTTGTACTCCAATAACCCCTGGAGGAGTGCTGATAGGAGAAATGGTTATTTTCCTTAGTAGAGTCACCCACACCAGATAAGCGAAAGGGTAGGAAAGCCAGATGAAAGGTAATCAGTACAATGTCTGTTTATGAGTGACTGTAGAGATGACTGTAAAAGTGGCTGGCCACAGTGATATTACATTAAATATTCTATTGAGAATCGTATGTGAAACTCTTGCAATTATTTATTCAAAGCTATGATGATGGAATGTAAGATGAACCTGAGTTTTGGGAGCTATGAGACTCGGTTTGTAGAGAGAAGTTGGAAAATATCAAGCGAGGGATAAGGAGAGGAAATATAGACGTGCTAGGCTTGTGGAAGGTGGGTTGGGAAATGGTAGTTGTTGGAGTGGTGGTTGCAGAGAAATATATAGTAGAGGGGTGGATAGTCAACATGGAATATTTGTAGTACTGAATAAGAATTTGGAAAGAAGGGCATTGAAAGTGGCACAGGTGAATGATGGAATTTTATTAGAAGAAATAAGGGCAGAACAGGTCAAGTCTAGTGGGTTATCAAGGTATACATGCCAACAGGCAATCATAGAGAGGAAGTAGACCATGTATATGATCAGTTAGATGAAGTGATTCGTGAGCGCATTTGGAAGAAAACTATGGAAAGTTATGAGGTACTGGAATTTTGTGGTAAGTGAAGGGGACAACAGGATGCTTTTGGATTTTCCTTTCTTAAATCTTGAAGTTCTTCATCTTTTTACATGGAACATTGATTTCACACTGTGATTTGACTCCAAAATCTGTATATCCTTGCCTTGCTTTTTCAATCATTTTTTTCCCCCATTAGTTTATTGCTTAGCTCTTTGTACTTTCTTTTCCCTAATTCTCTGTTCACATTCTTCCATTTTCATCTTTCATCCACCTTCCTTCTTTTTGCTCCTCAACAATTTTCCTATTTACCATTTCTATTTTTTCGTACCTTGCTTTCATTATCCTTTTTTGCGATATTCCCATTTTTTTTCTACTGTATCCAGCCCCTCATCCTCCCTCAAAGTTTCATCAGCTGTCTCCCGATATCCCTTTTTGCCCCATTTGTTTTCTATATTACATTTTCTTATACCCCTTCCCTACCTCTTAAATTTAGCATAATACTTCATGAGCACTAAATTGTGCTTCGAATATTCGTCACTTCCAGGAAAACTGTGAATTGATCACATTATTTCTTAATCTGTACCTGGCCATAATAAATCTAGCTGATATCTCCTTGAATCTCCTCATTTTCGATGTTCACTTACATCTACCATAGTGTGCTTTTTAATTAGTTATTTTAGTATCCTGCAAGCCATCGCCAAGGTGTGTGGCAGGGGGTGAATACACACCAGATTAATTTTGACCTGAATATGAGTCTACTGTGGTCGGACAATGTTATTCTGATTCCTTATCGTTCATGGAAAAAATGGTATCTTAAATCTAATTGTTCTACACGTAGTCTCTCTAATTTTATTGACATGATCTTTCCTACCGTCGTACGATGGGGCTAATAATAAATTTTCAATGTCACTGATAAAGAGACATCCTTTCAATTAATGCAAGAGCTTCAGTCTGTATTTGACCTTTGCTCTGTGAGTTATTCCCAGCCTAGATGCTCTAATATTTTGGATATGCTACTAAGTTTATCATGACAACGTTTTACTAATCTAGCTCCTCTACACTGCAGGCGATACAATTCGGCAATTAATCTAACTTCGTGAGGATCCAATATACTTGCAGCATATTCTAAATGAGGAATAACCAGCACAATGTAACATTTCTCTTTGACCTTAAACCAGGTGTTTGATGGGAATTTAAGGATTATCGGGAGAGTGATGGCAACAGTCCGCCTACTTTACTGCCACACTGACGTTCTTGATCCTCTTGCCCTTAGGACGGTGTATTTTGGTTGTGTCCTCCCAATTTTAGAATACTGTTCACCAATCTGGTCAACCGCCTCCCCAACTACTTTAGAGTTACTCAACAGACCTCTTAATTTCTTTATTGCCATTTCCCGTTATCGCATCCCTTCCCTCAAAAACACAACCCGGGACTTTACTCTCTCATCCCTTGGTATTTCCCTTCTCCACTGCCATTGATTACTGTGTGATATGAAATTTTTACATAGCATCTTTAACGGAACTCTCCGTACCAATGACCTTCTTCCTCTATTCTCAATTCGTGTTCCCCCTCGGCCAACACGTAACTTGAGTCTGTTGCAGATTCCAAATTTCCGTCTCTCGGTCTCTCAACCTTCCTTATTCCATCGACTTCCCACTACATTCAATTCCCTGAGTATCCAGCATCCTTCCCTGGACCTCTCTTCCTCCCCCAACGCTTTCACCTCCTTCCTCAAATGCCAGATAGTAACTTGGCTCTCTCTGGTTGCATATGTGCTCTCCTGCCATTTTATATCTGTTCTTGACATTATTTGTTAACTTTTCATTATTGTTTATTGCTTTTACTCATTCTTTTTTCTTAGTGTATACTATGTGTCACTATGGAGGCAGGAAAAATGGATGAAAGGTGTATTGAGGGGCAGTGGGATGTTGAAGAAGGTAATAGAGGGGAGAATGTTAGGCAAGCGAGGAAAGCGCATAAACAGGATAGGGATGTTGGATGGGATGACAGGAGGAAAGAAGTACACAGAGATGAAGAGGGACTTGATGTAGAGTAGGTTGCTGGATTGGGTTTTGTTTGGAGTTACAAAATATTTATTTGATAGTTGTGTCCATTCAAAAACCTACCTTAACCGATAGATTACCTAAAAATTATGTGTCAGCCAATGTAAAAGCCTTTGTGCCGTTTTAGGTTGCTTTGTTAAATAAATAAATTTTGTAGCAGTGAGCATTTGATCACAGTACTTATATTCCAAAGTGGCTGGTATATGTTGTGAGCTGTCATGATAACACCCCTAGCATCCTGTTCCTAAGTGAGTTTAATTTCTCCTTATAAAGATGATGATTTGTGCAAGTATAGCCTGAGATTATTTATCAAGGTGTCTCATGACCCTGAAAACTTGGGGAAATTGGTAGATGTCCTTAAACAATCTTAATTTGATACATTTTATGCAGGAAAATTCCTTTACTATCATTTGATGGATGCTACTTACTTGTGTTCAGTTATCTGTTCTTTAGAGGTTCTGCTCCAATTAACCCTCCATGAGATACCCTGCCTGATTGATTGTCAAATTGAGGCAATGTGGTATGGTTATATGAATATAAGAGCTAAAAGTATTTTTCCCCAATTTTTGTTTATGCTCATTATCATCATTCCCCATTTGTTAAGCAGCGGATCACTTTTTTTCCAGAATTTTGATTTAATTTTCAGGAAATCCATATTCTTTTAAGGGAGGTTCCAATAATTCAACAAATTCTGTAGTGGAAGTTCGTACTTGAGACAAAAAAATGTGCACTTTTCCAAAGTTTGATTAGTAACGTACAATGCATTTCAATTCATCGAACCATCTTCAGGTACAAGATGGTTGGATGAACTGAAACGCGTTGTACATTACTAATAAATCTGTGGCAGTTCCAATGTCGATAACTTTCTGTTGTAAAAGAATCTTTGATCAGCATAGAATAACTATTTTATTTGATTGAGAACATGCTAATATAGAGCAATTAAATTTTACGTTTCAATTGAGTAGTATGGCAAATTTATGTGAAAAACATGAGAAAAACAAAAAAAATGCCTAATTGACTGCACTATTTTTGTTTTAATAATATATGTAACTTATTTCTGTTAAATTAGTTCAAGAATACACACATTAAGACATTATAAAAATATTAAAGGAATTGGTGTACTAAAATAGATACAAATTACAGTTTTAGTGAAAATTTTGGATAATAGATAATTTGATGTCATGAACAAATAGCCCTTGTTATCATCAATGTATAATTCTGTATATAATATTGAGGAAAATCCGATGGATACAACTTAAAATTCCACTACCACTCTGCAGTACTAAGTACAGGTTAAGGATAATACATGAGCAGTCGTTCCTTTACTTGCTAATGTTATTTGTTCTAGTCTGTGGTATCTCTTAACCACTATTTTCATTTTGTCTTAGGTGAAATGAATCCATTTCCATCTAGAAAAAATTTTGGAAAAAATAAAAAAATGTAATTGTTTACAATTATTACATATTTTATGACAGCTTTCATTTAACTTGCTTTTTCATAAAATCATCTCTCAGTAAACCAATGACTCCCATGTGTTTGTGTCTAGTTTATTAGTTTGGTTTTTGATTAGTTGTGGATGTGGTGGCTCTAGAAACAAGGACTTAATTCTGATGCCATTAGTTAATCAATTTTTCTAATTCACCCAAGTGCTGATTTTATCCCTTTTTTATGTGTTCCCTTTTTGTTGCTGTTTTCTACATCCCCTAAAGACATTTGCTTTTCTCCTTCATCCTCTTTTTTTCCTGTTCTCTTCTTAACTCCCGTAGCTTCTAAGTGATAAGATATTTTGTTTTCTTGTGCTTACTCCTCTGTTTGCTCTAATATCTTCCAAATGCATAGTGTTGTTCGGCTAAATGACTGCATTTACAGTATCAGATCCACTTTTAGGTCCTTCCAAATTAGTTCCATTTATACAGTTAGTCTGCAACTTTTTCTAAGTTGATTTTACGTAGTTTCTTTCGGTCGCACCTTCCCATTCCTGGCTAATGAGATGTAAAATTGAAGAATATTGAAATGACTTTTCCATGATTCGCTTATGGTTAAATCTGTACTGGTGGTAACTTTGTAAAAAAACATCTTTGTAAAAGACGTTTAGCATGGGCATAAAGCTTTTAGAAGTTAGTAATGAGACATAGATCATCGATTGTAAAAGTGATGTGGTATTGGATAGCAAGAATTATTATTATTAGGTAATCTACCAGTTAAGGTAGGTTTTTGGATGGGCACAACTATCAAATAAATATTTTGTAACTCCCAACAAAACCCAATCCAGCAACCTACTCTACATCAGGTCCCTCTTCATCTCTGTGAACTTCTTTCCTCCCTTCATCCCGTCCAACATCCCTATCCTGTTCCTTCCCATTTCCTTGTTTGCCTAACATTCTCCCCTCTATTACTTTCTTCAACAATCCACTACCGCTCAATACGCCTTTCATCCATTTTTCCTGTCTCTATAGGACTTCTCTCAACAAACCCCTCTCCTCACCCATCATCTCTAGTACTTCCTCTTTTGTTTTCCTTTCTAGCAAGAATTAATTTTGGTAAAATTAAACTCTTCATTCAATCTTTCCCATACTATGGACGATATGCTGGAGAATTGTTCATTATAAGAAGATTTTTTAATTGGTTTCGAGCTTCAGATTTCAGCATCTCATGTTTTAACATGCTTGTATCTGGTTTCTTGTTTCTTGAGCTTCTTTTTATTTTACGCAGTCATTGTCTGAGTGGGAGCTGAATGAGAACAATAGTCGTCCATAGATGCCTTAGTCTGTCATTACATTAAAGCCTTATTGCTATGCATAAAATTTGTATCTCATTATAAATTTTATTGTCAGGCAGCGGTTAACTCTTCAAATATTAATTCAGGATTCATCAGATTAAATTTAGGGTAGTTTTCTTCTTTGAATCCTTAATTTTGTTAATATTTCAATTGCTATTATGTTGTTATTGTCGGTTAATAACTCAAGAATAAGTTTGTATCTAGAGGCCAATACAAAATGTGAAAGTAGTTTTTGTCTAAAAAGTTTGCATGTAAAACAGTTTGAAAGTTTAACTACTACTAATTATGCATTATGACATATTTGACTCTCAATAAAGGCCTATTATGTTACACTTTTTTGTCTTTAGCTTTAACGATTTCCTAACAGATTTGAAAGATAACTGCATTGTTTGAGATATTCGTGCCAAGGATAAAACAAATAATTCAAGTCGTGAAGAAGGCTTTATGATGAAAACTAAGGATTAAAATTAGTTTTCATCTAACATACCCCAAGGTTGTCTTTCCATTTTTGTTACTCAAAAACATTTTTCTCAATTTGCTCACCATGCCCACGTAGAGAACTCATTAAGCTTTAGTTGCCTCACAAAGAGTAGGTATTTAAAGTCTCCAAGTCGAGATATTCAGAAAAATGGATTGTGGATATATGAATCAAAGAGGATATTGATATATCAATCTTCCCTTGTTCATTCAATTCATTGATGATGTTTTATTATGATCAAAGCTCAGAGGCATATGGAAATGGAAATACTTTGACCAGAGGGATTTGAATATTCCCATAGTCTCATGAACTGATAGTGTCATTTGTTGTGATAGTTTAAGAAATAAAGTATCTCAAATTGCCTGTATGTTCATATTACAATATTCTCAGTAGTCATGTTGCTTATCTTCTTGATAATGCTTTCATTGCCCTAGAGGAAGCTCCCTCTATGCATTTGTATGGATACCTTAAATGCATCTTTGATTTAACAAGATAGTGTTGAGGAAATTGCAGAAAACAATACTAATTCCATTGTTGGAGGGACAGCAAAATTGGTTGTTAACGTTATGCTCATTATTCACAGTGAATGATGTGCATGGCCAGGTATTTGAAAGAGGTTTCTTATAATTTCCATTTAAAAAAATCTTAAAGAGTTGCCTATGCATATTTGAAATGAATAATGAAGGAAAATTGTGTCTATCAAAGTGTCTGACACTATCAATACCTCCATTCTGCTTACTGCAACTTGCTAGCATAGTAGAAATGAAGGGGCAGGTCCCAAAGTTGCACTCATATCTGGTGGAATATCTCATTTAATTTTTTTTTCCAGATATTTAATAGTAATGGTCTGAATTGTAGTATTCATTTGATTATTCGATACCATATTCCTGTAAAATATTAATTAAAATATCTCGCAGCAAAAAGGTAGTTGACCTTTTCTTGTTGTTAATTTGATTGCCTTCTACGAAATTTAATGTTTACTGAAATTGTTTGACTTAATTTGCTTGTGGCAATTAGCTATTATTCAATTTTATCCCAAGCTGTAATGAAGATGTCATTAATAAACAGTTGCCAAAGGTTTCACTTGAGCTTTTTAAGCTAATTATTTTCCCATGTGTTACATCATTCTCATTAAAAATAATTGATTACTGGGATGTACTATCATGTTTAGATATGAAGTAATTGGATGTGTGAAATAGGTAGTGTACAGGTGAGGTCACATGGAATCACAATTGATATGCAGGAATATTCGTTGGGCAGAGCTAATAATGTACATGATTTTGTACTATTTTTTGTTGAATTCTCATTAAATCCATAAGCATAATTTGCACACTATGTAATCATATACCTTAATACAATACATTTAAATAAATTCAATACATTTTCTCTGGCTGAAGAATAGGTTTTGTGGGTGGCGAAAAAAGTCACAATAAGAATTAACTCTCTCTTCTTTTACATTGGATCATAAATGAAAATATTGAAAAGCTATTTAGTGTTTATTTGAGGTACAACTCTGTCATTTTCATTATAATGTATTTCCAACCAGTTAGACCTAGCATTTTACAATTATCCATTAATCATGTTACTTTCTAAGAGTGCCAATTTAAACTAGTTTTCCCATTTGTTGGCCTTGTAGATTATTTAAAATAATCGATTATTCAAATTTTATATTTTAAGTGCATTTATAATATTATTAACAAAGCATACTCATGAAGGGAAAGATATTTACTGCATATAAAGTTTTTGTGTACGTATTCTCAATGGAAGATCAATGTTAATGGGGTATAAAAATTGCTATGAAATGAAATTATGGTGGGAATCCAAAATTTAGAATTGAAAAATTGCTGGATGGTTTGAAGCCCACTAATACTAACTTTAACCTCAATGCATATTTTTTTGTTTCAAGACATTTTTGGTAATTCTTCTTCATTTGCCCAAATAGTGATAGGCCATGGTGGAATGAACTGAATTTGACTCATGAAATGTTTTAAGTCACAGACGTATGGAATACGTATGATTAGTATTAGACAATTGAGTCGACGTCTTGCTCTAAATAGGCTGAGAAGACAAAATGACATAAATAATATTGAACACTGCCTCCCTTGGACCCCATTAGTGCATACTCATCATGCATACTTCCTTTTGCATAATTAAGTGAACTTATTCGACCGTGAAACAAAATTTGGATTTTTTTTTTGCGATCAGGTTAATTTTAAAGAGTCTCAGTCAACTGGCCGTGAAACGTAAATGACCACTTTTAAGAGAGTTCCTTTTTTTTTAAATGATTGTTGCTGATGTTTAATGAAGTTCATGGGTTTCTTGAGTGAAATTTTTCGTTGCTTATCCAGTTATGGTGGAAACTGGTATGTTAACATGCACGTTGCTGCCAAAAAGAAAGCAAATGCTATCTTGTAGGCGTCTTCTTCCCCGCTACGCACAGCATATTTTATATTCAAATAGCGAGTGATTAACTATTCTTGCATTACATTCCTACAGCTACATTTTTCCTTGGACAAGGCATATGCCTCCTAGTATTTTAGTGCGTGTATTTCCGGGGAGTATAAACCACGGAACTATTGGAGAATCAAAAACAATTCCCAATGGCTGGTAATAAAAAAAATCATCCAAGAAAAGCGAAAGATTTTTAAAATATCGATTTTTTTCATTTTCATCAATTGTGCGTTTAGTATTGTAAATATATAACATTTAGCGTTTTTATGCGGCTAGTACTGTTACATTGTGTATCATGCATATTACAAGTTTGTGCGTCATGTGATGGTCCCAGAATAAGTTCCCCGACAATTAAAACTAAGCAAATATTGTTGATTCAAAACTTTCAATGTTCGTCGGTAGGGACCGATGAGATCCTTTCGAAATTATCACACCCATGGTGGTATAATGCGAGCATATTATATTTATCCACCGTCGCCACTAAGCAGTTGCGATCTTGATGTATCTTACTAAAATGAGAACATGAGGCAGTTTTCTTCTATGTTTTAGTCAGTTTTATTCTATGATTCATTTAACTCGCTTTAAACAGTTTTATTCCAACTTTGTCGACTTTCTTTTTCGATGTAGGTAAAACCTTATATACATTCGATAATACAAAATCATTTCCAGGTTGGTAATTTAAGTTGTAATTTCAGTTTAAAAGTGATAGCCGTAATAGTATACTACTTCACAATAATATTTCAATAAAATCTGAGGAATTGATTAATTCACCCTGAGGTAACATCGGTCATTCATTCTACCTCCCTACGTTCGACTAACCTCCTATTCTTCCGTTAATGTGAACTCTAAATTAATCTTAATTTATCTTTTAGAGAATTTTTAAAAATGTTTATGAAGCTGTTCGGTTTCAATAGTGTTAACTTAAAACTCAAGATTTTAAATTTTAAAAATGTAGAATTTTGGTATGAGCCATTTAAAAATCTGTTCAAACCTTGATTCCTTCCATAAACAACCTTTGGGGTTTTCCAAACGAGTTGATTTCCAATATTGAGTCTTTTTGTTTAAATGTGTGCAGAAACCCTAATTACTCGCCACTTGTGTAGGCGCAGTACGAGTAATTTCGTATAATTCGTAGTCGTATAATTTCATTCCCCCTTTGCTTATTTAGATAGTGTCTGTGCGTCTTTTATTTTCATATTCTGTGAGTGCCACATTTATTGTGCATTCATAGTATCCAGTGAATGTGTCCGATTGCCATATCAATAAGCAATCATTGGCAGTATGTCAGTTCATTTATAACCTTCTCTTTTGTACAGGCTACACCCCCAGAATAGTACGCACGTGATTTTAGTTAACCATGCGTCATAAAAACTAGGACTTTACGAGGAAGTTTTACGGGACTAATCTGTGGGACCGTTAAGTGCGTTGTTGTCTTCCAGATTATTTGTCCATTTTGTAGCTTTGAAAATAACAAACTATTGACGTAGCTTTTCTCCGCTTTCTAATATTCCCTATCCTGTGCACGATGAAGAACCTGTAATTTCTAAAAATTAAATGGTTCATTACCCACTGCGTTCTGATTAAGAAATGTGAAGTTCGAAATTGAAGCTTTTTGGGTTCAAGGGGCATTAATTAATAAGCGGAAAAATTCGGGGAGGAACTTCACATGGACATCGGAAGACTGGATATCTATCAGGATATACAAGGTTGAGAACTTTATGAACTTTTATTAGTCTGAGAACTTTGTTTATTGATGTAATTATTTACAAATGACTTGTGCATATTTACTCGTATGATGCCGAGATCAGTTGATACTCTTTCGGAAAAGAATCCAACGTTTATCATTGGGTCTTAAACACATTTTGTGCACCACTTGAAACATATTCCTGGATCGTTTTAAAAAATGTATCAATTGCTTTGAAAATTATTAGAAAACTTCAGCATTTTTGTCTCTATGAATCTGAGAGATAGTTGACGCCGATACTTTGGGAAATTTTAATGCACAAGAAAGAATCAAATAACTTGGCGTGCTCATAGAATCGAATTATTTTTTCACCACCTCGTAGATAAAAGGTCCAGGTGATACTACAATGTAGCGAAACTAGTCGGCAATAAAAATTGTATTTTGTCGAAACGCAAAGTTTTAGGATTCTTCCTTTTACCTTTATAATCTAATAATTCAACGTCCATGTGTGTACTACACCGTGTGTTCGTGTGTACGAACCCTGAATTTAATAAAGTAGGACATCTGTAACATGATGGAAGTTGATCGTATTCATGCTTTTAATTTTCGATTGTGAGGAGTAAAATCCTTGATGCACGACTCTTACGAAACTGAGTGAGTACATCACATTCGTATTTGATTGCTTAAATAAATCCATGCATACAGTACTAATTTTAACTAATAGTGGTAGTTTGAGAAATACCAATATCTCTTTCGGAGTGCTTACCTTTATCAATATTGTAGCCTGGAAATCTTGAAAAATCTACCGAGTTTTAAAATCGAGTACAGATTGAAATTATCACACACATAGTATGTGTAGGACGTATTTGGTAATACAAGGTTAGTATAAAAAGCATCGGTAACAATTTTTTCCTGACGTGTGCGTGAAGTGCTGAATTCAGACCGTTGGTTAAGTGTGCGCCTGATCACTGATCGTATTGGGATTGATAAGATGATAGTGCACACCATTATCACTGAACATTTGGCACTGCGAAAGATTTGCGCCCAACTCGTTCCGAAGGTCTTGATGGAAGACCACGAGCACAGTCGAGCGTCTGCTTGCGAAAACTTGCAACGTCATCACGACGATTCCCCAACCCCCTTCCAGTCCCGACTTTTTTATATATTTTTATTTATATATATATACGAGTATACCCTGCCAGCCACCGCCAAGGTGTGTAGCAGGGGGTGAATACACACCAGAGTAATTTTACTCGAACGTGACCCTACCGTGGTCGAACAATGTCATTATGATCCCCATCGTTCGTGCAAAAAATGATATTTTAATCTCTGTTCTACACTTAATATCTCTAATTTTATTAGCGTAATCTCTCCTACCGTAGTACCTGGGGGTAAGAATGCATTTTCAACATCACTGCTAAAGAGGTCTCTTTGCAGTTTATCCAAGGGCTTCAATCTAATTTAACCTTCGCTCCCGGAGTGATTTCCAGCCTAGCTGCTCTAATATTTTGGATATGCTGCTAAGTTTATCACAACAGTCTTTTACAAATCGAGCTCCTCTCCGCTGCACGCGATCCAATTCGAAAATTAATCCAACGTCGTGAGGATCTCGTATACTTCCAGCAAATTCTAAACGAGGCCTAATCAATGACAGATAGCATTTCCCTTTGACATTTTCATCACATTTACCAAGAACCCTTGTAATAAATCTTAATTTTCTGTTAGCCTATCCACCCACATATTCCCCGTAGGTTCTTCACCCAGGAGAGATTGTGAGTAAGGGTGATGCCCAAGTATTTAATCAGATCTACTCATACCATTTCGGTGTTCCCGATACAAAAGCGTTCTATCCTATGCATTTGGCGTTCGGGAAGGATTTGCTTTTTTTTAGTTTAATTCTGATTGCAAGTGTCGCAATAGCTTTGTGTAGCATTTACGTCATCTGATAAAGCTGCCGTGTCCTCAGGATTACTAGTATATCTATAAACCACTATAGTCGGCAAATAAACGTATCTTATTAGTGAATACGGAGTCAATGTCGTTTTCGTAAAGTAGGAATAAAAGAGGTCCGATGGCACTTCCCTGAGGAACACCTGAAGTAACTTCTACTGCATTTGAGCTAACTCCATCTATCACTACTCTTTGAACCCCTACCATTTAAAAAAGTAAAATCCAACCCCGGATATTTTTCTCTATATCATATGCTTCTAGCTTCTATATCGTACTCTCAAATGTAAAAACCTCCCTCAAAGGACACCCATTGGACCACAAGTGCCGTCAAAGAAGCTTGCATACGTACCCTTAAGGGCCTTTCGAAATGCACCCACCAAGGAACCTTCGAGCCGTGTAACAGCCGCTGGCAAAAGTGTGTCGACGCTTAAGGGGGGTACTTTGAAGAATATTGAGGCATTGTAGCAATATATGAAATAAATCTATTTTCGAATACGTTTCCCGATACTATTTATACAAACCTGAAGAAGATTGGTATTGAAGAATTGAAGACTTGTTGAGCAAAAATTCGATATTAAAGTTGAATTGCATGTTCACACTTAGTAAACGTATTTGGGTACGCTTAAAGAATACTATTCGAATACTTTCGTTATTGTGGTCGTTTGTGGGTTCGATTCAATTGCTAATTACTATTAACAGATATGATGTGCAAAATAACATATTTATGTTGGTCAACTTCCGAAGGGTCCACACTTTATTTCTTGCCTCCTTCCGTAATTTCTTGGTCGCTATAAACCGAACACCTTACAAATACGTTATGTATTGCAAAAATGTAGATAACAAATTAATTTTCTGATATGGACCTTTCCACTTCCTGGATTATTTCAATTGTTGCCTCTTCTATCATTAATATCCTAAGCAATTGGCTTGTTTTGGTTTACTTTCACCTTAGTTATTTGCCTGAATACGTATGTGTGGGGAAAGGGAATTGAAATATGTGCATAGTACATGCAAGCGCATTGATTTTATTTTGATTTTAAATGGTATTATCAGATTTAATAGAAATGAATAACCTTTTAATTTCTGTAATATTGCTCCTAAGTGGGGTTATAAATTTTTAGAATTTTTTCGTTTCGTAATGTTTCGATTTAATGTGTGCCCTCATGAGCAATTCACGACTTACTGTACTTGTATTAACAGTTTATTTTACGGCTTTCGATATCCCTTTTTTGATGTTTTTCTATTTTTCCTCGATAGTTATCCAGTTATCCGCTCCTTACCTTCACTCATGATTTTCTCTACAGCCTGCAGATACTCTTTCTTTGTCAATCCCGTTAATCCTTCTACATTCCATTTCCTAAACCGCTTCCCCAGCCTGATCTTTCTGAATCGGACGCTACACTTAAGTACTAAATGGCGAAATGAGTCCATTTCTGCTTCCGTTAAGCTGTGTGAATTGATTACGCTGTTCTTAAATCTGTGCCTAACCATAATATGCGTAATCTAACTGATACCTTTCTGAGTCATCTGACATTTTCCATGTATACCTATGACTTTTGTGTTGTCTAAACCAAGTTTTGGTGATGACTAGTCCCTGTCTCCTACAGATCTCAATTGGTGTCTCCCCGTGGTCATTTCTTGTATTTTTGGGTCAGGCCTTGTACATATATCCACCGACGCTTCCACATGCAGTATCTAGCGGGATTATCTGGAACTAAGAATTGCCGAGAAGTATATCCTCATTTTCTGTTGCGTCTCTTAGTTGGTCAACTTGGCCTCGGGAATTAGAATGAATAGACTGACGATAAACATAATTATAACTGTAAATGAAATGATTAGTTTTTCAGATGTCTGCCATTGAAATTTAATAGTCGTGTTCTATGTAAATGCTTGCAAATAGTTCGTGAGAGAATATGTTTTTCTGCATACTTTAAAATTCAAGTGTTATTATATGTGTAACGATGTTTTGCCAGTGCCCATCCAAAATCAACCTTAAACGATTGACTGCTAAATAATGACTAGAACAAATTTTTTTGCATTCCCGGAAGTCTCAGATAGTCCATCTGGAACAATTTTGTTTGCACTTCCGGAAGTCTCCGATAGCCCATCTGCCTACGAGATCCCGTTACGCCATTTCAGGCTTACAGTTAGAAATAGAATTAAATAAAAATACTAATATGGCAAGAATATACCATGGCATAATGACGGATTATTGAGATTTGAAAAAATAGTCACAGTTAGAGGAATGGCTTCACGCTGACCCACCAACAATGGTAATTAATGAAGCACAACATGTGTATTATCTTCCAATTAGAAGCCACAACTTTTATATCTTTGTTGTAAGGAAATTACGAGTCATTATTCACTGCGGCTAAATTTTATGCTCTATTTTTTCCACACCAGGATCTGTGAAATGTTAAAAACTTCTCTGGTTGTAATAAAAGCAAGAGTGTTGAGTCTTGTGAGGTCACGAGGACTTGTTGATACAGCTAACAGGAAGGATTGGGAATACGTCTCTAAAATCTGTTTTGAACCCGGATCGACAAGTTGCGTTCAGGTGTGTGCAGTCAAGTTAACTATCAAGTCGTCGTCTTTCAGTATGGGCTTGGAAAGAGGTCGGCGCTAAATAAATTCGTTACTGAAGCCCAGTTTTTGGCCAAAAAGTATTCCTCAACAAAGCCATGTGTTAATTGTATAAACCATTTGTTATTGTGCCAAGCGCGGCGTTTAGTCGAAGATAATTCCAAGGGTAATGTCATGAAGAGCGTTTTTCAGCAGTCGCGCGCAATTTTGAAAATTAATTAATGTGTCGAAATTCGTCTTGGAAAAATAAACGTGTCGTCTTGACCGGCATTCGAACGAACCCGGTCGCGTCACACAGTCGGAGGTTCACAAATCGATTAAATTTTTATTTTGGGCCGACGGCTTTGTAATACGTATATTCGTTTCTCTCCTTACAGGCTCTGAGTCGGCGGTCGCGGCCTCTCGGTAGCGTAGCCGAGGACGCCGACGCCATCGGCAGCGAAGCCTCGCCACCACCCCCGCCGGTGCTGGGTTGACACGGAGGGGCGGTGGGAGGCGGGGACGGAAATCGGGGGGCATGAACGACAACCGGTGGAATACTGGTGGAGGTGAGTACCGCCCTTTTCCTGAAGACTTTCTCCCTTCCCTCGTGACAACCGTGTCATCTGCGAATGGAAATATCGGCGCCCGTGAGCGCTAGGGCCCGAGTCACGAATTTCAAAGTGATTTTGCTCTGCACGCATCGGATCGATGATAAGTATCGACGGTGGTGAGTGATGACTGATCTCCACTGTTACAAAGAATTTAAAACTCCATGGGTGGTCCGCCCCCGCTAACGAGAGGGGTTGACGCGTGGGGAGCACGATTTGAAAGGAGTAGTTAACAGTCACGAATCGTACCTGATGGTTCCCTCTCTTCTTGAGGAGATCTTTCTCTGCATTTCCTTTTGGTGTGATAGTCAGTCGCCCGGTTCCCTCTGAGGGATCCGGGACGAAGCCCGACTTTCGCGTTTTCCGTACTTGGAAAACATTTTAGTTATAGTACTCGCCATTCCTTAACAGTGAGCTAGTTCCGACATTGAATCTTAACACAAATCATCCGCATTCTAAAGTCTCATTTCATTTGCTCGAGGTATTCTACCGATTTAAAAGTAGGTTCAAGCACAGTCCCTAAAGACTATTTACTTGCAAGTGTTGGGAGAACTTCCTTCTTTCTCCCACAGTATTTCTATCTCCATTTCTTCGTAATTTCTGCCTGCTTTAATGGTATGTAAAAATCCCTCCCTCCTCTATCCAGCTAACCCAACGTTCTCCCTTCTATCACTACCTTTCTGCATTTCCTCCATCTGCCTCTGCAATTTTCGAATTTCCCCAAACAACTTCCTCTCTTCTCCTTTTGAAAGTCTTTCCGTTTACCTTTCTATCTGTTCAACGTATTTTGTCCATTCTCTGCGGCACATCCCAAAATTCTCAGATATACCCTCATCCTCTTGCCTCGGAGACCAGGTCTCACATTCAAAAAGCACTACGCTTAAAATTAAAGTTTTTATGAATCTGGTTTCCCGCATCTTTATTCAAGTGCGAGTCAGTCAGGACTTCTATAAATATGTCTAGTCAACCCTGTTGGTCATTAAGCCATGATGCTACCATGTATTAGTTAATGGAAAACTTATTGGAAATTTCTACAGAATCTCACGTATAAATCATGATTTTACCACCGTTGCTTAGCGGAGTAAAAACATTATTTTTCTGATTTACATTTTCCTGAAATGCCTCTACGTACCGCACCTCGGAGAATCCACAAACCCTTGTAGTATGGCGTAATGAGCGCTCGCTAATTATCGCTCGCGATTTTTTTCGATTCGCGATTTCGCGTGTAGTTTTCCAAAAATATTAGAGACGAAATGCACTCATTAGAATGTGTGTTACTTGCTCTTATTGGAACATTCGAACAAACAAAACTCCCCGTGTTATATCCAAGTATCAAAAGGACCATATTCCATCTCACGACTCATACCCTGCCACACACCTTTTTGGTGGCTCGCAGGGTATTTATGTAGAAGTAGAAGTACCCTGTCACCACCACATCTCTAGTTTCTAGTACATTTTGGCGAATGACTCGAAATGATATCGCGTCGCTCATTTGTCGAGCGGAAGGGGTAAATTCGTATGTATCCGCGTTGATTTCGATTGTCAGCAGTGGCTGACAAGCTTGGGACGCGAGCGGCCCCTTGAATCCGTGCGGGATAGATTTTAGTTTTGATTTCTGGAGCTTATCTCTGCTGCCGATGTACGCGTTATTATTTTGTATAAACTGTGCCCACGGTGGACGTTTATTTGTGTACCGTGCCCCCATCGTTCACTGGGTTGCGCTTTGATATATTCTCCGGCCGAAGGGGGCGATTTGAGTGAAGACGAAACGAAGAGACAAGTTTTTATACCTAGAAGCATTATCAGCAATTGGTATCACATCCAGACGAGATTATGGCGCCGTGCAAATGGTGCTAATTATCTGGGCGATTCCAGGGACGACGCTGGCGACAACCTCACACCCGCCATCCTCTTGGTGAGGCAAAACGAAAACGATACTCAGTTATCTTACCGAAGGATTCCTTAAACGGGAATGTACAATATGGACGGGATCCGAGTCTCAAACTTTGGTGTTCATATTAATTTCGAGACCCGTAATACCAAGTGTGCATATTCAATACATGAATTCGGTTCATTTTTCTTTCGCATAAAATTATGTTTATTTCTTCGATCAAGTCCCTAATCTGCCTTTGTTGACGAACACATGACCTCAGTTAATTAACTGATAAGTAATTGATATGGTTTAATTAATTTTCTGTGGAATAGCATGAGGCGATAGTTGGATTATCTAGATCAGAGGCCACCAACCTTCGTAATATCAATTGCTCAGCCGAGTTTCCGTGCTTCAGAATTTCGAAATTCATAATATGCATATTTTACCATTGCGCATTGCTTCGCTTTGTACCGACACGGAGTTTATTTTATTATACGTGTGACCCTAAGGCTTGAGGTAGGCAACCTATTATCTATGGTGTATTATTTTTGATACGGATAAATAATTTGAGGCCTACACTAAGTCCTAGATTTATCTGTCATACTGGCGAATTCGTAGATATTGATGCCTTACTCTTCCTCTCCCAGTTTTACGGGTGGGGAAGGATTTTGCATATAAAAGGAGTTTGTTCTGTGATATTTCCTCATCGAATTCCAATAGATTAAGTGATCCCACCCTCCCAAAATATAACTCGGCGTGTTACAGAAATAAATTTGAATGTTGCCATCGATTTTAACAATGTTGATGGAAAATGATATTATTACTACGATGTAGCACTTTGTTCTTTTACTGTTAATTCTAGGATCCACCAATGGAGTTCAGAAAAGGAGTATTCGGGCCATAAAACGTTTTCATGAGTTATTGCCGTTATATGTATACACACTCACATATATATGTATATAAGAGAGAAAGTATTGTTGGGATAAATCCCTAAGAGGCAGGATAGGTGGATGCAGAGCATGAAATGAAAGGAGGAAGGAAGTGTGCAGAATTGAGGAACAGTTTACTGTCGTGAGAGGTGCCAAGTTGTGTCTTGTTAAGTCTCAGCCACTGCTATGGCTAGTCTGTGTTCATCGAAAACCTACTTGTATATTATTAAACGGCTGACTACCAAATAATAATAATAATATTCAAAATATCTTTCGAGTCTACCAGTGTTAAAATATTGTCCCCGTTTTTGTTAAAGAGCTTAGAAGCATGTTGTTCAAAGATCTTTATTTTATGTTTTTGTATGTATTGTGTTGAGCTCGCACGCCATCAGGTATATGTGGTGATGTAGACTTAACTGGTAACTTTATGACGCGATATTGATAATGGTAGTATAGAACATTTCAGAAGTTTCCTTCAGTTCAAGAAGTCTTAGACTTTCCGATTGTTCGTGCGAAAAATAGAACAGCACTGAACCCGGCGAACAGGAGGCTAAGAATCAAAAACCGAAGAAAAATTAGTTCAGACGAATGTATCGAAGCTGTTATTGTTTTTGAAGCTCCCTGAAGTGTTAACAATTCATCTGAATAGATTTGAAGCGGTTGGGAGTCGTACGTGTATAATCACAAGAAAAGTTAGCTTTACCTTGGTACTTTATGTATCCCCATGTACATCAGTCAAAGTGAAGGCTAAGTAACCTGATGTTTCGTCAATTTACTAACTCTCTGGAGTTACAGAACACTTTGGTCACTTGTATTCAGGCCACTTGTGTCAGTTGCACAAGATAAAGTTCCATTACAATATTATCCTTGGGAGGTATATTTTTTCTATTTAAACATCAAGTCACTAAAAACGTTTTTGGGTCTTTCCAAGGAAATCTGGGTAGTGAGTTTTGCTAAATAATTGTATCTTGATCTCGTGTTAAATGTCGACAAATATGTTTTAATTTTCATACTACAAGTCGTTGGTGATTTTCTGGAGTAGTAATTATTTATATTCTTGATCTCATAAGTAGTATGTAATATTGATGGAAAGTAAACTTCAACTATATTAACTGAAAGTAGAAATTAGCGTAGACCTATTGGACTAGTTGCATTTTTCGGGAACTGTATTTGAGGAAAGAGAATAAGCACAAATTTAGAGATTTGATGTGGATTATGATTTTAAATAGAACCGGAATAGAGAGGGAAGACAAATGAAGAAGTTAGGTGTGGTAGAGGCAGAGAGGGAGTTGGAGAGGGTGGTGGACATACTTCGAGAGGAACAGAAAATGGAAAAGAGAGGTATTAAGTCACTGTGGGATGTTAAATGGTTGACAAAAGAACGTTAGGAAATCGAAAATGAGGGAACTATTGTTCGAGGTATGATGATCAAAGTGTTATTGTTTAAGTTATTTTCGGAAAAACTTATTTTCTGGTTAATTCTCTGTGTTTTTCGCCAAAATATAGCCGATTGAAACCAAACCAGACATCTGTTCACACAGCCAAAATTTTTTGGCGGCAGATGGAGTAAAACTCCATGGTGAATATAAAATTTGTCGATTACACATAGTTTAGGGGCGTTGTCCCAGGATTCAATCCGATTGTTAGCGACCAGTTATCTGAATTGCTTCCGGCATCTTGCACCCATGAAAACTACGAATAAATTCATTGAAACGCTCTATTGTTTCAAATCGAACCTCACATTATGATTATCAAGAGCAAGAATGATTAATGAAGTCATCAGGACTTCGCATTTCCCTAGATATACATTATTATCGTAAGAGGCGAGCGTGTGCCAATTGTAATAAAAGTTGGTGGAGAATAATATTAGCAAAATTCGCGGAATTATTTTGGCTACCTGACAATTATTGTATTTGTCGTTACGATTTCTTTCAGCAGGCTAACTTTCAACAATATGTGAAGACACTGTGGTTCTTCTCGGACATTAATGATGCGACAAAACTATTTGTTACCACGCGATAAGAATACTACTGCTGGATGACGACATTAATGACGGCGAGATTAATGTATCAAAATCATTCCCTGAAAACATAAAATTTCGAATAACCCTTGACACATCGAGAGATTATTTCAAATTGACAATGTGGAAAGAAATTATATCTCTATTAATTTTGATTAGAAATTTAACTTATGCGAACGTTCTTAAGGAAAAATAATACTTTTGCCATAAAAGTTATCCGCTTTTTCAAACCTTTTAAATTCCTTTTTTCCAAATCATTAAAAAGTCCTCGGTCCTACTACAGTTCTTTGCATTAAAAACTGTACCAAACGAATGCTCTTGCATTTTGTCAGGCGGCATGTATGTTTACGCTGGCATCATGAAATATCAAAAGTAATGAAATACTAGCAAGGATTCGGTGATTATCCATCATAATATTATTCCGGGTAAATGTATACACTCTGCATGCGCGGTAAATAAAGAATTTCGAAGTACTGTATAAATTACTATGAAATTTATGCATTCAAACTGCGTTCTTATTAAAACCACTAAGCCTCACCTCATCCCAGAGACATATGCTGATCCAACCTGGATTCACTAGAAGTAAATGTTGTAATTAATACGTAATTCCATTTTTTTGTTAAAGGATTTGAATCGGTTATTCAAAGACACTGCATGTCACTATAATATATATTTAAAGAACGAACTTAAACGGTGCTAGTAAGTACTTCAATTTCAGTTTTATGCTATTAAAATGTGCCGTAAGCCATTCATCAATTGTTAATGATTAAAGAGAAGCGTAAAATCATTGTTAATAGTAAAATATTAGAAAGCATGCATGCCATAACGTATCGACGGTGGCGTTACAAGTCACTCCAATACTGATTTGGTTTTGTTCGTTCCTGAACTCGGGAACAATTTTTGAAGTACCGATGGCGATAGCACGCATATATCATTCCGTCATTGAATTACTTAAAAGCGACTTAGTTTTATAGACGATGGATCCCCGATTTCTGTTGACTGAGCTGAAAAGTCTTTGTTAAAAATGTGGGAAGGACCACGCTTTGTAAAAAATGGATTTATCTGCGAGTCAAGTGATTGTTAACTTATTCCGGCGTTGGCCGAGACTTCTCGTCACTCGGTGGACTGGTTATGGCTACTTGCCTTTATTGATTATCTATTCATAACGCGCAATAACAACCGTCATTAATTTTACAAGTGAATAGACGGCTATTTCCAATTCACAGTTAGTTTTATTGGGAAGAAATGGCCAGGGAAAATTTAATCTTGATGCATTCGTCAATAAATGACATTGTACTGGAGTCTTTAACTGTTTGAAAAACACCTCAAACCTCTTAGTCAATATTCCCATTTTTCTGTTGTCGGAAAAAACAGACTAGGTAATTAATGCTCAATAGCGAAAGAACTTAATGTAGCCACCCCTCAATCAAATGTAAATAACTTATTAATCCATAAAATTGTTTGTGGATAAAGTTATTTTATGAAGATTTCAATCCTCCCTTCAAATTTTCCTGAAAAGAACACAGTATCACTGCTGTGGGTCTTACGGCAGACAACTTGGTTTGAGAATCTTCGTCAGGACATCGATGAGATGTAAGATAAACCATACATAAATTTAGTAATGAACCAGAAGGTCGGTTTGGTAGGTGAGGGTAGAGTTAACCCAGTACTATGCCCGACGGCGTGTGAAATAAAGAGATATAGGATATGGTGCCCAAAATTCTTCTACATCTGCTGGTTACATTTTCCATTGAGTTCAAGAGCGTTGAATTTGGCATTCTATGATTTTGTACAAAAAGATTTGACCATTATTTATGTGTTTATATTTACAAATGTATTTCAAATTAAATTTTATTAAAAAATAGAATGTTTTCTGGGACGTGTTATAGGTTACATAATATCTAAAGTAATTATAATTTCAGCGATTTGCATGTAGCTGCTTCATCACATCTATAGGAATGATCCCCATCCATACCTTATATCTTGTCGTAATTTGGCTTCTTTAGGTCTCGAGCACCATCGTACTCGTTCACGGAGATGTAACATTTAATGAATGAATGCCAAACTATTAATTAATTATTTATATAAATGTCCAACTACAAAGTGATAAATGTTTAACTCGTCAAATATAAAATAGCGATTGCATTTAAGGGTGAAGCAAAGTCCCGCAAATGAAATTTACGGAATTTTTCCCTCCCTCCGACAACTTAAACATTGCTACTTCGGTGAAAAGCTTACTTTGATTTTCATCAGTTTTATTAATTAGCATATTTGAAGCTAGCAGGTAGGTGTTCGTGTATTTGAGACAAAAATATTTTCCATGTGGAATCAACCATGCCAACATCATTTCGATGGGGTGTTTTCATCTATTCACTGCTCTTCCGGGGTACCACGTATTAAGGAATTCAGCCACGATCCTTTCTCAAGGTCTGAGGTTATCGATTAGTGAGAAATTTTCCGCTGGTGCGAAATTGCGGAAGTTGTCAATTCCCTTATGAAACTGTGAGGAGAATCAACTTGTCTTGGTTTATTTTTAATCTCTGTCGTCAATATCTCTCGTTTCTCACCGTGTCCAAGTGGGCAAATCATGAGTGTGTCTTAGAATATCCCATAGCAGCTCGTAATTGGGGTTTTCTCTCTACATTGGACAACTCGGAAATAGGCCAAAACTCCTGTCATCTTTGTTTGTATTCGTCACGTTCCTAAAATATCCAATAACCCTAACCCCGGTACTATTTCGTAAAACGCAAGGTTTTGGAAGCAAGCGAATCCATTTCCCGGGTAGAAAATTTCTGGATGCATCTCCAGAAGCAAAATGTACCTTGAGTTCGTGTCGAAGCGATTACTGTGATGGTGGCGGTCCTTCCGGCTGCCGTTGGAGGGAGTGGTCGGAATCAGTCGACTTGGATCGGAGGGTAATTGTTTGGATTCTCAGTGAGCGCTGACATTTCGCAGTGTTGCCTCTGGAACGGTTTTCTCCACGCTAGTATCACATTATCTCAATCGATCGAGCTTCATACTGAAGAAGTGAGCAAAAGCGTGTTAGCTTATGATGTATGGGAATTACGTACGAAGCCTTTACGTGGCCCTACCGAGAAGGGTATAGAATTCATGGGATATTTTAGTAGATTAAGTTGTTTGATTATCATTATTATTAATAAACAATAATAAATATGTAATTATGATTTCATTCCCTCTGATTTTTAGTTTAAATATATTTCTTAATATAAATATCAATTACTATCGCGAAGAAAATAAATCCGTATGGGTTTCGCAAATCGCTTGTTTCTATGCTAAATTAGTAGGATTTACGTTGATAGTACCGGCATTTCGGGTGGTACGTTAGCTCACTAACGATTTAGACAATTTTTCCATGATTTTGTTTGCTTACGATGAGCTGAATCAACCCATTCTTTTTTTTTCGCTAATGTTATTCGGTTCCTAAGCAGTCAGGGATAAATACCGATCCGATCAATCGTCTCAGTTGATTTGTTGTGGTTTTTCACTCACGTCAATCTGCTAAAAACAACTCAAGTCTCCTTAATATAAGTGGACGAAACAATGTCATGAAAATCATAGCGTAGGGTAGCTGGCCTTCGAAAGCTCGATGTTCTGTTATTTACCCGTTGGAAGTTTCGCCGTTGGATATTCTTAGGCCGTTGTAAAACTTTAATAACTCGTCTTGACTTCCGTTCTGTTGAACTGTTATTTTTGATAAATTAAGCCAGCTTTTGCGCCGCGACTCTATACTTGGGTGAGTTCCTTCGCTCATGTCCGTTCCTCTTAAAAATGAAATAAAGGCATTCGGCGTTTCTCATATTTGGCCCATCAAAGCACGAATTGAAAGCTTATTTATTATCAGTTGTAATTAACCAATAATCTACAGCTATTTCACGTCTCCCATTCATTTTCGAAACTCGGGAAACTACGTTTCTTTTGTCGCGGAAATGATTCAGCATTTTTTAATGTAACCTGATATAAATGTACTGAACGTAGTAATAAGTGGAGATAAGCTGAGTAGCGCATCAAGATTATTAGAGGAGATAGGATGGGCATCTCTCCTGGAGCAAAGTTTAAATTACAGGTCAAATCCCTTGCATAAATTGGTAGGTGTGTATAGCGATATGTTGGAAATGTAGTATTGGCCGCATCGTACTTAGGTAGGAGAGTTCACGTAAATAAAATTAGAGAGATTAAGTGTAGAACAGATAGGTTTAGAATGTCATTTTTCCCACGAACGATATGGGACCAGAATACCAATATCCGACCGCGCCAGGGGGAAAAGTATTTTGTGTCAATAGTGGTCTGGTGTGTAGTCACTCCCGCCCACACGCCGGCGGTGGCGTGCAGGATACCATATATAGTAATGTAGTATAAACCGTAAACACAGTAATCAACCCGAAGGTCTCTTTGGTAGGTGATGGTAGAGTTCACCCACTACTATGCCCTTTACGGCGTGTGAAATTCACACATCAGGGTAGGGGGGGCAGTTCCTTTCCTTGTGCCGATTATGGTTTCCCAGGAAGATCTGGTACCCGAAAGATCACATAGCTTGGGTGGTGAGTTCTGATCATTTTATGGGATTAACAAGTGTACTAACAATTACTTCTGTAGTCCATTAGCAATATAATATTGAGTTTACATTCGAATTTTCATAATTTTAGCTCTACTAATTTGATGGTTAAGAGAGATAATTCCGACCCATCGATGGCCCATCGATTATATCAGCCGTTGGGAAAAGTGAATAAAATGATGACTTTTTGTATAAAGGGTCCCTGCGTACTCGTATTTTTTTTTCAAAATTTTCTCTCAGCGTCATCGGAAACAAAAAACTATTTTTTTGGTGGTTTCCTGGAAATAGTTGCATGCCACCTGGCTTCTTGGGGGGAGACATTTCTTACTTACGAAGTTAGCAATTTTCGTTTGAAAAATTATAAATTTAATTCATTTCCAATTAATCGTGGCATTTCAACAATACTGTCGCGGTACGAACATTCTCATGTGGGTACGTAATAGTAGAAAATTAATCTACGCAATTAATTTTTATGGAAGAGTACCTTTCGCTTATTACTGGAATGTATTTTATGATTAATCATGTTGCGTATCACGTCAGTATTTTCACTTTTGGTTTCTTATTTCAGATTAGTCGCTAAATATATTTTTTTTACGGGCATGTCTTCCAAGTCTCCATTTCAAAAAGGAAATTTCTCTGGGGTAACTGTTCGGAATATTTTGTCCGTAGTGTTAAATACTGCTTCTTTTCGATAGTATCCGATTATTTCGTCAGACATAATGGGTGAATGAGGCGAAGGGAATATTTTTATGCGGAAAGTCTGGAATGAACTTGGACGTCCGTTTTCCAGCGTTGTGCAAGTATCAAAAAACTTGGTAGTCGCCGAGAATTTCAAATAACATCGGAAAAACCATGGAAGAGCGAGATTTTCCCGTCAGATCCCAAATTCCTTGGAGTCCGGAATCTTGATCAAAGTTTCTAATTTGCCGGTGTCGAAGATTCACCCGGGTGGTGTTGGAACTCTTTAAGAATCGAATTTACTATGATTCTCGGTGGATATTTAATGAAGTAGGGGTTGCAAGTGGCGGTACACAGGGAGTGACCCTTTCAGTCCGTGTCACGGCATAACTTTAGCTAATTTATTTACACTAGATGATTCCCAAATGGACATACTATATGCCATTCTATTCCCTGCTCCGACCTCTGCAACCTCTTTTTTTATTTTACAGACATCCATGGCCTGATTCAGCACTGCTTCGTTTTTGAATTGGTTAACCCCCTTATTTCCTTACTGTTTCCGCTTCACCTAATAGCCAAAAGGCTGGAAATTCATCCTGTTGCTAATCTATTCAGAAGTGCATTTTTTTCATTTCGTATTTTCTGTGGTCGTATTACTTTCTATTTCCTCAGATTAATGTTTTATAGGGATCTATGTGTAAATATTTTATAAAATATTTGCTACTTTTTTAAGGATACCATCAACGATAATTACGAAGTAACCGTAAGGGGAAAAATGTGTATTTTGAGGAGTAGGAAAAGAAAAGCGGACAATGGTTTTGCGTTGGACCAAAAGGAATCATATTGTTATATGCTACTCAATTCTTGGTTAATTCTGCTACTCAACTATTGGTTCTTTGGAAACCTCGAGAATAATTTCCCTTCCTTCTCAGTAGATTTTTGAGAAACGTTCCCCCCTTATGAGGGAAAGCATTTAGCAGAAGCTTTGAAAAGGATTATTCAAATCCTGGTAAAAAGTGTTTAATATTTTTTTTATATGAGGAAATTACGAACTTCACAGGGTAAGCAGGGAACTTGTTTTGGTTTGGAAAAGTGACGTTATCGGTCGAAGAATATTTTATTCGTAATATTCACCCCTCCGATTTGCGTACTGATTTGTGTTTAAGGTTCATTTTTTAAAGGTTTTAATCTTTCGCGGTAGCATTCTCTCGAATCCTGTTCGAAGTCTTCTGCACGCGTCATACCCCTGAAATATGTTATACCTTCATGCTTATTTCATCTATTTTAATATTCCCCTAATACAAGGGAGTCGATTTGCTGAGTGGATTAAACATTCGTCTGATTATAAGAGCTGAGTACAAAGAAAGCACCGTGACTCCTAATCTTTCTCGCTGCTATTTGTGCTACTGCGGTCATTCACGCGGAAATTGTAATGTAAGAAATGAGACTGGTAATGTGAATATGTTAGAAGGGTGTAGTACACTGGTGCTTTACGAATGATTTTCCGTATTGTAAAAATTGTCGTTTATGGGCTGGTGACACTTCGCTTATTTATTCAGGTTTTTTTAATTGCCCATCTAGTTGGTCGTACACTTTGTGTGATTTTGGTAATTTCTATTAATACAGATGCACCAAAAAGTCGTATTGTCGGGTCGTAGGTGCTTGTGGAGGTGGATGCCCTTTGCTTTCAGAAACGGGGAGTCGCCCTCGTGGGCACCTTATATTGGGCCAACAGGTGGCATTCGTCTGGTGTTGCGTTCGATTAGCACGATGGCGTTGGCCTCTCCCCATTCCTCGTGGTCCAGACTGTCATAGGCCAACCCCCTCACGTGGTATCAACCATCTAGACTCGCCTCTGAATTCAGAATTTGTTCACTGGCCCACCCATGAAAAATACGAAGCAGGAATTGGTCAAGGAAGTTAAATGGTGGTGTAGTCAGTGCTAGAGAGTTCCTTGAGTTTCCCTGAAATCGTTAGTCTTTCACTTAGGTCCGCCAAATATGCATCACTGATGTATTGAGTGCGAAGATCATGGTATTCGATGATTTGGGAAACCTATTAGGCTGAAAGAATGTGATTGGTTTCCTGAAAAAAATATTATTTTCATCTAATTTCTTGGCGGAACGGTCTATCCTGAAGTTAGTCAGCAAAATTGGTTCACCGAAAATCCTCCTGATGGCGAAGCAGGGTTGCATTGGCAGGAAGTTATGCTTTCTTTTTCATGTTCATATTTATGTACTTATTTATTAGTTCTGCCTTTCTTATTTAGAGTATAGGTGTACTTTTGTTCGTCGGCCGTTACCATATTTCCTTATGTGTACATTTTGTATGCTTTTCCACAATTGACGATGAAAATGGGGACTTCGTAAAGTGAATTATGGTGCTTAGCTCATTTCTGTTTATATTCTTGTCCTAGCGCATTACTTAGGCTAAACGTGCAAAATGTTGGAGGAAAAATGTAATTGTTACATTGGGAAAATGAATGACAGCAAACATTTAGTAAGGTTGGAAGTTCGTTGTATACTTTCTTCAATGGGTCGAGTCTTGTGGAGGTCGAGCATACTATACGTTCACAAGTTTTTCTGAAATGTGATTTCAATCTAGCGCAATAATTACTAAACATAGATGTGTCAAATTTTCCATTTTGGGCGGAAAGGTTTTTATTCGTTGTAGTTCCGCCGAGAAAACCTAAAGGATGATACAAATTTGGAAAAAGTAGGAAGAAACCATCATTTTGGAAATAGCATACGTGGAACTTCAGGAGAACGGTGGCCGAAATCTGAGGAATTCTTAGTCTGATGTTAGTGTGAAATATTTTAGACAATCGATATAAAAAGGGACCGGAATACAAATAGGCTCTAGTTGAAGAACCCATGTGTTTTCCCGGAAACTGTTTCCATTTATTTTTTCCGTGCATGTTGTCTTATCTAGCACGTCTGCCCAAGTCATGCAAATATTTGGCGTCCTCCGCCTAATTGATCTCGGCCTTCTGTCCATCTGGTGGTTGCGGTGTGTGCCCGGGTCCTGGATCAATCCCTCGGTTGAGATGGCTATCCGTTTGCGTTCCAAATTGGTTTACAATAGCTCGTTTCTCCCTGCGACATGCATTTTCGGTAGATGCTCCGTGACAGTGGTTCCCAAACTGACGCACGGCCCCGTGATTCCTTCGTTCGGATCGGCTTGGACGATTTTTCGGGAAGCTGTAGTGGTAACGGACCAAGTTGGAGACAAGTTCAATTTTTCCAGCTAGAAACAAGCTTGCCAAGCCGCATTGGTGAGATTTCTCATCTTTTTTATGTTCAGAATATAAAGGAATTGAGGCGTGTTCATATACCACGCTTGATTTCAGAAAATGCACATAAAATGCTCAAAATTCAACAAATAATGTCATTCTCATCCAGGTGCAAACAAATCGTTAGCGCCCAAACTTAAGGAGGAGCTTGTTTTCGAACCTAGAAAAAAGTATTATCCCAGTACTTAACGTTTTTCCGAATACTCTTGTGGTCATTTACAGTGGGCAAACAAAACTATCAAGCGGGAAACTATTTGCGTGGGGTTTAATTGGCCATTTATCGCGTCTTACCTTCCCGCGCAAAGATTCCTCTTTTGTCTTTATGAGGTGGGTAAGAATTTCGTGAGACCAAAAATACCCGGTGGCTCTTTCTTACCGTCTCGTTCTTGTATCTTTCCTCTTCTGTCTCTTCGTCGCATTCGCTGTTACCGATCTCGTGGAACGCGCTCTGGGGCATTTCAGAACGTGCCTATGTAGTGACTCATGATGCCTGAATTGCTGAGAAGAGGCCGAGGTGTTGCCCTTTGAACTAATAGATAATAAATCCGTGTATCATCTCGGCAGTAGATCCGTGATGGCCTGGTTTTTCTTTGAGGAATTACTTAGTACGTTAGTTTTATAATTGATGCTGCTATACGGTATTAACGTCAACTCTTCGGGACTCGGAACAAGATATTTTTGTAATTTCAAAATATCCCATGCATAAATACGGGGGTATTTTGAATATCAGTAATTAAATGCTCCAAAAATGTGTTACTTTGATTGTAATTACTTGAAAGACTGTGCTTTTAATGCGCTTCCCTGATAAGAGTTAATACTGACGTACCCAAATTTAAATTAAACAACCTCTACTCAATTCCTCTCGCGAATGGGCTTAGATATACTTATATGTACTCGAGTTCGTTCGTGCCGGCCAATTTTAAATAGCAACGCCACTTCATTCGTCGATATTGATCTGCTTACGGACTAATTTGGGGAGTTAGCGCAATCGTCGGCTGATCGAAATGCCATCGGTTCGAGCCCCTTCCCTGATTTGGATCTTATTGTTCCGGTGTGACACGAAGTATTTTTTCATAATGAATGATTTTTCAGTTGTCGGGACGTTAAATCGTCAAATACTACCACTTTCGTTGTTTTGTGACGGCCGAGTGACGATTTGAGAATTCCCTTGAGAGAGTCCTCGTGCTCTAAACGAAGCGGTAAGTGGCCCTTAGGCGTGCGATCCGGAGTGAACAGTCGGATACAACTGCAATAAGCCTATCTCACGTTTTCGATCCGCACTTGAGTGGTATTCAAGGGGGATTTCAGGAGTCTTTAATCCTCTTCCTCTCGGCTGCATAATTACGCACGAGGCGTCAACATCTCCACCTTCTTTCCCTCCCCCACACCTCCTTCCCGCTCGCAAACCATTCCTCCCTCCCCCTCGCCCCCCCTCCCACTTCGCTATTGCCACGTATTAGACGCGGTCACTCTCTTCTAATTTGGCCCCGGTGGTCTTTTTATAGCCCTTCGGCCGGGATACGCCTCTGCTATGTGCCGCGAAATGCCTTAGCCGATGGGACCACCACCCTCCTCTCCTCCCCCTCTGCCTCCCTCGTCTTCATCCCACCCCGAAACCCCCCTTCGGTTAAAACTCCCAACGACTCCCGTCCATTTCTCAAGACCCGCCGCGGCTACCCATCTGTATTCGCGCGCGTCGGTAGGAGAGGCAGAGGAAGCCGTTCCTGTCTATTGTTCACACAGGCTTCCTTCCACCTTCCATGGTTTTTTTTTCTTTTCCCGCGGCATTGAATATGGCGACGGTGCGCGATCCCCGAGAGAAAGAAATATGGGGAAAGAACTCTCTGGTCCGTTTGGCACGAATGCGGTCGGTGCGAGTGACTCCATGTGTTGTGTGAGGGATGTCAGTAGCGCTCGCTCTGTTCTCTCCGAAGGCAGACGCGGTGGTGTCTTATTGTCACATTCCCAATCGTGGTTATGAATGTGCGGAAGTGTGATACGTTCGAATGAAGATTGTTACAAGGCAGGACGATATGGTACTAATGTAAAAGTGAGGGAATTTCAATATTAATCCTGAAAACCCTGAATGACCCTTCGTAGAAAATCTTTAAAATATCTTGAAATTCTGAGATTTTTTTTAATGAAGTGTTTGAAAAATATTGCCATTGACTTGATGATTCCAAAATGGCGTTTGATTTATTGTTATCGAAATCGTTACGCTGTAATAGTTGATACCTGTAAATAAGTAAATATTCCGAAGGAGAGTGCGTTTTGGTAAAACTTGCGGTGAGAACAATAGAAAACAAGCCAATAGTGTTGTCATATTTCCATTCTGATGCGTTCTATTATCAATTCTGATTAAATGCTATAATCGTCGTATATAATTATAATTTTTTCAAAGATATCAATTGCTTAAGATTCGGGGCAGTGATATGGTTCCATGAGTGTAAAGTGCTTGTCACGTGAAGGTTTTCGTAACCATATAAGTATTGCAAGGCTTGTGTATAAAGATTGTGACTCTGAGTAAGCGTCATTTGGATTTGATCGTTTTCAATTTCGATTCCATTTTTGGACGTAATCCAGTACTTATATGAAAAGTCATAACAATATGACGGAATGGGGTTTAGTTCTGCGAAGTTTCTGAATTCTTGCATGTGTGTATAATCGCATAGAATTACTCTGCGAAGCGAAGTTGTGGTTACCTTGTTTGAAATATTCCAAAGAAAGTATTCGTGATGGTTGTACTTATTCTTCATTTTTAACCCAAGTCGTTGTAAAACAAGTTATCGAACCTGGTTTTTGTCCTTACTCAGCTAATATTTATTTAAAAAAGCCAAAGTATATTATGAGTGAAATAGATTGGCTTTGGTAGCTAATGGTGTTTTCGGCCTTTAACGGATGAGGTCATATCCGATGAACCTGCATGAAAAATAATAGTCAGCATTGCAATGTCCTTGATCATAGAGGGACTTGATCTACCAGCTTTCTCTACTCGTTATACATAGCGCTGTATACCAACACCGTCGGAATACATCAGGCGACTACTACTTGGTGAAATTTGAGTTCTAAGCATGGATATGGTAGATAGTGCATATTTTCTGTTATTGCTTTGAATAGGTGTTCACATTAGGATAAATAATTTATTAATATAAGCGCTCATCAACTGTTTTAGGACCGCTTTCAGAGAAGAGCAAGACAGTCAATTCAACTCTTTTGATTACTTTCACTGACCCGCAATAATTAAGACGCGGAAAACATGAAGCTGCTACACTTCACCTCTAGCTTGGTAAAATTTTTATGTGTGCATCATGTGATACGACATCGGGCGTAAAATCGTCAGATAACTCCTGTTTGTTAAAATCTGGAGCGAGGTAATTGTGTAGTCACTACTATAACGTCGGAATATAAGTTGAGGCAAACACCACGTGTTTACTTTTTCCTGTTCCTCCTGTTTGTTTGGTGGTGTGCCTGTGATTTCGTCAGAAGTTTCGTCATATGTCAGGAGTTAGGGCTAAAATTGCCCTTCTGGTCTTATTTTAATTTGAAATAGGAAACACTGCTCCTTTGGTGGCTGGTAACCAACAGATGGATTTAGCTTTGAGGAACTCATCAAAATGCCATTTTCTCCGTCTAATGCTGAGAAATTGGAAAATATTGAGGCGTTAAACATTCATAACTCCCGATGTAATATGGATAGCATATTGTTTTTACAGAAAGGACAATACTGTATTTATTTGTTAAATATTAATTTGGAATAGGTACGTGTATTCACGACCGTAGCTACGTTCCTTGTATATTTAGGTACTATTTAATAATATATTACGTTCTGAAGATGTTAGCATTTGCCTTTGAAAATTAAGTGTCACAACGCTTCATTGTTGAACGTACGTCCTCAGAGGACAAAATACGCTAACGTTATCGAGGAACGTCTGTGTCTTCAAAACTTCAAGTGGATATACTTTCCTTACGGTGGGTGTTGATGAGATTTTCAGATCCTTCTGAATTTTTTCACTTTTTCCGTGGGCATCGTACTCTGTATCGTCCTGTGTTGTATCAAAATGAAACCCGCGAATGCGATGAAATTCTTCAAAATGTAAATTTGGTCTATGTGTCAAGGCGTATGGCCGGTATTTTTGTTGGCTGCCTCCGCTTGAGGCGTCGGTTTGATATCATGGAAATAAACGAATGTTTCCCCATCCTCTGTTCCTGTTTCCGGTGCCGTTTAAAAGTGTGCATTCCAGAGCAGCACATTACCCGTCGCAAGGGATGATAAACTGTGATATCCTTGTCACCTCTTGTTAAGATTATATCACGCCTTTCTTAATGCCGCCATTCTTCTCTCATCCCGATTCTTATCTGTTCCAAATTAACTCTCTATCCCAAATGGCGTGAATAAACACCCGCTCCTCCCAAATTTTCAGTGGCTGTCCTACTTAGTAAACAAAAATTTTAAGTTTTGTA
Organism: Hetaerina titia; assembly: GCA_037158775.1. NCBI lineage: Eukaryota > Metazoa > Arthropoda > Insecta > Odonata > Calopterygidae > Hetaerina > Hetaerina titia. The sequence continues at coordinate 74,138,251 of CM073771.1, read as the reverse complement.
GCCAGTCAGCTTCCGTCCGGAACACTTTTCCCCTGTGGCACTTGAAAGCAAAGGAAATAAAAGTGGTTCAATACCTCCCACAGTTATTTCCGTCGCGGTATTTTCCGCTAAATATAACATTGCACAACGGGACACTCGTTTCGCAAAGAGGTTTGCGTGGAAGAAAGTCGCACGTAAAGTATTTGTCATCCGGAGCATTTTTATAAAATTATTTTTTCACTAAATAGCTCATTCAAGCACGTTAAGGTACTCTTTTTAAGTTTGACAAGAACTCTCGGGAAGTGTTACGAAAATTATCAGTTGATGGTGTGATCAGTTTGCTTTTCTATTGTATCACGTGTAAAACGTGGCACTTTTCTGCTGAGTTGTACTCTGAATAGAGAATTGACCTCAAATTTTACTGGATTTTGATAAATACAGTCACGGTAAGCAACCGAGAGCAACGGTAGCATGCATGCGAGTTACTTGGACTCGATGGATTTGTGTTAAATGGCTGATGTGATCATATCATACGAACATACCAATCGGTAATCGAAATTTCACGGGAAATTTGGTTTGATATTACTTAAATTGTGGCTGATCCAAGTAGTACATCGTAACAAATTGAGTTAAACGTGGAAAGGTCACCGAAAGGGAAGAGGAGATAGTTTTAAATCGTTGTCTCGGGCGTGACTTCATGGAATCGACTTAACATGATGGAAAGAGAAACTTTATAATTCCACATAGATTTATTAGACGGACGACCTAGGTTTAGACGTGGCACGTCATCAGGTACATTTTCCAATTGCAAAATGTACCTGATGATGACGTGCCACGTCGAAACCTAGGTCGTCCGTCTAATAAATCTATGTGGAATTATAAAGTTTCTCTTTTCATTATAGGAGATAGTTCGTGCGAGAATGGAGAGACAGTAGGAAGGCTATGGATACGTTGAGATACGTTGAGTGACTCGTCAAATTGTCTCAGAACCATTCTTGGTACCGAGCGTGTTGTTCATTTTTTAGTTCCCATTCAAACTTTATACTTGGCCTTGGTCACCGTAAATTAAACACTAGAAGATAGTGATTGGCTCACAAAATAATAGTATTTGTTAATAAATGATTGCATGTCCCCAAATCATCATGGCTTGCCTGGTTAATGTGTCCTTACTTGGACGTTAACCTAAAGTTGGATTAATGTGACACGTCTAAATATGAATTTCAAGAATTCAGTCACAATGTAGGTTTACCTTGAAAACCGTGAAAAAAACGGTAATGGGAAAAACCTTGAAAAAAAACTGAAATTCGGCAGTAATACATGGCATTTTGAAGAATTGGTGTTATTATACCGGCAAATATGTTGTTCATGCAGCCGGCATGTGTTATTGGCAGTCGAAGGGAAAAACCATTCATAAAAATTACTTCGATTTATTTGAGAAGGCTCTCTTCATTTGAATTGAATAGCAATCTAGCAATTTTCCCTGAATATAGAAGCTTTCAATGTGTTTATCATTCTGGAAGGCGTTACAGAATGATGCGTCACATCTGTGTATAATAAAGGAGCAATGTGCGGTAAATCGTGATTAACGTATGTCGCAGTACGAAGTAATTGACTTACGAAGTACTGTTGCACTGCCTATCTATGGTAATCATCAGGTACTTGTTTAGGTGAGAATACCTCGGTAGATAAATACTCTCCGTGATGGGAATGATCTATTCAGTTAAAATTCTCCTGCATTATCACTTCTTTGCGAATTTTTATTTCCTGATTGCTGGCAATAAAAAAAAACACAAGTGTTATGTCAAGTTGAACATTCATCTAGATGCTTGAAAAAGTAAAAAAAAATCCAATGTAGCTCTCCTAAACTACATTCCAGATAATCTCTCCAATTTAAACGGTTTTTTTATTTAGGAGAGCATTAAAAGTTCAAAAAATATCTTTATTGCTATTGCTAAAGAGGAAATGGCTCAAATATTTGCTCACGTATAGTTGCAGTATATATTGGGGAATACGAGGTAGTAAAAATGGCGCAATACTTTGGACAACTTACTTTTTGCCCTTGAAAACATGGAATCAGCCGTCATCTAAATGTTACATCTACGTCTACATAGTAACCCGCAGGGCATGTAGTGGGGCGTGTTAGGTCACCACCCGTAATTAAGAATAAAACCGCATGCAAAACCCACCAATTTATGCCAATCTAGGCGAAAAAAATCATGCATATTTATGGATGAACCTGAACAATTCACAGACATGCAGATGCATATTCTATCAACTAACACACATATGCACCTACGAATATACCGTATGTATTCGCAACGTTTAATCTTCTCCTGACTTGTAAATTAAATGTCTTTAATATATCTATAGTGACTTTGGTTTCTTACTACCATGATTCCTGATTATTCCGGGAAAGAATGAGTATTTGTATGTATCTGTACTGGAATCTATCTCCTTTATCTTATCTTTATGGTCTGATCTACCTAATTGTTGCGGGGCCATCATAATTCCCTTGGTGTCATTGTTAAATTCGTTTGTTCTGAATCTTTCTAACAGTCTCAGTCTGGCTTTTTCTCTTTGCATCTCAAGAGGCTCCCAGCCCAATTCCCCTAAAAGGTCTGTCGCACTCGTGCTCTTGTTATAACAATTTTGACGAATCTGGTGGATTTTCTTTGGCCTCGATCTGTTTTTGCCAAATAATAATATTAACCCTGTATCGAGAGAACTTAGACACACGTTGAAGTTAATGTCGAGGATTGACAAAGGTATTTAAATATCATTGTGTGACGGGCTTCGACCGGACGGTGACGTTGCTAGAATCTTTCTGAATAGGGCGTCACGGCTTATAAGTTCTCTTCAAGTTCCTCAAACGTCACCGGTGAAGTTTCCAACTTGAGCTGTATGTGTTTGGTTTTTCGTTTTCACTCGCTTTTCAATGGCATTTTTTTATGTCCCGCAGTTGAAGTTTCAACCTCTACTCATTCCTTTGTTTACGAATTCAATGGTTTCAGTGTCCGCCCATTTGTGTCGTGCCCTTCCCCAGTATCAGAGGTCAAGTGGACTCTCACTGGACCACAACGTCAGACTTCAGGTAAAATTTAAAAGTCAAACCTCCCTCACTCACCACTCGAGCCCACTACTCCAAGTGTCGTTTATCAAAATTCAGTTGGGTTGACCACGATTTGCATCTAGTGCTCCAAATAACTTATATTTTCCGAGGACCAGCTGCGTGCGTAAATATTGTGCCCTTTATTGTTTTATCCGTCGTGTTTTAAAAATGAGTCGGATAGTCTTCCGTCGGCCTTCAATGTGCCCTGACGGGGCTTGGCCCTTTGAAGAAATACATTCCTGATGATTTTGAGAATGGGAAAATTATTAACGTGAAAATTATATTCAATATAATTTACTACGTCAGGCATTGGTCACTAGTATCGTGGAGATTCATTTCTACCAGAATTATTGAGTAAGATTTTACATGTTGGTAATTAAATATCAACTCATGTTTAGTCTTATATATCTAGAGGTGTTGTTTTATGGCTGTAATAAAAAAAAACTTGATTGTCATTAATATAAAAAAGCATGTGAATCGCTAGGTCGCCGTTTTCTAGTATTTGTCACGAGAAAAAAATGGCAAGAACAATGAATTTAAAATTTAATTTCGTCGCTGAAAACGTTCCTATGACGCGATTTGAGGCTTAATATTTTTTTTGTAAAATGAAAATTCTGTAATTCGAGCCAAACGTGCATGTTATAGTCGACGTTTCTTATTTTCACAAGCGTAAAAGATGTTTTATTCGTTTTTGACTTTATTTTGGAGTTAATAAGATTTAATTTGATTTTCAAGCAAATCCGGCAATTTGCTCTTATTCCATTCGAGTTTTCGCAAAATTCGCAATCCAAGAGAGTAAACTTGTTACTTTCAAGGGATTTACTTTTAATCGCCTAATGTAGTTATAAATTTTTAACAATTGCCACAATTTGTATGAATTGGCATTGAACATTCAAACTCATCCCAAGCTTTGTTTGCAAAATACTGAACCGATCCAAATTGAGTTATTGCTTAGGGTATGTAGCTCATCAAATGTGACAGCACACCTCGTGTATAAGTTGTCCGCGTCATGGCCGATATTTTTATGACCAAATGTTTTCTACTGTTATAAATTGGGGCTACTTGCCTTGCACAATTTTAAAGAACGGCAAAGGCTGATTAAAATAATGATTTTTATATAAAAAATGAAAAGAGAATTGTTTATACTGTTTTGTTTTGAAAGGAATTTTTTGATAAAAATAACAATTCATATGTATAAATCAGGATTTTGTAAACCATGTATGTCTACATATTAAACCAACTAATTGTATTGAAGTTACTTACCGGGTAGTCGCGTCTGTATATCATACAAAATATTCGAGTTACTCGACAGTTTGAAGCAATAAAGAATAACTTTTCAGCACTACACCGCAGCCGAAGATGTTTGAATATGAATTACGTAATAAGTTTTTTAAAGATTCTTAACTAGAGTAGTATAGACTCTGGACTCAGGTTACACCCAATACTTATACTATAGTTGTCGTGTAATTTCTGTTCTAAAATTCGAATGCTCTAAAATTTCTCAATATTTTTGAAAAGAAAGTCGCCGATATGTATTTTTGGCAAATTGCTTCCGATGTTCTCACAGAGAAACGAGCGGCACCAAATTATACATTTTTAGTAGAAAGTTAATTTATGTAATCTGAAAGCATGGCAAAAATCAGTTTAACATAAATTGACAGCCCTTAATAAAAAAAGCAAATTTCGTAAAACACGCAATTTGGCTTATTTAGGTTAGTCGGCTGCTGTCTTCAATCTGCCGATGTACTTTTTTTTATTGTTTAATCATTTAGAAGCTGCATTTATATAACTTTTATTGGAGACAACAGTTGAGTCCAATGGGAACCAGCGCTGTAGCAAATATCGTGGACCTCTGCAAACTTCGAAATCAGGGTCAGTGCATTGCTAATGATGGCTCTCAAATTCTTCATGGCAGCGGGAAAAAATTAAAATTCATTTTGGCATAAATTGGTTTTTTTTCTATGATAACTCTCGGTAAATTAAAAAAAGATGCTCCTCCAATTTTATAAAATATTAGTTTTTTTTCCCGTGGCATTGATACAGTTATCAACTTTCGTTGACGAACATCTTTCATTTGCGTAATTACGTATATCACGTATATAAGCTTTTCTTCTGGAATATGTTTTTTAACTTGAGCTTTATGGTAAGGAATACAGCTTAGTTTCTTTTCTTCTTCTCTTAAGAGCTTTTTTTCCGGAATGCCAAGGGGTCTAATCCAATTGTGGTACGATGGCAATAGTTGACATGTTCAGGTCAAAAACTGTCCTGTCTTCCCACTCCCCGTAAAATAACAAAGCCTACCCGAGAAATAGCCACCGGGAAAATAAAAAAATAGAAAAGATATCATCATCTTCCCCTTGAGAAACTGTGATAGAAATAAGCACAATGTTGTTTTCGAATGAGAATGGCGAGAGTTTTGGCGAAGACCATTGGAACTCGGGCGTTTAATGTTGTTGCTTAGGCATATTATTGAAAGGTGTTTTCGATGTCTTCCACTTCCATCCAGTTTGGAAATCTCGACTCAACCTTGACAAGTGGTTCCTATTTAATCTAGGGTTTATTATATATTTTTTGTTTTTCTACCGGTTAAGGTAGGTTTTGGATGGACACATACCATACCATATACCATTTCTAACAAAAAACAACCTGAAAACGAGCTACGCCAAGTCCCTTTTTCAATTTCGAATCATTTTTTGTTCCCCTCATTCCACCCAACATGTCTGTCCTATTCCTTCCCCAGTGAAAAAATCTTTCTGAAGAATAAACGATCATCTTTGGTCCATGTAGGTCAGTTTCAACAAATGTAATTTCCTATTTAAAACGGGTGGTTTTTTACTGAGAGATAATTACGGAAAATCAGTGTATGTTAATATGGTCATTGTTCACCTGGTGTTTTCGGGGAGTGCTACAAGTATTATGGTAGTAAAGTTGTGCTTCTCGGAAAATATATAATGTAAAGTTTTTAGACTTGTGTTGCGGTAGTAGGACTTGCCAATTTGCTGACAAGTTCGTCGCCCATCCTTGCTTGCTTAAGGCACCTTGTCAATATTTACTTTATTTATTTATATACCCTGCAAGCCACCGCTAGAATTTGTGGTAGGGGATGAATACACCCCAGAATAATTTTACCCGAATATGGCCCTATCGCTGTCGAACAATGTTATTATGATCCCCTATCGTTCGTGAAAAAGATGACATCTTAAATCAAAATTTGAATTCAGGTGAAACTTAAAATTCAGGCGAAACCATTGTAGTCATCGTGAAGACAAAATCATGTTCTCCTTTGATTATATCGGTGGCAGTACAAAGATTTTTTTTTGTTTTACCAGTGTATATTTATTTCTTTCTCTGTAATTAAAAATTACACCAAACATGAAAAGTGTTTATATTTTCATGTGTCTTCTATTTGAAAAAATGCGGTACGTAATGAATAAGTGAATTGAACTTGTATACTCGTCAGTGTGTGAAAATGTCGTTTTTCCATCTTAGCTGTAAAAGTAAAGAAATTATAGGAAGCACCCCGTGGTACTTGAAAAGTATGGTTTGTCTCTGTTCATTCGTGGTACCTAGCATTGTCCACTATTACATGTAACCTCGATCAGTTTGTGTTTTCACATCATCCTTCAGAAGTATAAAATTACGTCTTGTGGCGTCTTGTATATGTAATTTAGTAATTGCATACCATTCATTTGACAATCTGATTTAGGGTCTTTATTTGTGAATTATATTTTCCGTTAAAGAGATTTTTAAAAGAAACTTTTTCGCTGAGGTTTCATTTTGTACGATTCGGTTCGAAACGTCATCCGGCGAAATGCATTCTACCTGCTGATGACTTCCGCATCGATATGCTACGTCAAAAATTTTTAAAATGTCGGAAATAAAAAAAGTACGATGCGGAAACATGGTCGTTGAAGGAGGGTGATAGGTGTAGATTGGAGGCTTTTGAAATGTTGGTGTGTAGAAGGATGGAGAAGGTGAAGTGGATGAGAAAGGAAAGCAAATGAGGAAGAGTTGGGTATGGTCGGGGAGGAGGTGGGATTGTTGGGAGAAATTATAAGGAGACGGAAAAAATGGACGAAAAGCATATTGATCGGCAGTGGCATGTTGAAGACTGTGATAGAGGGGAGAATCGTGCTTGGTGAAATACGAAAAAAAAAGCTGCAACGAAGGATCATTCTTCATCATGACAATGCAGGTTCTCTCAGATCGGCTGAAACAACTACCTATTTGGCTGACCGAAACGTCGAATTGATGGGTCATCCTCCGTACAGCACTGATTTAACACCAAATGACCAGTGTTTCGGCGCCTGAATAAGCCGTTGATGCATTCAAAAACCATGTTTTGGAGGTATCTCAATCGGGGTGGAAAAAGTGTTACGAAAATTGTTTCGAGCGCTTTAAAAAATGTATTGGTAATCATGGAGAATACTTCGAAAAACAATAAAGCCATTTTCAACAGTAAATTACTGACTTTTAATTCTTAGGCTGAAGATATAAATAGCAATTCTCGTATAATAATAACATAATTTCAGTTGCTTAGTTCTCCTTGTGTCAACTCATGGCTACGTTGTGAAATCATTGAAACCGGTGAGGATTTAATAAGTGTGGAATGTTATAAGGTGTTACACTATTCCAGTAATGTCTAGATTCCACACTGACACACTTGCCATCGAAAATTGCGTATTGAAGTCATTTGAAGTCATTTCCTCTTTACTTTTTTCACCGAGAGAGTGGTTTCTTTCGTGTTTCCGAGAAAATATGTTCTCGTTGGACGGATAATCGAGTAAAATGTACGTTTTCTTTCGTGGCAGAAATGTTTTTGGTGGTCTCAAGCTTCGTGTTTCGCGGGGGTTAGCTACCGTTTTCCGGAATCATCGTCCCAGGTGGCCGGATCGTGGGCGTGAGTACGTCGGTTGTGTGTGTGTGTGTGTCCGTGTGAAGATTCGTTGCGAGTTTGCCGATATTGAGCGGCGTATGGAAAGCAGGCCGCCGTGCAGTGCACGTGGTGGCGGAAAGGGACGAAGCGTCGGTGGCAGGGCTAAAGACCTCGGGAGGCGTGGAATGGGGGAGGGTTGGGCGAAGGAGGTTAGGACTTGGAGTCGGGTCGTGCGATACGACTATTATGTATGAACAGTATTTTGATATGTTTTCATATCGCGGGTGTGAAAATACGGTCTTATCAATATATATTACTATCGACGAAAAGTCGGCGTACGGGATAACGTTCACGATTTGCAGTGTTTACGAAAATGGTCGATAATGCCGGAGATTTTTGATACTTCTCAATGTATTCGATATTGCTATTGATGCTTGATATGACCCATATTTATCGCCGCTTCGATGTGTTTTTGCTACCTCGGTTATTGCCGTATTTGGTGGCGATTCTTACGTGGGGGTTACAGTTCAAATGATCTTGACCGACCGCGTGAAAAAGCTGGCGAAACGCCTGGTTGGAAAAGTGGAGGCAAGTGTGCTACTTCTCGTTGGTCATACCCCCATATCAGGTGTGCTGCGTTACATTTTGGATCATCTCTGGAGAGATTCTAGAATTGCACAAAATAAAGAGAAAACTGCCAGATTCCTTCAGAGCTAAATTTCGTGCGAAGAAATTGTACAGAGCGTCGCCCAATCTCTTTGGAATAGGAACCTCTGGAGAGAATCGAAAACTAGATTCAGTCTATAACTTAGGTTTAAGTCAAGTGATTTCATGCACTTCATCCATGAAATTATCGAAATCCAACGTTACATCGGCAAATCACGCAAAGATAACCGTATTAGATAAATATATTTTGGAGCGGATGCATTGATGAACTTAATTTTTTCACGCACAATCGGCAATGTATCACAGGGTGAAGCTTTCGTAAATTAATTCAATTCTCATTTGCGTGCTTCTGCCTCTATATTTTCATGGTTGATGCCCTAACACTTACTGTCATGCGGGCTTTGGGAGTTTCAGGGGGTATTTGTTAAAAGGAAGTGATGTTAAAAATTGAAAATCACGCAGTCCCAACTCGAAGTCCAAAATCTTTAGGTGGTTTAGCTGGCATACCTACCCACCCACACACTACGCGTTAAATGTGTGCGTGTACACGGCACAATGATTCCGTCTCGTGGGCAGAAAAATCGGAGCCATCTTTTCGATGCGGATATGTGCCTGGTAACCGAGCTCTCCGAGGAGAGGAGAGGGAGCGGAGGACAGCCTCGCTGCAGTCGATGTTGCCATTTTTAGAGCCCTATGTGAAGGATATGCGCCTCGTCTCTTAAACTGTCCAGTTATGAATTGCGAAGTCTCCTACAATGTTTGAACTCCTTTTCAGCAGTTCAAACGTTTGGTACCTGTCCCCATGTTTACGAAATGTCTATGTCCAAACATATTGTGCACTCTGGCGCCGTTTCGACCAATTTGTTCCTTAGCTATCGAGTTGTTCGAGATAAATGGCGTCTGTTGTTTTCTCATTTTCACCGGAGACTTGCCTGCTCTTGAAAGCACTGCAGGATTAGGTTAAAATATGACAACGAATTCGATTTGTCATTCGAGACGTCATTGAACGAAATATTCAATAAATTATGCCTTGTTTTTCTTTTGGAGTTTGATCTCTGAAGAATGGAAAATATATTAGATTTCCTGCCTCCATAGGAATTCTCTCAACAAACCCCTCTCCTCACCCACCATCTCTAGTACTTCCTCATTTGTTTTCCTTCCGGTCCATTTCACCTTCTCCATTCTTCTCCACACCCACATTTCAAAAGCCTCCAACCTGCGTCTATCCTCCTGCTTCAGCGACCACGTTTCCGCACCATACATAGCTACGCTCCATATCAGAGTTTTTACGAGTCTTGTCTTAACATCCCTACTCAACGTCCCCGTCATCAACTCCCTCCTCCTTGAGAAAGCCTCCTTGCCTAGCGCAATTCTTCTCCTTACGTCCCTACTACTTTGACCGTATTGGTCCAAAACACTTCCGAGATATGTAAACTAGTCTACCTGCTCTATTTTTTCCCCCACCTATTTTAATATTTAGCTTAGCCTTTTTCATTCTGGAAAATCGCATAACCTTTGTTTTATTAATCTTAATAATACATCGTTGATATAACTGTCCCAAAATGTGGGTGGATTTTTTTTAAACACGAACTATCGGGTATACATAAAATTCAGCGTGCGTATTTCCCTTAATTTTTTACCGGAATTAAATTTTAACGTTTTAAATGTATTTCACCTGCAAAACATTAAATGCCACGTTTAATTCATCCTATAAGGGATATGGTTAAGAAAAATGGAAATTAAACAGGCAGAATTGAAAGGACTAATTAAATTAATTCAGAACTGTAGAATGCGCTCTGATGCTAACGTTAGACTTCTCTGATAACGTCTTTTAAATGTCCACTGACTTTAATAATATTTTAATATTTTGGTCACTGTAATTTCGTGGAAGGTTAATGGTGTTCATAGGGAAAGGAACTGGTCTCCCTATCCCGAGTGTGTGAATGTCATAACCATTAAGGACTCATTGTTTGGAGTCATTTCTGTCAGTCAAAAGATACCTTCAGCTTGATCACTTCGGTGTGGAAATGGAATGTTGCGCTTATTTCTTCCTTGCATACCTCACCTTAACCATGCCCAATAAGCGGTTGGGGAGAAAAATTTGCGATCCAAAGAATGTGATACGCTTCGAAAGAGAAAGTTGGTCTGAGGTTAGTCGCACGGATATTTTTTTCCCCTCGGAAGCGATCGCAAAAATCGAACCTCGGCGGAGCGGCGACGCAAACGGATTCCGTCCCTTGCACATGCTCTGAAGGAGAGAGTGCTTCGCGCGGCTCGACGCCTTTGATGCAACCCGCTTAGCAGCCGAGTCGCGCGCGATGCAGACGTTCCCCCTCAACGGTAGCTGAAAGGAAGCCTGCGAAGGTCTGCCTGCCTCCTCGGAAGCATCGGGGCTCAAGGCTTCAGTGAATAATGCACAAGTTGGCAACCTCTTTTTCCTATCGAAAGATTGGTTATCTTCCTGCCATTGGTACAGTTTTGTCCACTCGGCAAATATTTATCAGTACGTGAGGTTTTGAGGTGGCCGTTGTTAGAATGGCGATAAATATTCTCTCGATCTTACTCCCTGGAATATGAATGGAGCAGATAAAATGTGATTGGAGATTAAATTCAAATCGGCAATTCTCGACTTCTTTGTTTTTGCACCTAGGAGCACTCTCAGAGAGATTTCAAGACTTTAATTTCTTCGAAGCCGTTCGACGTAATATTAAGAGTCGTATTGAATTTCGCTGTCCAGCAACGGTTTTGGTTACTGATTGCTTAAACTTTGCGTACGTACAAGGAAGTTATCTGATGCTTAGTCATCATCTCGAAGGCAGCATCTTGTTTATGTGTATTTCTTAACCAACGATCGTTTATGGCGAAACAGTTTCGTAATGCTTTTCTTTGATATTACGTCCGTACGGGCATATCCATATTGGACGGAAATAGATATACTCATACTTTTTTAATTTCAGGATGGAGTCATTAATTAATATGAGTCAGACCGAAGGTGACCCCGCCGGAATGTTTGCCAAATATTCCGGCGCGGAGGAAGAGGAAAATAAAAACAAATAGATTTAAGTTTGATAGTTTTGCTTTGTCTTACTCTAGGGTGTTCAGGGGAGAGGCGGATGTCGGAGGATGACGTTTTATTGCGTTCGGCACCCCATTACGTTACCATGACAGGTTTTTCCAGAGGCCTTGATTTCGTGCGTAGTTTCTGTGTGGTGTCCCTATTTTTTCCTCATTCTGTTGTGGTCGTATTGTTTTTCCGACTAGATATCAATATTCCACCACGAAATACTTATAAGCAGTGGGATGCGGAATTAAGATTTGTGGATAGTTCTGTGGGGGATTCCTTCCATACGTTAATGTCTTAGTTGCCATCGAGGAAGTAAGTAAAGTATATTTTGTTGCTGTTAGGGACTGCTAAAAATAAGTACACTATTGTCGTTGAGGAAACTGAGCTGCTACAGTCAGAAATACAGAATAATTGTGGTTCTTATTAATAGTTTTCATGGATTACGAACGATACAATGGTAATCAATGTTTCTGCTCACATGTTTTAGTGTTTTGTGTAATCAGAAACGTTTAAAAATTGTTGCAGAAGATTAAACTCTGTGCCACTCAACTCATTGCGTTGATAAGTAATCCGCCATGGAGATGATGAAACAGGTAATACTAGGCGTAATGATATTAATTATATCATTTGGATTAAGGGAGAACAGTAGAGAGTGTGCGAGATGACTATTAAAGTTTTTATTGGTTGAGATGCACAGCGTGAAACAGAAATTTGGAAAGTAGTCATGGCCATTTTACTTGAAAGGTGCACGAAGATGAAGAGGATGTGGATAGTTTTCGTTTTGAATTACCATATTTCGAAATCATTATCTTCCACAGTTATCCACTTGAGATTTAAATAATACTCCTAATTGAGATTCTGATTTCAGTATTGATTAAATGGTTTGGCTGATGTTGTAAGTGTTTCTGATAAATCATTGAGTTGCGTTGCCAGTCGTAACGAGAGTTCAATTGTTTTAAATCAGTTAGGTAATCGTAGGCATAACCCGTGGAGTGAGTGTCCCGAAATGTCCTATCCCTGTCCATATTTCAAAGGTCGTGTTTTCATCCATAATCCGAAGCAATTGGACATGCCGGTTTCAACCCTGAGAGAATGTATATTCCAACCCTCATCCCCTAACACCCATAAGTGGGCATTTTTAGGAGAAACTGGATACCACATATTCTATCCTGCGAACATAAAGCTCTTTCGTGATTGTTTAAATGGATGAACATTTCAAAATGAAGTCTCTGTTTTGCTTTAGGTTAAGTTGAGCTGATCAAACACCTCTTTAGTGCTAGTAAGAATGTAGTATTATATCTGTTCTCTACGAGTCGCAGTTGAGCCCGATCCCACATTGTCCAACCCTGGTAAAAGAGGATACTTGAAAGCGCTAGAGGAGTCTGATCCTTCGACTCGATTGTGTATGAAAACAGTGTAGTATTATTTTCTTTAATTTTATTAGCCACTATTTGTATTGGGTAGATTAACTTACTTGAATACTCGTTAAAACAGCACTTTATGCGGATGGCCGTAAAGGGCCTCGTTCTTTCCGCATTATTACTGTTTTAATTAATATCCTTTTTGAAAAATCCTTATCCTTAATGACGCAATTAGCCTTGCGAGTTACTGATTTATAAATTTTTTACGGTAATGGGCAATGAGAATAAATGTATATTTCTAGGTCCAGAAGACAACGATATCCTTGAATCTATTTCGTTATATTTTGGTCATTCATCGCTGTTTTCAGAAGCTTCAGAGACGTCTTCACTTTTCGTCAAGACTTTCCTCCTTGACAATTAGATTCGGAGTTTTTGAAGACAATAAAATGAAACTTGAAGCCACTTTATGAACTTCAATTTGTTAATGCGATCGCAATGATCGTAGACAGTAAACACATTTAGTTCTCGGTAGCCACGTAGTAACGTTTTAAACCTTCATTTTACTCATTATTATCCTGAAGTTTTTTCGTTGCTTCATAACCAGATTGCCAAAGAGATTTGAAGAGGCGATATCTTTTTCTTAGCTGCAAAAGCAAAAAGCTCCTGTTTCGCCTAAAAATCTTTGAGCATCAAGTATTTTTCCATTCCTACCTTCTCACCTTGACCGTTCTAAGGCACAGACAGTGTCATGCCATGACTAAGAAGTGGTTCTTCTGAAATCGAAGTCCCGTTGAATTTGATCAGTTACCCCAACGTAGTAATTACTTTCGGGGATATTGTCGTTCCAGATATCGCGTTAATTACAGTTCTCATGTCCTGTAAGTCGGTAATCTTACAGGGGGCACGAGAGTATGATAAATATTCCCGACTTGGTAGCCCTCGAAATTTATTACTATTGATGAACGCTGCGAAAATCTCAGTGCAATGTCTAAAACACATTTCAGGAAGTTGTTTGAGTGAGTGAAATAGGTTAGTTTGGTAGCTACTGCTGTTGGAAAATTCTAGAAAGTGTATACTTTTCTCGTATTCATTTCGTTATTCGACGTAGGCTTAATTTGAAGTGGACTCCGCGTGGTTACTTAAAATCCCAAGTGTGCTACACGACTTCCGTTGATTAATTATTATAAGCGCTCCCTTCATAAAACTTCTGTGTCAATCCAAAATAAACGTGGTAGTTTTCATATGTTAATTAGTCCTTAATTTGCTTTGTCCCGATTTTTTCGGTAGATTATGGAGTCGATGTTTCCGCCTGAAGCCAGCTCTCCCTCCACTACGGCAAAGCATGAAAAAAGGTAGGTGTATACAAGCATTACAAAAGAGAACAGATTATCTGTATCAAAGGTAAAATTATCCGTCCCTTCTTTCCCTTGTCAGTGGTTTACTCGCTCCCGTTGTCCCCCTCGGTTTCTGTCGTAAAAATGAGAACTTGAAAATGTTAGATTCGCAGAACTTGACCTCCCTGGCTCTCGCTAAAGCAGCCAGTGAATCATCTCAGTTTCATAACCCATCTCTTTTCTGAGCGTGCAAGTGCTGCTCACTTGGCTCCGTTATGGTCTGACCCCATAAAGTGTCTACTTATAGAATACCTTACAGATGCACAAGTATGGGCGACGGGATGAGCTTCATTTTTTTTAAAGATATTAACTGGTTAGTGAAATTATCATATACTATGAACCAGCACTGTTACGACCCCCATAATTCTTTCTTCGGGGGGGTAGAAACCATTTTTTGTCGTTTCGCTTTCTGGATATAATGACATTCTTCCCTTCAGACGATTTAGAATTCAATGCTATTTGCTGAAAACTTGGGTTTTTATAGCTCCCATCTCGGCACCAATCATTCAGTATTAAGCACTGCTCGTAAAACTAGGACAATTTTTGTGCGAAATGTGGACTTTTAAGGTTTGATCCAAAAGCCTTAATTACACAGGCCAACAGTGTTTTTGGTGCCGGAGCTTTTAATGTTGATTTAAAGAACAATTGGGGTGCTGAATCCAATTATGACACTAGTTTTTTCCTATCAGCTATAGTTTTCAAGATATAGATATGTTGTTACTTACGTAAAAAAATCTTCTACATGATGATATGGGAATATTATATTAATAATTATCTCATTGGCCTACAATATAGAAATATACATAAAACTTATTGTCAGTTTATTGAAAATAAAAGGAACACCGCAGAGTGGTTATAAATTAGTAAACTTAAAGATTTATTTAACTTTGAAAATTATTTTCCGGAATATATCAAATATTAAAACAACTAATCGTAAGATGTGCCATATCTAAAAAGGTAGAGCTGTTAAATAAAAACGGATTTCATATTTGGATTCAGCTCTACAAATATAGTTAAAATCATCACAAAGATTCCCGGCACCAAAAAAAAAAATTTTTTTTGTAGGCCTGTGTTATGATTGCATAACTGCTTAAAACTGTAGTTCTTCAAACCCGTCAACTCATGATGATGCAATACAAGGTAGGATGTGTGGAATCACCATTGTTTAGCATTAAATTAGAAATGAATTCGGAAGGAATACATTTTTTACTCAGGTAGTTCCGGAAATCGAAGTTTTCAGTGCCGATATCTTCAATCACAGGAAGCACGGCTCTTCGTTTTATCTTGGCTGGTGTGTGGATATGCCCGTATAACTTACGGAGTAAACACATCTGAGAGGTTGATAGAGACTTCGTAAGTACTGTTCTAATCGCGACTGGTTACGTGATGTCCTTCGAGATAGGTATACGTATACCTTCGCATTAGATCGCTAATCGAAATTATTTCTTACATTTGTCGAGGTCCGGTGAATTACAACACTCTGCTCCAAGGTAAGCAGGCAAGTAAAGAATTCAGACTTGATTCGGCTCTTCATCTGAGCTTGTTGTATCACCGTTTCACTCAAGAATAAGGACGAATGGGAAAAAGACTTCGGAAAACAAATGATTATTTTACCATGAAAGGATAAAAAAAAAGTTGTTCTCATTGTTCTCACTTTTACGAAAATTATTTCCTCTGCACTATAACGGCGCCAGTATTCTCCGGATCTGTCGTGTACTGCGCTGCGTTCAGTCGGTTCGAATTTTCTGCTATCACGGAATGGGAATCCAGCGAAGCTGCCGTAACGGCGTAATCTTCTTTTCGTCGTATCAGCATCTCCAAGGGACGCCACTCGCGTGAGTTGCGAAGGTTGTGGGGCCCCAAGAAAGAGGTTTGTTGACCTCTAAATGGGTGTCCTTTACGCCTCTCGATCCACCATTCAACATCCGAGATTCAACGCAGAGCGCCCTTGGAGGCGTCTCTCTCTCTCTTTCGAATTAATCAGTCTGATCCGAATCTTCCCTATTGGGCGTGCGCACGGTGTAAATAGTTTTTCTGCATAGTGCACCAGGAGGGTCGAAATTTATATAGCCAAGAGAATTAAATGTTTTTTATAATTGCAACTTAAAGGAGTCTTTCGAGGCTAAACCTTCAAGAAATGTTGATTTTCTTCGTATCTGCGTGTGTGCGTAGGCGAAAACAAGTTCATTTTTTCACTTACTAGCGTTCTAATGGGTATCAGTTTTAATCGCCGCCATGAAAAACAGAGGAGCGCTAAATAAATGTACTTTGCGATAGTAAAAAGTTCGTAAGTTAAGTAAGTAAAAAGTTAACGCGATTTTTTAATTTAGATGTCTTGAGAGAAGTCATGGGTTTTCTTAGCCGGTGTAAGTGCCAGATGCCTATTATTGTTCAGCTATTCGTGGAGTGAGTTGTTCCGCTGGCTGACACGATATTTTGCTTCTCCCCCATTCTTTGGGCCTTTCGCGTACACCCGGAAGTGAGACCTGGAGAGGGAGGCGATTCATTGGTGGGCGACTTTGTTGCGTCACACATTCCGTTTTCCATTCTTCGGTCCGGGGTCATGGAATGGTGTTTCTGGGAGCAAGTGAATTTTTTTTCCAAGGAATGTCCCACGAAAAGGGGGGTGACTTATCTCACGGGTCAGATGATCAAACCAGGTTCACCATTTGGTGGCGATATGGTTGCTGCATTGACCTGCGTGTTGTTCATACGTGGGACATAATGGGAAAGAGCATATACGAAGCAAAATGTGACTTGAGTTGAATGGTTGTAAAATTACATCGCCGTATCGTTTTTTTAAGCCATTTGAATGAGGTCATAGTGTCCTGTTTCTACATTTGTTATGCATTAAGTGCATAAGGTGTTGTATTGGATTGCGCTGAATCCTAATAAAGTGTGTAGATGTGATAAAGCTTATCGGAATATTTGTTCGATTTCCGCATCGTTTTCTCCTTTATTTTCCTTTAAGTTTGTTTTCATGTTAATTCGGTATCCTCCCTCGCAGGGTAAAGAGTAAAAATAAATCAATGTATTCCTGGAGTTAATATAGACCAAAAGATCAAATAATCGTGAATAATATAAGGTATTTTTTCACACACTTTTATTTCAGTTATGATTAGTTGCGACGCCTCTCGAGGTACCTGAAGATGAAGCTTATGCGTCGAAACTAGTCGTACTTGAAATAAAGTTAAGTGGAAAAATACCTTGTACTATTCTTCCTTCCTTCAGATGAATTTTTTCCGAGTCAAGCCTTACATAATCGTCTTTATCAAATAGGCAGATGCCATTAGTTAAAAAAAAAATTGTCGAGTTGGAAAGAATAATCCTTTTCAAACAGGCGCAACGTTTTCTGAGCAAGAGACTTCTTATTCGCTGGATACAATCAATACAGGGTTCACAATCGCAGGATAACAGTGGTCCTTCCCCTTTGTAAGTGATTGTTCAGTTCCACGTATTCACCCACACTCACATTTCAACAGCGAACAGTGTTTCTTCTTCCCCTTTTACTTGTATTACTTTAATTTTTAAAATTTTTATTACTCGGCAACACCTTTTTTATTGTTCCATTCTTTTAATCTTAAAATTATGGGTATCCTCCTTTGATATCATGAAGCATTACAGTGAGTAATAAAAGTGCCCTCCCCCAACGATTTAAATTCCTTTCGGCTTCCCAGTAAATGAATGGAATTGTCTGTCGCTGAGTGAATGACATTGTACCCCGAACAACCCCTAAAAGGCAAGACATACTGAATTTTCACTATAATATTTGGCGATTTGTTAACGCTCACGTTTCTTAATGTTCTCTCAAAAATTAATGCATTTATGGAATAGATAACAACAGCATACCTGTATATATTTCATTGCAACATAAATGCATTATTTTTTCTTCGCTTCCATCAAGGGGTTTACATATGCATATGTTAGATTTAGTACTTTGCTGGCTTCTAACCAGTACTTTTTCGAAAATGGCAGGCTGCCTCAATATGGGCCTAATGGTAAAGTTGCTCAAACAGCTATACACTTCGAAGTGTTGTGAACTGTGAACTGGCCTTTGGAGTGCATATTCATTTGTTTATTGTAGACTGGATGAGACATTTCGATGACAGTTCCGAATAGTCTATAATTAGATGAGTGAGAACTACAGGATTCCCCCTTCACGGTACTCGTCTCTAATGGCTTGAAAATATGAAAAGGTTTCTGTTTTTAAAATTACTTCTTAAGTATGATTTACCCCAAAAATCATCTTAGAGAACCATTTGAGAGTGTCAATTGAAATTCAGATTTTATGAAAATAAATAATGAAGTAAATGCTTCAGGGAGTGTATGTTTCTGTTATATACCAATTTAATTTTGTAGACGGAATATAAATATTAATAGAGCCAGGTGTCATCGAGACACGGGAGATTGTAAAATTGGTTGTTTTAGACGTGACTTCGTGGAATCGATTCATTTTATGGTGAAGAACTAATTTTGTAAATAAACCACTGTGGAATTACAAAGTTATAGTTATTTTTTATAAACCGAGACAGCGTAATATATTAATTTACTTCATTTGTAATATTTCCTTATGCAGGTTAACTAAGGTGTGCAAACTAAATAATGAAATAGCACATTAACCTAAAAGAAATTTTTATGACCACGCTTTTAGGATGTTATTTACGGCTTCATATTGAGATATTCGATTGATGCTCGTGTCTATTAGCTTTCCCAGTGGTTAATTTGCAAGTGTGTGCCAAGAAGGAGGAGAATTGTAAGGCGCCTGTCCGAAGCGTCCCATAATCGTACTGTGTACTAGGGGAGTAAGAAAGCACTCAAAAAATGATTGGATTATTGACCTATCGTCCCGAGTTTGTTTGAATGTGCGTACTACATGAATGTGACAAAATGACTTCGGAATGAAGAAGATCGGAATGAATTTTGATAATTCGTTGAGAAAATTGTTTCACCACTCAAGTTACGAAATAACTAACTCGGCGTGTATTTTTCGAGTGCCATAGGTTTGCTGTGGAAGTTTAAATAGCACACATAATTAATATGCCTATGTATCATTGTGTCATGAAATCCGACTCATGTTTGATTGTTAACTCTGAGGGACGTTATCGAAGCGGAGAGACAAGAAAAATATAGTTTACCCAATCTGATATTTGTCGTCCAGTTTAGCTCTGAGGGATGTTTAGTTTCCAACCAACCAATACTCCACCCATTAATGTCTTGTGTTGGATATGAGTCACGACTCAAGTGATGTGATGCATGTAAATTTGAGATGGGAAATGGTCTAAACTATCGGACTTCCAAAAAAAATCAGAGTTGACATGTTGTAATGAGAGATGAAATCATAAAATTGAATGCGGCCTGTTGGTTGTTAAGTTTAAAATGGATATAATCACTAATAATACTCTTCTTTTTGTGTATCGTGTTATAAATATAGTTATGCTTTATCAAGCCCACTTTGGACGGTCGTTGAACGTCACCGAATGGCAATATGCATCCCTCAAGGACTTTGTTAAAGGAATCAGCGTGTGATGAAAACCACTTAGATGGTGGTTAGCGGAAAGCTTAAATTCCATTATCTACGTCATAGTGACTTACAGCTCGAATACTAGCTTTTGTAATAAGAGCTATATTTTTTCTATGGCTTGGTTCTCTTACCTTGAAAATGCTTTGGATAACTTTTTAACTAACGCTTTGATTTTCAACTTACTTTTGACCGCGAACACCTCCAGTTAAGATTCCCTAGTAAAATGTATCTGAATAATTAATAGCATAGACGAAAACTACTTTTGTAATGCAAAACGATGAGCACAGATTGTTAATCATTTCGCCCGAATCGGTCGTAGTTTGAAGCGATGTTTTGCACTTTTTTTATGTGTAGCACCGAAACGTATCTTACCGGAGGATTCACCCTTTCTTCATTAAGCGCTGCTGGGAGTCGCACATTGTTCCCGTTGGGTGGAACGGTCGGCCATATGTATTAATCTCCCAAATTCGCCTCGGTCCTCCCAGAAGCGCAGGTTTTTTAATAATTTTTATCCCGCCCCGAACGTTCAATTCTCTCCTTCGACTATATGGCACGAGTGCATATTCATTCGTCCCATTTTCAATTCATCGAATTGCTACAGAATGCGTTAACAGTGGGAGGCATTCCAAGTGGACTTTTTATGAGGTCGGTGTTGTGCAACGGCCGCTCATCAAACCGGCACTGTTGTCGGGAGCGGGAGGAATGGCAACGTGGTGGCAGGAAACGGGAAGCAGCCGCTCCAACTGATTTAATTGGGAAGCGTGTCTGGAAGTGACACCGGCCGCGCGCCCGTGGACCGCGGGGCCACAATGGCGTTTTCTTCATCCACTCGCCTCCGACCTACAACCGCCGACGGACCCCACAGCATGTTCCCGGGGCACACGCGGACTCGTGTAAAGATCCCTATGATTGGAAAATTGATTGATTGGTTCGCCGTCCTTTTTATCTCCCCCGGAAGAAACGAGGTTTGTGTTCATTCGCGCGATGGATTCAGAAAATCTTCCGAAAGCGGAGAGAACAATTAAGGATCGATCCTCTTGGAATAGTTTTTATTAAGCGGTATCATATACTTCGTCATGTTTTAGCCTTAAATCCATAATGACCTGACTGGTTAATTCAAGAGAAAGCACATTACTGAGTACAGTTCCGCCATCAGGATTAACAACCTGATAAAGACCTTGGAATTCGAAGCGCAGGGTTAATGAAATGATTCTCGGGTGGTGTTCAGGGTTTCATTTTATTAATCTCGTTCCACGTGACATTAAAAATAAACCCAAGCTGTCCTAGGTAATACGCGCGGCAGCGTGTCTACAAAAACTAACCGTTGGTTTATGAAAAAAATGTTCAAGTCTATCGTGAGCACGCGTGTGTTCATATGGAATTAAATATCCATTTTAAGCGTAGATGCGTTTGTTTCGCACGCAGCGAAATCTTAAATGTTGACGGAATTGACGTTATCAGTGTACTGCTAAAAATGGATGTTCTTTTGCTAGCCGATACTAACTTTGATTGGCGTAAACAAAATGCTAATGGTATACCTGGATTTAATCAAATTCACCTTTGGTGTCGTTGGTCGTCATGAAAATCTTTTCAGAGAGGAGGAATGGCAAGGAAGTGATGCGTTGTGTATTCTGGCACTGTTTGAAATATAACCGTAACATTTATTTGAAGATTGTTGTTAGAGATCTAATGATTAAATCTGAAGATTTCTAAAACTCCTTTTATTTCTTTAGTCTTACAATGTATGGAATATGGACGGTGAAAAAATTCGATGAAATCTGTTTGTGGCAGAATGATGGCCCCGCTCTGATTTTAATTGTGGATTAATTTCGTTGTTCTCCGTTGGCCCTCACAGTATCTTGTGTTAATTGGTTTTAACCCCTTCCATTTGATAAATCTGTGTTAAGTAGGCCGGAGGATGTCTTTTGCTCCTTCAGTATCATGTGAAATTTGACAAAACAGACATTGACCTACAATCAGGTATCACTCAAGATCATATGGTGTGAGGAAAGGATTTGTAGAACTTGCAGAAATTGTAATTATTTCATCGTTAATGGCCGCGTTGCAGTTGTGACGATATTGTATGAATGAAGTGAAACTAATATTTAAAAATATCAATGATGTTTTTTTTTAATGTTTCTTAATTTCTGCCTTATAATCTCCTTCGCATTCCATTGCACTCGGAACAATTCTCGGTATTTCCGGGAGGTCGTGATTGTTTTTTTTTATTAAGGTCGAGAGCATGGAAATAGGAAATGCGAGGATGGACGCAGCGAAAGTTGGCCGTACTCTTTGCTATTTTCTTAAACGCTTCGCCAAGCAGGAGAGAGACGGCTTACTTTCCTTTTGGATGTAGCTCCTCGAAACCCTCGAGGACTGTTAACTGCTTTACTTTTCGTCCGTGAGATTTGTTTTACGCCCTGGGATGTGTTTTTTGATCCTTCTTTCTCAAGGGTGCCTGAACTTTCTTATGGTTGAAAAAAAATCACCCAAAGATGGCGCTCACGCCTGATACATGAGCGGTAAGATATAGTCTAAGTTAAGAAATGCCCCCAAGTGATAAAAGCACCTGCACCGTCTCACGTTCTGTATTATTTCCGAGTGCTTCGCAATTTTCTTTGCATCCTTGTGGATTTTAGGAATTCCTAGCCTTTGCTCTGCCTCTGTCAAGCATTTCTATTGTATTGTAAATTGAAATCGGAGCTATCCCATGATGTGTCGAAGAGGTGGAGAAAAACCAATTGGGGCTTGTATTATCATAATGATGGTGAAGTCCCGAAAGCGGGATTCTACTGGATCCCAACATTTTTGTCGGGATTGTATTCCCGGGTTTAGAATCAATCCAGGCTTCAGTCCTGAGACTATATTTCATGGCGCGTTCTGACCTTGATTTGTTTACCCTTTAATTTTCTTATGATGGATATTTGTTAATCGAATTGCTATTGTCTGGAGAAAAGTGGCAATTTTTCGTTTATCCGTAAGGCGGAGGTACATTTTTCGTCGGTTTTGATGGACCAGGGATCTGAGAATTGGGCCGTTGAGTTGTGAATTCTCTTTGAGTTGGGATTTTTCGTCGTCTGATGTTGACGTCTGTGAATGGAGAGAGTGTGTAATCAGTGTTTGAGCGTCGAAGGAAAAAAAAACAAATTAGCATTGTTGAGGAAATAGGGGGGAAAAAATGAAGAGGCTGGTTAGCAATGTAAAGTTTAGAAAGTAGAAAATAATAATGGAGTAAGAGAGTGGTGTGTGTGTTTTTTGAGTTTCTTTAGGTGTGTTAATTGCGTTAAAGCCCTCTCCACGTCTCGGTGTATCAAATGGTCTTCGGCATCCTTCCGAATTCTTATATCTAACCCGTAGTCTGCCTGTAGTAATAAAAGTTCCAGCTGTAAAAGTGCTCAACATTTTAACTTTGGAGAATTGGATCATGTTAAAAGTGGAATGGGTGCATTTTTAAATGTGAAATTTTGGTTAAATTAATTTTTTTTACTTTGGAGAACGTAAGATAGGGGTTCAGGTTAAGCTCCGATCACATTTTTATGTAAAAATTCGCGGGCTGAGAATAGGAGGTGTGGGTGGTGGCAAGTACTGCGTTGGCAAGAGTGTTTAATCTTTAGGAATTTAAATTACGTCTAAGAGTATAGTCTTCGCCCAATGGTATGACCACGAGCAGTGGCAAATTTTAACCCGTACTTCCTCTACTTTAACTGGTTATTTTTATTGGTTTATTTTTCTAGGTTGGTATCATTACATACTCATTCTTGATTGTCGGTGCGGCTAAAATAGATGCTGCGATTTCTTGGTGTTGCCTCGGTTGGAATGGCTTTGAGCGCCCTATGTCACCGGCGAGCTAGCCAATGCGGCGGCTGTTGAGGGGAAGAGGCGTATCCCAAGCTTTTCAAACGTGGGTGATGGGTCGAGTTTAATGGAGTTAAGTAGCGCACTACAATTCGCACTCTTTGGAAGTGATAAGGACGTGAGGGTGGGGTACTCTCGGTGGTCGGCCATGTTGAAATCTATTTCCGTCGCCAAAGTCAACGGCAGCGGCCGGGGATGACTGTGAGTGAGGTGGGAGTGGCTCGTCACCAAGGAGGAGGAGGAGGAGAGGCAGGGAAGGCAAGGCGGTGAGGGACGAGGCGAAAGGGGGGAGGGAAGAGCCGTGGGCGTCGGGTTTGGTCGCACGGTGTCAACCCGTTGACCTTCAGGGATTAAAACAAAACGAATGGAGTAATGCACGTTTTCAAATTGTTTTTGTCAAGGGTACGAGACATGGTTTTTAAAAATAATTATCCGTATATCACTGGAACCGTCTTCAAACATGATGGTGAAATTTGGCAATGTGTTCACGGAATGAGAAGGAATAATTTGCGGAATGAACGTATGTAATTGATCGCCTCAGAAGAGGAACTGTTTTTCTCAAGTGTCCTCTCTCGAAGAAGCAATGCGTGTATTTCAGCTCCCGACTTTTTCATGTTATTTTTGCTTCAAGTAATCAGAGGTGGTATTTAGATGCTACGTAGGTTCACAGACGGCGTGAGGAAATATCGTACTAAAATTAACCATCATTCCCCATCTTATGTAAACCCACTTTCATCCTCCTAGGATACCTTTTCCTTCGTCAGAATAAGAGTATTTTACAGGTCAGATGGGGTAGAAAAGGAATCGGGGCCAATATAGAGTATTTATTAGATGCTTTCCTAAAATTAGAATTGTTTGCGTTACGTTTTTCAAGTCTTTTGTTTATAATAAGTACATTTCAATAGTAACCATTGGGAATAATTTATTATTCATATTTTTTAAGCCCATTTCCTTCCCTGAGGCTCTTATTAGCAACCGAAAATTAGATAAATTTTTGTGTTACTTCTCGTGGCATATGAACAAGTCGGGATCAAATCATCTCGAAGATAGTGAAACCAAACTTTTTATGTAGCCTATTAATACTAGCAACTAGACATGTATGTACAACAATAGGTCTTCATGTAGATAGAGACGTTCAATTCATCTTAATCTCCTGTTTCTTTCTTCTTTCTACAAGCCTAATTAAATCTTCATATTTATGTTGTTTCATGTCAGTGATATTTTGTATTTCAGTCGGGGATTTCATGTCGCTCACTTTCCTTTCCATCGTACTTTCCTATTAGTCTCCCTTGTCCTACTGGTCTTCACTTGTGTCCAGTTGGTTTTAAATCCTTCTTCATTGTGTAGATGTAGATTGCTCACCCGACCTAGGGTTCTTCTACTCGACGTAGATTTACGTTATACTTTCCATCTGTCAGCCCGCCGTATGAATAGTTGGAATGTAATCCCTTACTTTTATTTAAACGGGTGTTTTTTCTCTTGCTGAAAGACTAATTCAGTGGTCCGTCGTCTTCAACTTTTACACTTTTCCTGCCCTGTCTCTCTCCACTGTTAGATCACCATTGCCATCTTATTCTGGACGCGTGTCACGACTCGTCCCAGCAATCTCTTCGGCCGGAAAACCACCTCCTTGCGTGTGATTGTATGGAATTGAACATAGTATCCGAGGGCTATTTATGAACCCATGCAAATTACTTTTTTTTCGTCTACCGTTTCCGGCATGAGACTTCGAGGAATTTGAGGAGCAATTGATGACGTAACTACAAAACTTTCCATTTATTTGCTATTTTAATCTATCGAAGGGTTCTTTTGAAACTCAGCAGTGAGCCGATCAGGTTGCAGCAGTGACTGAGCAATAGACATCACACACACGAGTTACCGAGCTCGATTTCAGGGCGTGGCAGGTTTATTTTAAAATTATCATTTGGGCGTGTTTTGGCACACCGACCGACGAGTTCGTCCTAATGCTGTGTATCACTTATCGCGTTTGGTTAATGATTAATGTGAACGCTCTGTGTCCTTCCAATTCAATGTCCTTCTTCATTCCCTATGAAGTTACCCTCTTATTCTTATAATGCAAGAGAAAGACTGGTAGAATTCCTAAATTAATATGAATTACTGCAATTTGAAACGCTTACCCAGTGTAGGTGAGACTAATATTTCTCCCGAAGACTTATTTTTGTGCTTTTATGTTTTTCCGTTCTCTTTGTCTTAATACTTCAGGCTTAAGATGTGACAGTGCGGAAGAGTTTGTGAACGTATGATATATGATTACAAACTTGTTTATCCCCTGCTGGTGTTTGTTATATTCGAAAAATGTATCCTTTCTTTGCGTTTTAGTATTGCAAACAATTAACCAATTATTTTGTTAGTCAAGCTATCAAATTTTGGAGTAAATGAACAGTGTGTAATAAGAAAACCTTGGATCTCTCTGAAACGGTTTACTTGTGGAGATTTTTAGCTTAATGTTGACAATTCGAGTACTCGTTTATGAGAAAAAGAAATTAAATTCAAGCAATGAACTTCCACATGCCTACCGTTTCAAGAGAATCCACGCCGTGGTATATATCCTTATCTAAGCCGGACATAGTGTCGTCTGTAGTGGCGCAAATTTAAGCGTGAGCATTTTTAGAGGCGATAGGACCTCCTGCCTGCGGCCCCTCCCACATTACCTGCCCGACTTCCAGACGGCGATTCCCACTTCCAAAGGTCAAGTGTGACATAGAGGGAGGGATTTCATTGGCCACAACGAAGCCGACTTGGCGGTTGATCCATTTTTGGAAGGCTTTTGTGAGACCTTTAAATGGATGGTTGTCGTAGCAACGTTCGACCTGCACCTCTGCCATCGCTGTACGCACCCCCTACTCTTTTAAATCGGTGCCTGTAGGAAAATTAATAAAACAATGCCTCCTCTACACATACGCAAACATTAATTTTTCCAGAAATGTACGTTCTCAATACTTTTGTTAGGTGTAGCGTCAGTGCTTTTCGGAGAGCATCCGAGATAGGCGGGATCGTTCAACATTTAGTGTGCTTCACCGGTTAATCGGCAACTTAAATTGCACGGGTTTCTTCGCTCCACGCAGAAGTGTAGGGGTTGGTGAGGAGTTATTGCGAGGCCTTATTGATTCTTGTAGTCGTGCCTTTCGGTCTCCTCTCTTGGGCTAAAGTCACCAGCTGTGTTATCTTTATTCAGGGCTGTTTTCGTGGCCATCTGTGGAATTTTGATTTGGGTAAGTCTTGACCGGCCAAACCTTGGGTCCATGTCCAGCTTCTTATTTGAAACGTCATGTACTGATGAACTATTTAGGTCATTTGAAGAAGAGATTCATTGACATGTGACGTAGTGAATATTACATGCAGATTTGCTTCAGTTGTCTCCTTACATAGGACCGCGTAATTTGTTCTTTATGTTTGGGTAAACAAATTTCTCAATCTTTCCGGTATCCGTGTTCAATTCTGCTGTCTCTCTTAATCCTTATTAAGTGCAGTTATCGTCCGTGGTAACTAAATTCATACGACTGAAGTGTTGCTGTTACCTGGGTATACCAGTGAACTTCTTGGAAGGATAATTTTATAATTAATTTTGAGTATCTTTTTGTTTACCGTTCCTGAAAACGATAATGCCCTTGTGAAACCGAGGGAAGAGTGCTGATCCCCGTAACGTAAAAATCTTGAAAAATCACTCGACACTTAGAAAATGTTGATCTATGTTCAAATGTAATCATAAAAAATCGGGCAGCCCTAATGAGATCACTTCGCGTACCTGTTGTAGGTTGGGCATTAAATTGATCAACTCGTCGTGCATGTTATTCAGGATAGGTTAATGCTAACCCCAGATTCTCTCCGCCCTTTCTCCACGGTTTGAGATACTGCCCCCTCCCCGAATACCCACATATCGCCAGGGGCTTCAGTCGCCACCTCAGCCTTCAGTCTCCTTCCGTACTGACAACAACCTACTTCCCTTTTTCCTAAGACGCTTGGGCATATTTTGATGTCAAACCTGTGTGAAAACTTGTCGGCTATGAATCGAGTTCAACCTCATAAGGATGGAGGATGAGCGTGGATTAAGTTATTAAGATGTGGATATGGAGAAGTATGTGGTAAGTTTTTATTAAATTGAAGGCAAAAGTAAATTTAGAGATGGAGAAAGAAATATTTGTCGAAGGAATAAAAAATTGATAGAAGAAATGCTGAATGAATAGTGTGGTGTTGAAGGCAGTTACCCAAAAGGGAATTTTGTGTACGTATGGAAGAGAAGTGTAGAATAAATGTATTTTGAACGAATTAAACAGCGACCCAAGTAATACTTCAATTCCTGATAACCCAAGATAACTTGAAATCGAAAAATAAACAACTTGGCTTTTCCACGTAGAAAAGGTTTATTCATTACCTAGGTTTAGTTATGGTACAACATCTTCAGATGTCCTGAAGGTGTTATACCATAACAAAACCTAGGCAGTGAATAAACTTTTCTTTGTGAAAAGGCCAAGTTGTTTATTTTTCGTTTTCAATATTAACAATTCCATAATGCCCATACGAAATGCGTAAATGTTCTGGAGCCATTTAAATCTTGACTCTGTACCTTAGGTCGCAGAAATAAATGTTTTTCGAATCGTTAAGCCATTTGCAGGAGCGTCATTGGTTGCAATTTTTTTAGCAAACGACATGCGATATCGACCTTGCCTAGATGCATGCGGTTTGGATGCGTTCGTATGGCCCCGCTGCTCCAGGATAAATATAAACTGCGGGGACATAATGAAGGGAGCGAAGGCGCACTATGTGCGATACAAGTTAGGGTGAAAGAGAGGGAGATGGAGAGAGAGAGTTGAGGAACGATATTGATTTTCCCACGAAGTCCTTCCTCATTCACTGCCAGTAGTACCACAACCAGCGAGCACCAAAGCCGGCACCAACCCTCCCCCTCGCCCGCCCGACCCTCCCCCGGCCCCCTAGCCGCTTCCTCACCCCCGTCAAGCTCCCCTCTACCCCCCTCCCCTCCCTTGGGTCGCCCTTAATCCGACGAGAGAGAGAGAAAGGGGAGAGAGAGATGGGAGGAGGGCAGCAGGATGAGGGGTGGGTCATGATGGGGTCACTCTTCCACCAACCTCCCCGCCCATCTTATTTAACCCAATCGCTGCCGTAGACTCTTCGAATCGTACTTACCTCTCCCACGCCCATCCCGCCCCATCTTCCTCCACGGCGCCCATAGGGAAGGCACCAGGTCTCTGCGGAAATGCCCCCCCCCACTCACTCCACCCCCCACTGCGCCCGGATTGGGTTTTCCTCCACGCTCGCCGCCTTCGCAGGACGTACCAGACGTCCCGTTTTTCAGGCATCGCTCCGGGATTTCGCTCTCCCTTCTCTCTCCCTCTCGTTCGCTGGAAATTTCTGTGTTTGTGTAAAGCTCAACGATGAAGGTTCCACCATTACCTCTATGGTTGAATTGGGCCGTCATTTCCGCTATCGCTCCAAATTTGTAACTGAATACATAATAATTCATAGGGATACGTATGATTTTGTGTCAGAATGATCAACCCAAAAGTTTTGTTGGGTGCGTGTGAGTAGACCCCACCGAATATTAATACGCCCTTAAAAATTCACGCATCATCGTATTAGGGTTTCTCTTCCGCATACGGTTTCCATGGAAGATCTGGTTTCCGAAAAATCACACAGCTTGGGAGGAACTGAGGGTGCCTAGAGATTCAGGTGCGATGTAATTCAGGCCCTCCAGTCAGTAGTTCCGAGCTTTATGCACTGAACCCAGCTCCAGGTATATTGATTATAAAACAATTTGGATTTGATTTTTTTCGTCGAAAGAAAGTGCACTCTCAAGTGTTCTCATCATTTCTGGTATGGATCCTCCATTCTTATTGTTATTTTAGTCATCTCTGAACTTCAAAAA
The DNA here is from genome assembly GCA_037158775.1 of Hetaerina titia. Classification (NCBI taxonomy): domain Eukaryota; kingdom Metazoa; phylum Arthropoda; class Insecta; order Odonata; family Calopterygidae; genus Hetaerina; species Hetaerina titia. Next base: position 74,108,521 of record CM073771.1, on the reverse strand, counting down.
TTCGGTGAGCCACGCTAATAATCATTACTTCATTGTTTCTCTAATTTCATGCTAATATCCACCTAATGTTTTTCGCCAGGTAATTTGCGGGACTTCGGTTGCATTATTGTGTCAAGCTAGAAAAGTATTATTTGCGAAAGACCAAGTAATTGTGCCCGCAACATTAATAACTCCATGTTATGTATATGTATATATATATATCCCTCCCATGGACTACAACCTTGTCGTGGTGGAAGGGATTGTGTGTTCCGATGACCCCTAGAGCTGTGCTGGCGGGAGTAAATATAATTGCTCCTGTTAGGGTCACCCATGCCAGATAGGTCGAAGGTTTGGAGCCAGACGAAAGGTAGTCCACGCAGCGTCTGTTCCTCAGTGAGGCGGCTGCAAAGGCGTCTGACCCCAGTGGGGCGGTCATTAAGTGATGGCGTCACGTTAAAAACACTATTGAGGAAGGCAACGGGAAACCACCTCAATAATCATTCCCAAGAATGTAATGATGGGCACTATTGAGGATATGAGTCCTGGCAACTACGAGACTCGGCCCAAGCGGCCGTGTGTCGTGGACGGCAGCGGGGGAGGCAAGGCTTCCGCGGTCGTCATCCCACGAAACCCTTTCAGGGGAAAAATAATAGCAGCAGGACATAAGACGCAGACGAAGACGAAAGTATTTAGAATAGGAACATGGAGCGTCAGGACAATGTTGAGGACAGGAAAATTAGAGAAAAAATAAGCGAGAGATGGAATAGGGTAATATAGATGTTTTAGGTCTCTGCGAGGTGAGATGGAAGGATAGCGGGGATTACTGGAGTGATGATTATAGAGTGATATACAGCGGCGGGGACGAGAGCCAACGAGGGGTTGCCGTAATATTAAATAAAGGGGTAGGAAGAAGCGTAGTCAACATAGAGATTAGAGCAGACTCGTAGAGATTAAAGCAGAGCCGACAAACTTGGTCATTGTTCAGGTATACATGTCACCGAGCAACCACAAGGAGCAAGAAGTCGATAGAATGTACAATGAGTTAGAGGATATCATCGCGAGTGTTCCTGCAGGGAAATATTTGATAGTGGTGGGGGATTGGAATGCGACGGTAGGTGAAGAAAGAGATGGTGGTGAGGTGGGGGACTATGGGTTAGGCACGAGGAATGAACGAGGGGAGAGGGCAATTGAATTCTGCAGGAGACAGGGGTTAGTCATCACCAACACATTGTTTCGACACCACAAGAGGCTTAGGTATACATGGAAAATGCCAAGTGACTCAGAAACGTATCAGTTAGATTATACATGTATTATGGTTAGGCACAGGTTTAGGAACAGTGTGATTAATTCGCACAGTTTCCCAGGAGCGGATGCGGACTCGGACCACAATTTAGTTGTTATGAAATGTAACGTCCGTTTCAAGGAGTTAAGGCTAGGGCGGCGGGTTAGGAAATGGAATGTAGAAGCATTCAATGGATTAACGAGGAAGGAGTATCAGGAGGCTGTAGAGAAAATGATGTATGACGGTAAAGAACAGAGTACTATCGAAGAAAAATGGGAATGTATCAAGCAAGGAATATCGGAAGCCGCGAAAGACACTATAGGAACCGTTAACGGGGAAAGGATAAGGAAACCATGTGTAACGGATGAGATGATTGCAAAGATGGATGAGAGAAGAAGATGGAAGAATGTATACACAGAGTTAGGCAAAACGAAGTACAAAGAGTTAAACAATAAATTGAGAAGGGCCACAAATAAAGCAAAAGAAGAATGGTGGAAAACGCAATGCGAGGATATGGAAAGTTTACAGAAGAAGGGTGAAATTGGTGCTCTATACAGCAAAGTTAAGTTATTATCGGGAAGTAAGAAGGCAAGATCTGTGCTAACAGTTAAACATAAGTGGGGTAAGATAATAGTTGAACCAGGAAAATGGAAGGAATATATGGAAACACTGTATGGTAAAGAACTTAGGCCGACAAGGTTAGACATAGAAAAGGAACATGACGTAGAAGAAGATAGCTTAGGTCCAGGAATACTCGACGATAAAATAGAAAGAGCATTAAAGGAGATGAAAGCAAATAAGGCCGTGGGGGTGGACAACATCCTTGTAGAACTGTTGAATTGTTTAGGAAAATGCGGGAAGAAGGCCCTATATGGACTGATTCGTAGAATCTATGAAGAAGGAATCTGGCCGGAAGATTTTGTGAGATCGGTGTTAGTTCCTATTCCAAAAAAGGCAAAGGCTTCGTCATGTGAGGATTACAGAACAATAAGTTTGATATCCCACGCAGCTAAAGTTATTCTCAGGATCATCAACAAAAGGATAGAGAGTAAGGCAAATGATTACTTAGGGGATGATCAGTTTGGGTTCAGGAAAGGGGAGAGGTACGCGTGATGCCATTGCAGTAATGAGATCACTAATTGAGAGGAATATAGAATACAACCGGGACGTTTTTGCCTGTTTTGCAGATTTCGAAAAAGCGTTTTGGGAAAAAGGAAAAAGTGAATTGGGAAAAAATGGTGCGTGTATTGCAGAAAATAGGAATGGATTGGAGGGACAGGAGACTGATCCGCAACTTGTAATGTCTCAGACTGCTCAGGTGCGGGTGGGGAACGGAGGGTCCGGATGGGCAGTGTTAGGAAGAGTTGTAAGGCAGGGTTTCCCATTGTCACCGGTGCTGTTTAACGTATATGTGGAGGAAATGATTAAAGAGGGATGGGAAGAATTGGAGGTGGGAATGAAAGTCGGAGGGGAATTCGTAAAATCGGTTAGGTTTGCTGATGACCAAGCATTAGTTGCTCAGTCAGCCAAGGAGTTCAAAGCATTGCCGAGTGAATTGGAGGTTCAGTGCGATAAATATGGGATGAGAATTAATATTAATAAAACAAAGGTTATGCGAATTTCCAGAAAGAAAAAGGCTAAGCTAAATATTAAAATAGGCGGGGAAAAAAGAGCAGGGAGAAAAGTTAACATATCTCGGAAATGTTTTCGACCAATACGGTCAAAGTGGTAGGGACGTAAGGAGAAGAATTGCGCTAGGCAAGGAGGCTTTCTCAAGGAGGAGGGAGTTGATGACGGGGACCTTGAGTAGGGATGTTAAGACAAGACTCGTAAGAACTCCGATATGGAACGTTGCTGTGTACGGCGCGGAAACGTGGTCACTGAAGCAGGAGGATAGACGTAGATTGGAGGCTTTTGAAATGTGGGTGTGGAGAAGAATGGAGAAGGTGAAATGGACCGAAAGGACAACAAATGAGGAAGTACTGGAGATTGTGGGTGAGGAGAGGGATTTGTTGAGAGAAATCCTATGGAGGCAGGAAAAATGGATGAAAGGCGTATTGAGCGGTAGTGCGATGTTGAAGAAGTTAATAGAGGGGAGAATGTTGGGCAAGCGAGGTAAGGGCAGGAACAGGATAGGGATGTTGGACGGGATGAAGGGAGGAAAGAAGTACACAGAGATGAAGAGGCACCTGATGTAGATTTGGTTGCTAGGTGGGGAGTTACAAAATGTTTATTTGATAGTTGTGTCATCCAAAAACCTACCTTAACCGGTAGATTACCTAATAATAATTGTAATAATATACATATATATAAATTTCAAGAAACTGTAACAGTAACTTTAACGGAGTCACCCGCTATGTGTGCATTATAATGCAACCATTTCAGAGAGTAAAAATCATTCGCCTGGTCCATCCATCCATCCATCCCGGTCAAGGCGAATGATTTTTACTCTCTGAAATGGTTGCATTATAATACATATATATATATTTGATATATATATATATATATGTATGTATATGCATATATATGTATGTATATAGGGAAAACTGAAGGGCGACCACTCAATCAGGATGAGGTCAATGGTTGTTCTATTTCTTCCACATTTTTGGAAAAATTCGGTGAAATGTTACGATTGAGATTAGGTGCCTAACGTACAGACTTCTCACTGAGGGGGCTGGGCTCAAATACTGGAGACAACAAATTTTTTTAAGCAGTATTCCGATTACTACTTTGAGTTGCTTCGTGGAGGGCACTTTTGAGTGAATACGACGTCCGTCGGATGGGACGTTACACTGCGGTGCCCTTGGCGCCTTTCGACAGGAGTATGCTAATGCCGACGCCGGGTTTCTCTCCACCCTCCCTCTTTCTCATCCATCCCTAATGGCGCAAATGACCGCAGTTGTCGGTCGCATCCCATAAAAGCTACTACTATTCGGTAAAGTGTCGAATGTTTTGTAACTTGGGGCTTTGATATTGGCATCGGAGTTATGGTATGGGAATCAGGAATTCCCAATATGTGTACCTTTTATTGCGAGAACAGTTTGGCATAGGACATCACGCGTGAAGAACCTGGTAAAAATCGATTTTGTGCAATGATTGATTTCGGTGACAAGCAGTTTTTAGCGTAGCCATGCGGGTAGATATGCGCTTAAACTAATACCAAATATACTCTACGTTTCAGGTAATGATTTTTTTGAAAAAGTGGCGAAATTGTCAGTTGTTATGAACTCCCCTTTTTTTGGTTAAACGTTTGTCACTTTCATTATGCCCGTAAACAGCGTCATTCTGTCATTGCAATGAGATCCAAATTCAAACTCGAAAGTGATATCTTTTATTAGTAAAATTGAAGTAAAACAATCCACGTCACCGTAAGTAATAATGTATGCATTTCTTCGATCGTGAAAGAACTAATTGTTAAAGACATTGCTTTGATTCTTAACGACGGGTGCTCGGATACATATGGATATGAAAACATCCTCGGGGTTGCAAAGCGTTTACATTAATTTGTTTACATGTTTTAGAAAAATAACTTTTGCCAATTTAATTATTGGTTAAGGGTATGGAAGCATCGATGAAATTTTTCAGGACAAATGGGTATCTTGTAAACCTGTTTGCTCTGCGGGTAATTGTTTTCGATTTTCGTCCGCAACAGAATCACTTCCGTCACTCACATCAAACAAACTGAAGGGAGAGGTGCGCTCTTTCCTCGATGTGATATAAAAAATGGAATAAGTTCTCCGAAAGCCAGTAGAATATTTTAATGGAGGATAAAACCGCTGTTAGCATTTTCCGACTGTCAAGACATCAGGAAAGCTTGAGAGGTTTGACGTGATAATAGGGAATTCGGGCGTCCCGTTCACAAACGTCGTTAATTCATGAAGAGCTTATTTTATCTTCGATCCATTGAGTTAATAGTTTCATATTCCACTGCCAGTTATATTGAAACAGTTGTCTAAAAGCGTTATTTATCAACATTTTCCACTTGTCCAAGCCGGTTAAGGTTCACGTGCAATACGTTCGAATGAATCGCTAATTTTTTTTCCTAGTATCTAATGTTTCCTGTATGGTGATAAATAGATAGGTGATCAGGATCAATTTAGGTTCTACAGGAGTAAAACTTAGGGCAAGGTCAAATTTATTACTTCACGCTATTCAGTGGTGATATCAGGAAGTCAATCCATAGGCGTAGACATCCCTCCCGACGTATAAAAATCCATGGTGAAGCCGTATATTCTCATTAGGCTCCCATTTCCTTATTTCTCTCACCAGCATGCGTCGTGAATTCTTGCACTCCGTTCCAATGTGCCCGCATTTTACTTTCGGAAGCGACTGAATACATACATTATCGCAGTAGCTCTTTCCACTGTATCCTCTTTCCCTCCTGTTCTCGGCGGTCCCTTATCGCGTATTTCCGGTTCTGTTCTGGGTCCGCGCGTCACAGTTGTGGTCTCTCGCTTTCTTTCGCTACATTCATCGTAAAAAAATGTTAAAGTACCTTGTCATGCCTTCGACAATTGTTTTAAATGTGGAAGTTGTTTTATTTAACTCCTGGCCGTTTTTCTGGCCGAGCGTCCTTAACTGTCACGTTATAGTTTGGCATGCCATCTTAGTGAGACATGTTAGCTTAAATTATCGTGTCAGTTTTTACTTCTACGTTATTGCCCTCTGGTGACAGGTTTTAACATCTGTATGCGATGAAATCGAAAGCTTCCTCTTCAACGTGCACTGAATCTAGGAGTACTCGTACTGGTTACCAGCATATTTAGGAGCCAGTTTTTCGGGTTTTTATTTTGTTTTTATTTATATATATTTTTTTATCGGTTAATAGTAGATAGATATAAGTTTCTTAATCCCTTTGGGCTTTTATATACATATACGGTATAAAATAATAATCCTCACGGAAATGGTATTGTTTATGAGAATGTCATTTTCTGTAACAGATGACCCTCGTTTATTCCGTCAAGGTGGAGTTAACCGAAAACCCAGGTACCACGAGCTTTCGTTATTCTTGAAATTAATGAATAGCTAAAAAATAAATTATATAATTTTATGTTTTCATTTATTGCCATATAAAATCAAATTATCCACGTTCACTTCCGGGGTATTGGTTTGATGTAGGTTAAGGCATCATATATGATTAGAGTAGAATTCTTCTACAAAGGCAAACAACACGTTTACACTTGACAAGTGTATTTTTACAACTGGTTTTCATTTCAACGATGAAGGCGTTTCCAGTAATGATCGATTTAGTTGTTTGTGTGGGAAGTTTTGTTGCTTTATTATACGGACGAACAAATGTTCATGCGGTAGGGTTCTGGCATATACTTAATCATAATGTAATCCTGGAATGCGTGGAATTATTATGAGGTGACTTCGTGCGCGTATCAATGGGACGACGCCAGTAAAGTATTAATGCAATCCGCTACCCTAAGCTGGTCGTAAAATGGCCCCCCCTCGACCTTCATTGTGTACTCGGCACCGTTTTTGCCAGCGGGCCGCTGACGCTCTCGTTCCCAGTGATGACTCGCTTCCCGGCTGCCCCATCTGAAGAGGGGCAGCCCCCACCTCCATTATCACCCCCCCCCCCCCCGACTGGTGCATCGTCGTTGCAGTGCTTTGGCAGCGGGCGGCGTATTTTTAGTAGTTTTATGCCGAACGGGGCTGCATAACCATCCTGGAGAAAAGGGTAAGAGGGGGTGGGGGAGGAGAGTGAGGCGGAGGCGATCGTGGCATAGCAACAGCTTATCGCATCTCCTCCTTTCACCTCTCTTCCTCTCTCTCGTGTCGTTGGTTGCTGGGGCGAAACCCCCCCTCCCCCCACCTTCCACGTCCCATTCTGCGTTGCATTCCCACACGTGGCGCAGGAGGGGAGGAGGAGCGACTGGGAAGTCGGAGCTTCGCGGAGGGTGGGGGGCAGGAGAGGGCAAAAAATGGCTCGGGACGGAGGGCGAGTGGGAGAATAAAAGTGAGGCGTACCGCGGAGGTTGACTGGTTGGCAATAGGGATGGATGCTCCGGGACCTCGAACTAGTTCGGGGACCGCTCTCACTGCATTGTTTCGTAGGGAGACGATCGTCTCGCGGCCTCCTTTATTTTCGGGTCCACTATCTCCCTTCTACCCTCCTCCCCCCCGCCCCTAAACCCCTTTGGAATGCTCCGGGGGAGATGGATCTAGCCGAGTCGTGGAGCGTGTGTCGACCTCGCCTTCCGAATCCCTTGCCCCTAACTGCGGGAGTGAGCGAGAGAGAGATGGGTGGCCGTGAAAGGCGCAGGGAGGAGGAGGCGCCCGTCCTCTCTCTCCCTCCTCCGTGAGAGGGAGAGAGAGGGGAAGGACGCTGTTGTGAGTGTGTGTGAGTTTTCACTTCCTTCCTTTCCGTGTTCATGTTGCGTCGTCGTCCTTCGGGGCAGGGGGGAGAGATGGCAGAGTCTGTGCTCCCCGTGCGAGTGTCTGCGCAGGCGTGCACGGGGGAGGGGAGAAGTAGGGGGTGAAAGAAGGTGGGGAGGCGGGCGTTGGAGGGCGGTCGGTGGAAAGGGTCCGGGAGGGAGAGAGAGTGAAGCGATCTCTCCGCTCTGTTGAGGGTGTGTGTGTGTATATGTGGTGGGTGTTTGTGTGTGTGGTTTTACGTCTGCCTTTCGCGTGGCCCATTCACGACGGGCTGGCCTCGTGACGTAGCGTGTCGTGTGGGCTCCCCCATTGGTCCGCTCGTCAGAGGGGGGGCGTGGTCCCGGACCGGCTGTGTCGGAAGGAGACGACTCCCTCCTCCGCTCCCTGCCTCCTTCCCCTCCGGCCGTCGGCGCATCGTCCTTCAGACCTCGCCCCGACTATGCGTTCGGCATACCGAGATAAACTCCCGAGAGAGGTGGACGTACGGCTGCCGACCGCTCTGGATCTTCCATTTACACCTCCGATATGGGACCAATCTTGTTCTCTTGGTTGTTTTCCCCTCTAATTTATCCAATCCAGCAATGTCCTTGTTTTAATTAATCCATGACGAAGGAACTTCGGGGAAATAAATATTTATTTGTTTGTTTTATAATGATAGAGACAGTGTCTTATATATTATGCTCTGTGGAGTCTGCAGAAATTCCTTTTACCCCGCGACAGGGGTTTCAGCGTTGTTTGTTGAGAAGATGGGAGCGTAGGGAGCGCGGGCGTTTTTCCGTGCGGATGTGTATTCCGAGTGTGGTTGTGACAAAGCGCCCGATAGCGCGTACGGATGTGCTGTGGAATGTGCGATTGCGATGCTGCTTTGTTCTGATAAGCACGTGACTGGAAGCGTGTGTGTGTGTGCATGTGTGCAGTGCCGGGTAGCGATGAAGCGTTTGTTCGGGGATGCCGGCTATCGCGGGGCCCCGTAGTGTGCTTGCCTCTCCGGCACTTGCTTAAGCGAAACCGGGCCATCTCTCATATTCAGCTTGGATCGGCCAAGTTCTCGTATTCCTACTCCTGCTTTTCGTGCACCCGGGCCTTTGAGTGCAAGAACTGTCGATGCCAGTGAGATTATTATCTGACCATTTGAACGGGATGTTAATTCATTGTGTGCATTGAAAGGTTTTCTTTGCGCAGTTCTGTTACGGCTCGATAGGCTAAAGATTCAGCATCCGTTAGTACGTTGATGCCATGGTAGAAAGGCTTCGAAGCGGAATGGAGTATGTTTTTTAAAATACTTGTGATAATACTTTGAAATCATCGGAATGTTTGATATTTTAATGTTGGAACTTGTTTAATGAGTATTCATTTGTTGCTGTTTAATCGTTATTGATGTGACGTTCACTCTTTCAAGTTTAACCTTAGCACTCTATGGACCTCTTGTTTTTCTTAAGGCTAATCTGAAAGACTAATATGCGTGGAATTCAGTAATACTTACGCACATGCTCTAAAAGTTGCAGGTTGTTAACTTATGTCTAACGTTCACTGGGGAAGATGGACGAATGAAATTTTCGAGGGCGCCCATTCAGTGTCAACACTCTGGTCGTTATGTATTTGAAATGCTCTCTCCAGCATATCTAACGCAATTTCTCAAGGCACATTCAGCGGATGGATTTGTTTCAAAACTATTTAGCGTGCATGCATTTAAAATCTAGTGTCCCCTGTGTTCAATTTTAGTTATTGGATCCTGTGTGCGCAAAATCTAGTAATTGAGGCAGCTGATAGGGTAATGCAGAATATTCTGAACAAAACAAGTGCTGATAGTTACTTGAATCGTTGTCGAGTGAATAGGCGAACATTAAATATTGGCGTGACCATCGCGGCCATTCGAGATTCGTGCTGCTTTCAGAATGTGTGCATAGCCGTGGGGTTTGAGAAAGTAGTTTTTGTTACCACATCAAAACCGTAACGCTGATATGTTGTTGAAATTCACACGTTTCTTTTTTAATTACATTCAAATCATAATCATACGTGTACTCTTCGTTCCAGCGTTCATTAGTAATAATTGGCCTTGCCCCAGTTCAAATACTTAAGCGTTTTATTTTTTTTCTCGTTGGATTCATTTTTCTAAATGTATGCGCATACAATCGAGGTCAGGCTACCATCTTCACCGCTAGTGTGTCTGTTAACAAAGACAACGGAAATGGTGTAGGAGGGAATGAAAGCGTATCGAGAAGAATTGAGTCAGTTACTGGAGAATTTGAATCCATGTTTGTCTCTTACTGTTTTTTGGCATTCGTAAAGATACCTTTTGTTTTCGACCAGAATAAAACGAGAAAAATCTGGATCACTGCAATATATAATGGAGTTAAACTCGACGAGCTGTTGTCAAAATCTGTTGACAAAATGTTGAATTTTTAGTTGAGTGAACTAGCAGTATACAATTTCCAAAGAAAAGGGCCCTTCTATAAAGTCGTAGCGAAATATACTCCTTATTGACGTCCATTCAATGGGGTTTTAAACGAATGTCGTTAGCGATGAAGAGGTCGAAGATGATTGATGCATCTGGAGAATCCAGGGTCGTTTAATTAAAATTCAGGCGCTTGATGAACGGTAGCTGGTTAGTCGTCTTGAGTGCTTGTTTTACATAGCCCTCATGGTGGGGTAAGCCATTTTGATGGGTCCGTCCCCGGCGCTTGTTCGCGTGCCTCCCTCGCCCGTTTCGGACCAAAATCTCTCCCAGCGTCGCAGCTGTGGTCGGCGACCCCGTGGCAATCGCCCGGAATGGGGGCATTGCGCTTCACGCCCGCCGCCTTACCAGCGCCGCGAATCCGTTTCCTAGTCTGCTCTCGCTTTTTTATTTTTTTTAAGGCATCTAATAAAACTCCTTTTTAGCTGCTCGTGCGGGCGATATAGGTGTACGCGGACGGCTCCCGACCCATTCGCCGACCGTCGCAACTCGGAACTGGTATGGTCGGCGCGCGCAGCCGATAGAGTCGAATCGAGGGGGGGAGAGGGATAGCGGGGGGGGGGGGAGGCGGGCACATTAACCCCCCCTTTCGCCCCCGCCCTCCTGCGGCTAGCGGAGTAGTGTGGCGTCGAGGGGTACATAATCGGGTTTCATTGCCCGGTTGGTGGCGGCGGTGTCGGACAGGTGGGCGGGCGGACGACCGAATATCTGAAGTATGTTGTTTTACGCTGTTGCCGCCGCCAGCGCTGTCGTCGCCGCCGTCCGACAGACCAGCTGGGAAGGAGACTGCCACTTTCCGCCCCCTCACACCCCCCTACTACGACCCCCGTCCTCACCCCAATACCCTTTCTCTTTCTCTCACTCATTTGCCCTCCGCCCCACCATTTGCTCTCCTCTTTATCCCAATCCGCTCATCGCTTCCAAATTTCCCGCTTCCGTCAAAACCAGTTGGCATGCCCCGCTGTTTTAAACGAACGCCGAGGCGCGGTGTAGGTATACTTGTGTGGATTGATGGTGTGGCTAGGAAGCTTGTTCCGAGTCAATATTTACGGAGTTCGCTTAATGTACTGCCACATTTGCTTCATTCCGTCCATCACGAAGACCGTTTATTGATGAGCTGGGTTCGTCCTTGGGCAATAGGTGGGTGGAAATGAGAGTGTCAAATTTAAACGGAATTCAGGGGAGTAACGGCATCAGAACTAAGGTGTAATTGCAGTCGAAGGTAACAATACGATGTGAAATGTCATACCAAAACGTTCTCTAATTTTTTTTGTACGGGGAAACCTAGAATAGTTCATAATTACTTCGAACCTGCTTTTTTATATGAGACTGAGATAGAGTGTGTCATTGAAAAAAATATAAGTAGTTCTTAATTTTCAGATTGTTATCTTCGTGGCCTAATTTAAATTTGCATCGGCGACCGTTACGTTGGGAAAGGCGGTTATCTAATTTCGACCCGCAGAAGAAAAGGTGGTGTGACTACAGAATTTTAAAGCCTCCCCAGCCATTAAATGTCGGGAGAGTTCTGCCTACGCATTTGTATCCCAAAGTTGGGCGCATGCGCGAGCCCATTCTGTGAAAAGCGGTCATGGAGGGAGGCTAATGCGAACCAACTGGGCGGGTATTCAGTAAATTAGGTTTTAAGATGTCTCCGCTTGAAGCGATAGACCGATTTGCATGTTGGGTATGAGGATATGCTTAATTTTTCCCCCTCCGTCGTCGGGGAGAAGTTTTCTGGCTTTGTCACATGACCATTTTGCGCCGATGAACTTACAAGGTCGGGGATGTACATACGTACCTAACCTTCTCGGGGTCACAGGACGGCACTGCGCTGCCCGACGCCACTCTCCTCCGCGAACCGTTTTTTTCATGACGGCGCGCGAGAAAATTCCCCTTCCCCTCAAGAGAAGCGGCCACATATATTCAAATTGCAGTATGTTTACACGAAATCCTCTTGTTTAGTTAGTATCCATCCACAAGTTGTCCGTTGGGTTTTTTCAAAATTATTTCTGTGTCGTCAGCGTAGGTGGTGTCTTACGTAACTGCGATGGTGAAGGGATATTTGTTGCATTTTACGTGGCAGGAATGCTCTTGTCTCGGAATTAATACACTGCTGCCCGAGCCTGGCCTCCTTGTACCTCGCAATGGCATCTCTGCAGCCAAAGAAAGAAGCAAAAGAGAGAGAGAGGGAGAAGCGGTGTTGCCAGTCGCCGTGCCGTTCGTAGCCTAATAGGTAGCTCGGGGATTTGTACGTAGACACGTAGTTCTCAGCTTGCACACCAGCCTACAGCGCGAATAAACCCAATGAGCATTAACTAATTGAATAAATCATTGAACATGAAACAATTATGAATCCTCCAAGTTAATGGCATATTTCCGCATACATATATATTATTTTCCTTTTTTTTCTGTCGATGTTAATAATTCGAAACTATCAAAATAATAATTCCTGAAAATGTAACCCTGTGAGATTTTCATAGCTAACTGGTTGGGAACTTTGAATTATGATGCATATGTTTCGTGCTTCTACACTTTTCAAAGAATCTGAAACTTAGTACAAGAATACCGGTACTACAGGTCTATCAATGCCTAGTCCATATAGTTTAGTTGTGCTTTATTTTATTTATTTTATCGTCATTTTTCCTTTTCATTTTGCCATTTGTGGGTTGTTATATCGGGTATTGTTATCTTCAACGGCTGTCGGATTGAAAAAAAAGGAATACATCTTACAAAACGAAACTTAACGAGCTTGCCATCGCTAGCAGTCGTATCGGCTATGATTAATGTAAATGAGATGAAATGAGAGCACTAAACCGCTTTCTTGTCATTCATCCTACCCTCCGTCATTGCATTAATTTTATTACCTTGCCACTGAACGGCATTTCAATGCAATTCAACTCACCAAGAAGTCGGAAGTATGTTGCGTTTAAATACCGTCCACAGTTGTCTGTATAGGAGATATATGTATATCTCGTGTTGCTTGTGATACGAACAGCATATTTTACATTCAGGAATAATGACCCCATGTTTATTGCATTCATAGGTATTAATTAATTTTATTTTATTCTATTCTTTGTGTTTGAATACTCAATATTAGAAAAGAAAATTATCTGTTCTTTCACTTATATTCTATTATGCACGACCTAGGTTTCGGCTTACAAAATCATCATCAGGGTATATGAATCACTTCTACAAAGTGACACCTCAAACTATTTCATTTCTACTGCTCAATATTGTTGCGCACCGCAGCATTTGGAGTGTAACACCTCTTAGTTCAATAAGGAGAGTTTAAATTTTCATGATAACAATGTAATTATGCCTGTGATAAATTGCAGTGATATTATTGCAGCATATTGTTATGTACGTCTTATGTTACCTCGGCTAATTAAGGAGGATAAAAGCAGCGTTGAAAAAATATCAAGAATGGATTATTGTCTTGACTTACTTTGTGTAACCCATCCCCCAAATACTAACCTCACATTCTCCACTTAATGGTAATTTATTTATATTTTTTCTGGAACTATTTATTATTATTCTTCTTCCTGAACTAGGAATTACGATTTTTCCGTCAGTTTCTGCAAATAATGGCTTATTTAGTAAAAACTAAGATCATAATAAAACCTTTAATAAGGTTAGTAAGCTTAAATGTTTTTATTTCATGTTTAATCATGAATATGACATTCATTCCATGGCTTTCTAATAAATGGTTGGTGGAATTTTATAAATTTTTATTTTATTGTTTTTGGAATTAATTAATATTGGAATAAAATATTTTGTGCATCGTGAACAGACAATTTTGGGAGCTGAAAAATTCTTTTGATGAATGTTCCATTGAAGCCCATCGTTGTGAATCGCTTAGTCGGTCTGAAAAAGGCATTAAAAATCGGAAAAGTGTTGCTTGCAATATTGTCTCAAAATTCAACATACTTGTGCTCTCTATTCCCGACGAAGAGTTAAAAGGTGAGTAAAGTATGCGCATTGTTTTCCCTTCTGATTGACGACCCTTCGTGGGTATATCATTATTTTAATGTTTCTTATATTTCTTACGTTGGGAAGAGTAATAATGTACGGAAGTCATTGTGGCAAGTCAAGGGCGGAGGTTTGTCGAAAGGTGTCTAATCCTCGGCCACGGATAACGTTGGGATCGTGTTGAATTTCTGACGTCCATTATGCTCCCCTTTTGTCAACGAAGACATTTCGTCGTGACCATGGCTCTGGGATGTGCCCGCTGCATTCGGTCGAACGAGAAAGCTTTCGGGGGGATTAAATCGAAAGTGGGAAGGGCGGGCGAAGATTTTTCCCTCCATCTTCTTTTCCATTGGATAGTAACTAGGCCAGAATGAACGATACAGCACATTCGGCATGACGACGGTCTCATCTGGCCAAGATGGCCTCCCATCATTCCCTTCTCCCTTTTCTCTCTCTCTTTCTCTCTCTCTCCTCCATACTCTCTTCGTCCCTTCCCCCTCCATTCTTCCAATTCCAACCTCCCCCACCCCTCGCACCATCTCCCCCTCCCTCACTGCCCACCTCGCCTCCATATGTATATCCCTCCACCTTCCCCTAACACCCCCCCAGCCTCAGAGCCCCAGCACCACTTCCCTCCCCCTCCCCCCCGCCTGCGCCGAGATAATCAATAGTGAATACCAAGGAACTCGGAAACGGGTTGCCTGTGTGCCACCGTCACCAATGCCTCCCCCTTTCCATCCTCCCTCACCCCATCCTCCCCCCGTCCCGCAATAGACGGACAAGCCCTCCCCCACCCCCTCCCATACCCTCTCCCCCCTCCCCGCCCCCGTAACCTCTCCCTCCCCCGCCCCCTCCTCCCTTTCCCTCGCCACCCAACTCCTCTTCTCATGCCGCACCCTATCACGTGACTTGAACCTCACTCCTCTCCCCCCTCCTCATCCCCCCCATACCCTCCTCCCCTCGCCTCACTTTACGTACCCCCTTTTTGCCTCTTCCCTCCCAAATCCCCCATTCCTCCCTCTCCCCTGCTCCTCTTCGGCTGTGCATTGAAGAGCTAGAGGCTGGTAAAAATCCGAGAGGTGGCGGAAGGAAAATCCGTTTCGTTTTGTTTCCTTTGCGTCGGGGAGTCCACGTCGGAGGTGGCTTTTTGCTCGGGGGACGACGACGGGGTGTGTGATATCGCCCATGGGATGATGCAGACGCGACGATTATCCGAGGATGGTCTGCTCCGGAGTACATCGGGGTCCGCTCTGTCTTGTTGAGGTTTCCCCATGATGCTAGTCATTTCAGGGCGCACGAGTTATTATTTTTTTAAGTCCGTTCCCACCTCCGGTCAAATGTCTAAATTTAGACCTGAAGTTGTGCATTCCTGCCTGGTGAAATAATCACCTCAAGGGAGCGTTTTAAAGGATATGCTCTGATTTTGGGGGCTGTGAAGACTCTTGGCAGGAATTTTAAACCTGAGGAAAATATTTGTTGAACTGCTTCACTCTTAATTTTAGGATAAAATCAAACCTGCCTAAATTTTTCCATAATTCCAGTCCTCAAGCCACCTACTCAATCTTATTTTTTGCACTCGATTGGATGTTTAACTTGGGAATACATCTCGAATCATCTTTAAGGGCAAAATCGGCCTTGGGAATATGCTAGAACGTTCTGCATTTTTCCGAAGGTCGAGGGGGGGCTTCCTCATAATTAAGAGTTAACTTTATATTAGCTGTTGTTGTGTGAACGGTGAGCAGCTTTTCAATTTCGGTTGGGGTTCCTCGATGAGCTAATTTTTGAAAAGTTTATGGAATCACTATCTTGCTTTAATTAAATTTGTAGCTTTATGATCAGCTCCTATCAAAGCTTGAATCTTTCGGAGCGTGAAAAATTATTAATGGAGGCCAACGCCTGAAAAAATAATGAAAACATTCTGCCATTGTTTTCTTAGTTCTTTCAAGTAAAGTACAGCCAGCTTGAAATGTTAAACATGATACGTTTCCTCTTATTTTTTTCGTTAGACTTAATCTTAGAAAAAACTCAACTTTTCGTGTTTAGCTTTGCATTGTGCTATTTAAATTCGCATGGGTGTAAAAAATGATATGAAAAACGATGATTGTTACAGAAATGTTGGAAATATATTTTACCTCATACTCCTCGTGCAGAAATTGTATCGGCGCCCAAACCGCCGAAGACGTAACCTATTTAAAATGACTTAACGTGAAACCTTTCCAAGGCTATCAGGATCACACCGGGGAGGCAACAAGCCATGAGTCTGGGGCCTCGAGGATCCCTCGGAAGCGCGGGCCCAAGAGTGACTGCTCCATTTTCTCGGCCTTGGGGGCCAACTCCAGCGAGTGCGAAGGGGGAGGGAAAGCTAAGCGGACGATAACCTGGCACCTCCCGGTCGCCTCTGTAGAGCCGCCCTAACCCGGAAAGAAATGTCGGCAGTAGGGGGAAAAAATCTTCCCTCCCCGGAATTACTTGATGGTTTACGAGAAATTGACGTTTTCTCCGTCTCTCGGGCATGAATTTGAGACGCCATAGTGAAAGGAATGGCTTCGGGGACGTTTTGTTTACCTCTCAAAACTCCCGAGGGGGTATTTGGATATTCGCACATCCTCTCGGTCCGCCCGACCTTCGAATCGAAAGTTTGACGTATGGGACTCGAGGGGACTTCGCATTGCGTGGAGGGTCTGTCTGATTGGTCGGAATCGCATCTCGGCCACGGGCAATCAAGAAGAGGGCGTCTTGTGACTGAGAAATCCGACGAAATGTGTGGCGGCGGTCCGCGAGAGGATGATGCTAATCCCTTGTCACGAGTTAAGCCCGGTCGCCGAGACGACAGAATTAAGTCGACTCCACGAAGGCATCCTTCGAATGTCTCTCCGAAGGCGATGAATCCGTGGAGAGCGGAGGCGGTAGACCCTAGTGGGGGGTTGGAAGGTTGACGAGTAGAGTATAGGAGGAGGAGTCGAGGGAGAGGGTGTGAAGGGCGAATCTCAGGGCACAACATGCGGGGGAGGAGGAGACGGCGAGGCTTTCCTCCGGTGTGTGAGGAGGGGGGTGCGAAATCTCGAGGTTGGCAGCGCGATGTGCTCTCCTCTCAATCCTGGCTCCTCTCTTTTACAAAAGGGAAAATTTGCACTTGCTCGGTTGGCCCCACTGCCTCGCTCGCTCTCTCTACCTTCGATCTCGTAACGCAGCTCTTTGCTCCCCCTCTCCCCCACAACCTCTCAACACACCCGTCCCCCCCTTCCCCTCCCGATTTGCCCCAAACCCCTCCCCCCCTCCTCAACCATCCACCCACCCACCCCGTGCCACCCTCCCTCCCCCGCTCGTCCCCTCCCTGTCCGGCATTCTCGGTCTCCTTGAGCGGCGTATACGAGTGGCATACCCATCTCTCTCTCTCTCTCCAAAGCCCCCTCCTCCCAGCAACCTCCCTCCCCTCATCCCTCTTTAGAGTGGTACATCCCGTTCCGCCCCCCTCTCCCTCTTTTCCCTCCCCACCTCTCTGTCCCTCTTCTCCCCCACACACCCCCGATTATCTCGTCCCCCCCTCCCTCTTTCACCCCATCTCTCTTTTGTCTCCCTGTTCTCTCTCTCTTCTTCTCCTCGACCCTCCGTGGCATTCCTCCTCTTCCTCCTCCCTACCCGCCGGAGATATCTGAGGATGATCCCGGAGGGAGAGGCCATTGGCTAGTGGCACTGGTCGGTGGTCAAGGGAGAGAGAGAGAAGAGTGTGTGTTTGTGCGTCGGTGAGTGCAAGTCTGGCGGGGTGGTTGGGGGTGGGGCGGTAGGAGGCTCCCGGTTCCCCTTTGGCGATTCCGTGTGCATTTTTCCCTTCCGCCCGTCTTTTTCCTCTTCTCTCTCCCTCTCTTCCTCCCTCGCCTCACGTCCCGGCTCGTACGTTTCACAGGATGTCGCGGCGACAGACCCGGAAACCAGGGTGGGGAGGTTGGTGGCCCTGGAATCGTCCATTGCGATCCCTATGTATGGGAGGTACTCGATGAATGTTGCACTCGAAATTTCTTCTCACCAAGACCGCCCCTTATTCTAGATTCTAATTTTGTATGGTGGGGTGGGATCTATTTTTAAATCGTGGTAGGTGAGTAAAAAATGATTCCTGAAATAATTTAAAATGTCCTTATCCGGGGCACGAAGCTCTTTCGGATTCCTCGTTGAATGGACTCCTTACTTGAAATCAGCTCATTTTCCTCGTGGATTTTGCCAGTTTTGTTAGGCTGGAAAAGTCAATTTCATCGCACGAAATGCGTTAATGTATGCACCCTTCCCTGCCGTTGAGGAAATGGTCAACCTAAGTATTCTCCTGTTTTAGCGACGGTAAAACATGTAAGGAGTCAGTGGTCATTGATGGCGAAATCCCCATATTAAGTGAGAGGCATGAGCACGAGTTGATAATCGATTAGAATAATCAACTGATATCATTGCTCTTGAATTTTGATTGCTTGCGTTTTCCAGCCTAAGAGAGAATGCTAGACCATATTGATTTTTGTATTTCCTAGCATGGGAAAAACATTTTTATGAACCAGTGATCCCCGACGGGGTGGTGCGGTTGGGGATAGCCGGTGATCTCCAGTGCAGTTGGGGATACATGGTTTTAGAATAATGGCTATGTTTCCATATTCGTGAGACTTGTGGAACCATTTACGTGGGTGTCTTCATGTGTCCCTCGGGCAGATCTTTCCGCTACGTCAAATCGTAAAACAAATCCAAACGACCGAAACTATGAATAATGTGCGCATCGCTCGGTTCAAAGTCATTGCCGGTGGTCGGTGACTTAATCGGCTAAAGGTCTTCTTTTCGTGCTTCGAGGTCCCATTTTAGAATATTTAATAGCAGAGAGTATTGGTTTTGGTTACGAGATTGTGCTTACGTCATCTTATGAATAGTAAATGCACTGGGCTCGGTTTTCCAGTCGGTCTCTACGTACCGGAGTCCGCCAGCATGTATAATTAAGGCCCATTTGTGGAGATATTTTAAGTCATCGTGTCGTCGGTCGCCGTTTTGCGGCAAACATCGTGGAATCTCGAGAGCAGTCGTGGAGTGAGTAACGAGTTTCCCGCACCCCGGATCCGTGTCAATGATCGACGCTTGATTAATTGAGAACGGGGAATGAAATAGTTATCTGTTGGTTGCCTGGGAACCTCCGTATTTATTTCATCTAGCTTAATGCACATACCGTATGGACAGCTCTCCCCTCCCTCCACCGCGTGGTGACGTTTTAAATCGATTTTTTTTTTACCGTGAGAGCTGAGATATAGTTATCCTAACTATTGTACTGTTGAATCAGTCATCAAACACGAGACACACGCCGCATCAGTATCCATGCGGGGATAGCGAATAGGTTCTGTCACACGTGAAAAATTTGAGGTTCTTTGCTCGTGTCTGTGTCGATGCCTCATTGATATTTGACATTGCAGCGCACAGTTTTTCATTCCATGTCCTCAATAAAACGCGTAAGACATAATTTATGAATAGTTTTGGTATGTTTAACATAAATATTTTTTTAGATTCATGAAATGATAATTTTATCAACTTTGATCGGAGTGCTCCATTGGTCGTATTGTCACAAATCTAATTTTCATCTTGTTCAGTTCCTTTTCCCTGGAATCTATTTTGGAACATTTGTTTAAAGTTATGAGATGAGGATCGAATTAATGGTCAATGGCGTCATCCTCATTCATTTTAGGTGAACTTAATAGATTTTCTTTTTAAAAGGTTAAGGAATATCTCGTGCAAAACTATATTATAGTTGGAATTGTGGAAAACTCAAATTTAGTGCAGCTAAGTGTGTCACGGAGTGATAAAATGTTTCCTTGTTTCAATTGTACTTTTAACTAAATATTCGGAACGACCGAAGTTCACGAAATTTTATATTTAATGATAATGCTTTTCTTTTGTCAAAATATATGACAGCACCCGTGAATAAAATGGCGTATTTCTCATAGTTTTGCTGCCATAACCCTGCTGCGTACATATCGATGGTCGTGATATGTTATCAACTATTGCAAATAAACCCAAGCGTTGATGGCTTTTAATTTAAAATAATGCACTCAATAAAATGCATATAGTTTTTTAGCCTTCTACTTCTGCCCACTATACTGTACTTATTACCCTTCGAAAGTTCCTGGATTAATGAGAAGTATTAACGTATTCTGATAGACTCGCAGAGTTTAATATTGTTTGTAAACAAAAACGAAAGAGATATAGTAAAATCTGAGAAATCTTGGGTAATTTGACCTTTGATTCTGTCGCCTACATTTTAGCGTCAGTGGATCCTAGAGGATAGTTTAATGGGTGAAATATTATGTGAGCTTTAAATGATTAAGAGTAAAAGCGATTAATCTCGCAGTTAAAGCTGAGCATGTTTTCCACAGCATTAATTACTATCGTCCGTTATAACACATCATTATGAACGGGAAATGCAATATTATTGCTAGTTCTTTTGATAAAGTGTGTTTACTTTAGCATCTCCTGTTTACAAGACACGCATCACTAACTACAACAGAATCGTATTTGAATTCGCTCATATCGGAAACATAAATATATCGAATGGTCTGTATGGAGAGAAGTAGGAGAATGGGAAACATTTTGTGAAAGTAACATTCAGTTTTTAAGAGTATTTGTTGCCTGGTTGTTGCATGCCAAACATTTATTCTTGTTTTCTTCTTTTTCTATTCTTGTTTCTTTCGGATGTGAATTTTTTGGGTGAAAGAACCTCTGGTATGACGCTTTTAGGATATGTCTGACAATCCTGTTTAATTACAATACAATCGTGGATAATGGAGTTAGGAGATTAATATTATGTTTAAGTGAACGTATTTTTTTGGCTGTTCATAGAATTTTGTAACCTACTTGAATAAATTATTGCTGAGAAAAACCCTTTCAATCTTGGATATTTGAGTACCCTGCAAACCACCGCTAGGGTGTGTGGCGGGGGGTTGAATACACACCAGACCAATCTTCCGTTAAAACAACATCCTTCATTCTTCCTGGTTTTCCCAAAAACCATTTCGTTGCAATCTAAAAATTAAATGATTTGTGGTTTAGTAAGTGGGATTGAAAGTATCAACTGATTTATTTTTGTTACTTTGTCAGATACCACATACATTTATTTCGTCACTAGGCCACCTTAAAAAGAAAAATGGTTGTCGCCAGGAACTTCCATGGGAAAGTTTTCATTCATAAAAATGTAGGCTGATAAGTTAAATGGATTAATTGTGCTTATAAAACCATAAACACAGTAATCAACCCGAAGGTCGGTTTGGTAGGTGATGTTAGAGCTCACCCAGTAGTAAGCCCGACGAAGTGTGAAATTCACACATCATAGTAGGGGGGTCAGTTCCTTTCCCTGTGCCGGTTATGGCTTCCCAGGAAGATCTGGTACCCGAAAAATCACATAGCTCAAGTGGAGCTGCAGGTGCCCACAGAGGCTCGCCCGGGAGTCGGACCCGGACCCTTCGGTCAGTAGTCCAACGCTCTACCCTTCGACTACCGCGTCCCACTTTTGTGAGTAAATCAATTCTTGAAAGGACATCGACTTCTTTACGTTATTAATTTACTGTGAGTAATAACATGCTTATCGTAAACTGATTGCGACTCCGCGAGTAACCGCATCATAGTAATTTCTTTTGTCTAGGAAATTTGAAACATATCATCGAAGAGAAGAAATAATTCATTTGTTCAAATAGTGAATTGTTAAAATGGAAACCTTTTATTAGATGTGTGCGCTTATCTTAATGCTCAACTTCAGACAGATAACCGTTGGAAAATGTTGGAGATTCAGGTATTTCGGATGGGCAAATTACATACATGTATGTTGCCTGGCTGTCATTAGTTTTTTTCTGGGTCTTTTCACTGATATCAAACATCTCGCAGAATAGAAAACCTTATTTTGTGCCGTCAGTTTATGGTTTCGAATATTTACATCGTGTGCTTCATTGATTTGGATTATCGTGCCGAATTTCATGCATTTTTCTGCATTAAACTCGCCTTTTAACATTCTGTTTCTCAGGACGCATTTTAGAATAAATTAAAAAATCAGGACGTTAGGAATCAATGCCCCAAGTGATTCATGACATTTATTTATCCTGCAAGCCACCGCCAAGGTGTGTAGCAGGGGGTGAATACACACCAGAATAATTTTACCCGAAAATAGCCCTACCACGGTCGAACAATGCTCAATAATGATCCCCTATCGTTCTAGGAAAAAATGACATCTTAAATCTATCTGTTCTACACTTAATCTCTCTAATTTTATTAACATTATCTCTCCTGCCGTAGTACGGTGGGGGTAATAATACATTTTCAACATCACTGCTAAAGAGACCTCTTTAACCTTTGCTCCGTGAATTATTCTCAGCCTAGCTGCCCTAATATTTTGGATACACTACTAATTCGGCAATCAATTCAACTTCGTTAGGATCCCATACACATATTTGCGGCATATTCTAAGTGAGGCCTAACCAACGACAGATAAGATTTCTATTGGACTCTTCATCACACATAACTAGTACTCTTCTAATAAATCTTAATTTTTTTTAGCTTGTCCACATATTCCCCGAATGTGTTTCACCCAGGAGAGATCGTGAATGAGGTTAACGCCTAGGTATTTAATTGAGTCTACACATTCCATTTTGGTCTTCCCAATGCAGTAGGCGTTCGGAAGGGAATCGCTCTTTTTCCAAAAATGTATGGCTACGCACTTTTTTGAGCTGAATTCTGATTGCCATATGTTGCACAAGCGTTTTATAGCGTTTAGGTATTCTGATAAAGCTGCTGTGTTCTCAGGATGACGGATATCAGGGTAAAACACTGCATCATCGGCAAATAAACGTATCATACTAGTGACTACGGAAACAATGTCGTTTACGTAAAGTGGCAATAAAAGAGGTCCGGAAACACTTCCCTGGGGAACACCGGAAGTAACTACTGCATTTCAGCTAACTCCATCTATGACTACTCTTTTTATAGCCGACTATTCAAAAAGTCTTTGATCCTACTCTGGATATTTTATTTATGCCATATGCTTCTAGCTTTGTGAGTAGTTTGCTATGAGGTACTTGGTGGAAGTGTTTCTTAAAATCCAGAATAATCGTGACCACTGGTGCATTCTCTCCCGAAGTAAGAATATCATGAACTAAAGGCGCAAATTGTGTTTCGCACGATCTACCTTTTCGGAAATCGTGCTGATTTTTATTAATAATTCCTTAATATCGAGGTAAATCGAACTAGAAACTATATGTGCCATAAAATTGCACGAATGGATGTGAGGGAAATAGGTCTGTAATTGCTCGGTTCCTCCTTGTCTCCGTTTTTAAATATTTGTGTTACGTTAGTCGTTTTCCAATCTCTGGAACCTTGTGGTGTATCAGCGACTTCTTAAATATTATTTCTAGATGCGGCGCAATTTTCGAAACTAGATCCTTAAGTATACCAGCTGGTATTTCATCGGGCTCGGAGGATTTATTAGGCATGACATTTTTCTGCAAACGTTCTACGTATTCCATTATATAAGATTTCAATGTTGGGCATCGGTTGACCGGCACGATTTGGCAAGCGGAGATATTCTGTGACATGTTGTTGAAGACATTTGGAAAGAAGGAATTTAATAAGCTAACCTTTTCCAAACTGCTAGTTACTGTTTTGTCTTTATCATTTTTAAGTGAATTAACAGTAAACTTATTTCCCTAAACTTCTCTGACGTATGGCCAAAATACTTTTGGATATTCTTTCAAAGTTTCCGCTAACCTTTTCCTTTCGAATCCACTTAACGCTTTCCGAAATTCATTCCTGGCATTCGCCCTTGACATCTTACAATCATAGGTGATCACATTATTTTTATCGCTAGAGAATTTATCCCTAATATTTTTCATCTTGGCGTGACAATGCCTTTGACGTCGTAATGCCTTTCTAACGTCCTGGTTGTACCATCTAGATTCTGCATTATCTTTTATAAATTTACTGTAAATTAGATTGTTGACTACTGAGCGCGTGATCTCAAGAAAGTAATTTCACGTATCATCAGTATTTCGGTCATTACTATCTTTCTTAAAAATAGCCAATTTTTTATGTAGCACGCACTTTAGGCCATTGAAGTCCCCTTCTTTGAACAAGTAAATTTTCCCTTTAGACTTCTTATTTCGGACCCCATGTAGCGAAAAATTAGCATTTAATGCATTGAAGTCCTTTTATAGTTTCTATAGTCAAGACGTTTTTGGGAATATTTGTTGCTAAAAAGTCAAGAATATTATCGCCTCTAATTAGTGAATTGACAAGTTGATTCAATGATTTCAACGTAGAAGAATTCAATAGCAATTCGCAGATACCTTTCTCTTGACGGCCAGTGTTAAAACTATATGTGTATCCAGTCAATAGAAGGGACTTTGAAATCTCCACCGTTTATAACGTCGCGATCATTGTGCTGGGATAAGAGACCTTTGATTTGCTGATCTACTCGTAATTCTAGTATTGAAATGGCTGTGGACTGTCGGTATGTAAAGTGCGCATACATATATCCTTTTGGATTGATAACTTTTAATGGAGCACCAAACGCTTTCCAAGCTATTTATTATAATTTGAACGTGATATGCAGTTAATACTGTCAAAATGGCCAAATTAAACCCCAGATAAGACTGTCCATTTAGTACAGTCGTATGCGTCTTGGGCAACGTACATGAGATGGGCAAGATGAAATTGATGTAGAAATGCTCAATTTTGCATATTACAGGAACTAATGATTTTCTATGAATGCAAGAACATCGAAAAGAGACGCCGCGCGATTCATTGAGAATTACGTCGATTGGACGTTCGGATTTTTGGATTTTCATGTAAACGTTTCTCGACCATTTTCGAAACGCTAAGTTAGTGCTAGCGTGCTATCTCAAGCTGTCGTGTCTGGAATTACACCATCTCTTCAAATATTAGTGACGGGTTTGACCGATTTTTTAAGAATAGTCTGGGGAAGGTGGCCAGCTATCCTTGAAAACCGGGAAAACGGAAATCTTGAAAATAATCCTGAATTGGCAAGTGAAACATGGAATTTTGCAGAATATATGCCCGTTTACCGGAAAATATCGAATGGATGTCTAGGCTGGTGATTTTTTTAAACTGGTGGGTCCAATGTATGTATATTTTGGAAAGGTGTATTGCGTTCATGAAGAATGTGCTTCACGTCGGTATATATTAAAGGAGTATTCTAGCAGTTAATCGGTATAAGTGGTATCCTTCTACGTAGCGACTGCCAGTCGTTTTAATTCAGTTGTAATAATTCAATTGAGTATTATAGTTTTCGTTAGATACGTACTTATTTCAGTGGGAATACCATGTTAGATTAATTTTTAAAATAATAGGAATGATTTTGTTCATATAATGGTAAACGAACAATGTTGTACTGCATCATAAAGTTACCTCCTGAGAATTAATGAGCATATCTAGCCTTGGTATTTTGATTTTTTTAGTTATTCCTTAAGAGGAAATGCCAATTAATGGCAGAGCCACGGCGGCGGCGTCCTCTTCAAAATCGTAATTAGCTCGCATCAATTGTTATATAAGTGTGCGAATTACCTGAATGCTAGCAATAAAAATGTATAAATGTGCCATGGCACGGTTAGCATTCTTCCAAATACTTGAGAAAAGTCATCAACTCCGACGTAGGACTCTAAAACCACAAGTGACGTAATCTTCTTACATCAACTGAGTTTGTTTTATTGTTTGTGAGTCATCGTATTGAAGAAATATTTTTATTAATTTGCTATCCACACATTAACCTTTTGCACTCGCATGTCGAGTGTGACTTGACACGGTAAGCGGCGGCAGCAGCTCGTATGTCGAGCCACACTCGACACGGAGTTTCACCGTGAGGGGAATTGGGATTTTTGTCCATATTTTCCAATAACTTTACTTGGAATCATTTGCATGAAAGAACAAGTAAAGTAAGGCTTGATTAATAGCATGGCTTGTTTTATAATTGAATAGTATCGACCCATAATGTCGTCGTCGACATAAATGCCGTCTCCAAAGATAGCCACCACCTACGCAGATGTTTGTTGTTATCTCTTTTCTGTGTTGTTTGTTCTTTTTCGTTTGCATCGTTTGACTTGATTACTTGGAAGTCAGCTAAATGTAAAGCAATACCTTTGAGAGATGGTCTGTTTCAGAAAAAAAGATCGCCGGAATGTTAAGTTACCTCAGTCAGGTGTTCCGTATTTCATTACTTTCTAGTTTGGATACTTTCATTTCCTTTTCTTCCTAGTGTCTGCCTCATCAAACGTTCTTTTGCTATCCATTGCATAATCGGAAATCTTGAGTAGGAGGGTGTAAATTCATATATATTGTACAAAGAATGCCAACAAAGACAAAATGAAAAACTGATATCGCATGTGAAATTTATTACAAAACTAGTACACGATCTCGTTGGATAATTTCATAATGTGTCACAAACTTCAATGTCTAGGGTTAGATTGCCATCCACAAACATAGAGTAACGTTTAGATGGGAAAATCCATATAATCACACCTCACACTAACAAAAATCATAAAGATTTTGCGGTTCGCTCTAACGGAAAAATCTAAGGTGGAAGAAGAGAGACGATATATATCTGTGAGACGTGTGAAGGTAACACAGGCCTTCATGATGTTGAATCCTTCCAAAAATATCATACCATGAAAAATTTTATTTAAGTTTAAATTAAATTTGAGTTTATTTTGAATTTAAATTATGGTTTATCAATAAATTTACCAATAATTATGTAAAAAGATCCAATTAAATAAGTTTGTATGAAAAAAACTCCTGTTTTTTATTCTAGTGCCACGCTTAGTAAATATTGTTTTTTTTTAATTTAACCCCGCGTAGACTAAGGAAATCGAGGAAAAAGGCCCGAGTGTAAATGGTTAATCTTGTTACTACAGGTGGTATTGGCGAAATATTTCCACAGTCAAAGTTAGTAGTGGTCAAGTCGATTTACGTAGTGGTAGTAAAAAATATTAGCGAAAAATCTCGGGGGGAAGGGGGGACATTTTTATCTGTGAAAACCTGGAATCGTAAACCATCTAATAGCCCGCCACCCTGTTTCTGTAATGCGAAACGGAAATTCGGGATGTGGACAATGTTCCATTTAATCTTCAGACCGTTTTGAGATTGGTGTGGGCCATCATCGTTCATGCGAGCCCCACAAGGAGCAAAAACCACATTTGGACTTATAGTATTTATACGATGCTAATGGCATGCGCGGCGATGGAATTTAATTTTAAAATTGCGCCCTCTCAGAATCAAAATACTAGAGAAAAACGACGGGAATATTCGTCGGGAAACTCGGGTGCAAAGGCGGAATGGGATTTTGGAAATTGAGTGGCCACCCTGTTTTTCGGAGTCTTACTGCTATTGGACGGATGTAATCGATCCAGACATGATGGAGACATCAGCGCGTGCGACTTTTGAAAATGCGCTCTATATATCCCGTCTGCATTATGGTCCGTTATCGATTGAACACGACGGGGTTCAAGTGAAGAAAATCATCTAAGCGGCGGGTTACTTGAGGGAACCCCATCAAGGTTTAGTACAACACTTCATTATGATTGCCCATAACACTGAATTTATGCCGACATCCCTACCCAGTGTATGCCCAGAATATCTCGGTATACTCAAGGTAGATGAATGGCATAAGATTTGTCGGAAACCTTGTCTAGTTGATTGGTATAATCTTATTGGATGTATTGAAATCTTAGAAGTTCAAAACTCTGCTCTAGTGTGCCAGTTAAGAATCAAAATCTGTTAATTTTCGAAGTTGATTGTTCAGCCGATGTACGTACTTCGAAACGGTTTTTTGTGAAGCTAGGACAATTCTTAATTTGATCCGGGTCCCGGGATAACTTAAGGAGTTGAAGGAAAATTGTCGACATTTTATGGCGTCATCAAAGAGAATAATCGACGTTGCTGTCCAATATTCAAGTTATTTCCATGGTTAAATGCATTGAAGATCCGGTCATTGACATGAAATTCCTGACTTTATAGTCATATATTTTTCATTAGGTTTGCAATTTCAGCCGTTGGAGAATAATAAATCATATAGTGGCTGAATATTCAGATAATAAATTAAAGAAAAATGGTGAGAAATGCTTTCGAGAGTACAAAATGAACGTTCTTGACAACTCACGCTTTGTGGCTAAAGTATTGTTTACAACCGTTACAATCTGAAGAGATTTAACTTTGTAACCATCTATCAAGATTTAATCTTTTTAAAAAAATGTTAACTTTACCTGGTTTTAAATTAGATTTAACTGATTTAAGCTCTTGTTTCTTTGCATTGGCATATTATTAAACCTCATCCGGTTTGTATGCTCTTTAAAATATTCAAAGAATGGAAGGCATCGAAATATTTTGTCCATTTAAAAATATATAATTATTCCTGTAGAGTAATTTTAATTATATTTCTTACGTGTGAATGAATGATATTTCCATTTAGATAGTATGAGAGAGCAAAAGCTAGCTGGTAATTGCGGAGAGAGGCCGCTATTTTTATTGCTTTTGTTGATTACATAATAGTTTGTCAAGGTTTGAAACTTTAAGCTTTGAAACAAGATTATTTGTTGAAAATATATTGTTTTGAAATGGGTTGGAAGGCTGAATTTCTTACGAATGGTACGCGCTCCACATCGATCTCGTTTAGTATTTTCATTAATTTAGAGCATAAAGAATCTGATGTTTGAATCTTGAAGTCATGTTAATAATGTCTTACAAAACCGCTGAGATGTTCTCTCATTGTACGAGAAATTATCGGTTAACCTGTTTAATCAAGGGCTTAAAGGAGATAAGGTAGACGTAAAAAAAGTTTGTAATTATTTTTCTTCTTCGGCTCTGGTAATCTGATTGTTTTAGTCAAAATTTCGAAAATAATTTCCTCCATTAAGTAATCTACACAATGGCTTTACAATTATCTTCATTTGCGGTAAACTGCCTTGAGTCAACCATGTAAAAGTCTGTCTTTACTGGGTATTATGGTGGAGACTGATCAGGAAAAGCGACCTAACAATGGAAAAAACTACAGAGAAGGAAGTTTTTAGTTTGGTTGACATGTTCCAATTCTTAGGTGACTTAAGCCGTATTTATTTTTTTGAAGAACAGGTCTAAATCCGTGGCTCCTGCCATTTTGAAATGAAAGGTTCTCGTTGTTGGGAAAAAGTCAGTTTTTTTCGGAGGTCCAGGAAGTATGATTAATTTAACAGTAATTAACCCTCGTTCCGTCTCTTTAAATTTCGGCAGTGGTCAATCGAATGTCCACAACTGGTGCTCGGCTAAAAGCCATCAGGCGAAGCCATGCCATGAAATGACGGGAAGGGGGGGGCTTTGGCCGTCTCATTTCACGCTGTGGTCTACTCCCGTATGGATTTGAGTGCGATCGTTCGTCGCCGCCTTTGTTCCCAAAACTCCGCTCCGTGATTCACGGCGGGGAGCTGCATTGATTTTTTTCTCGGCTAAAAGTAGAATATGCCTTTAAGGGTTTCTCCGGAGCGGGCGGTGCAGGAGGAGGCATGGCGTTCGCCGACGGGGAGGAGCCGTCATGGCGGAGGGAAGGTTCGGGGGGCGGATGGGGCGGTTCGTGTGTGTGTGCGTGCGCGCGCGGCCCTCGGGACGACATTTTCGCTTGCATTCCCGTGATCTTTTGCTCTTAGCTGCGGTCTTATTTATAGTCGCACTGCTGGCACTGCCGTACGCGTCCGGCCGGACGGCGATTGTTTGATTGATGCCGTGCCTCCCACGGGAGACCCAACTCTCTCCACCCCACTCAACCCCCCAACACCGTCGATCGAGGTTGAGGCGTTGACGCGGTGAGGAAGGACCCTCGGGAGAGCTCTGTGTGGGGAATGGTGAGCGCCGGGTTTCCGCTCCCCGTCCACGCGAAGACCATCTCATCCCTCCCCCGCTCCGTTCGGGTGCCCCCGATCGCTCCCGTAGCTCTCTTGTTCTCCGTCCCGTCTAATCGTCCTGAGTGGCGTGGAGAGATCGGTTATTCGTCCTTCGGCCAGGCGAGCACACGTGAGCTGCTCGGGTCCTATATTTGTAAACCGCCGGCTGGCGTCGTGTTTTCATTTTTCAACTCCGCGCCCTCCCTCCCACCCCCACACGCCCCCTTCCCCACCCCGTGAACGGGTGTCAGAATGCGTAATTGGTCGGATAAGTCATGCGGAAGGGGTCACTTAGAGATGGTGCGATGCGTCCTTCGCGGCCATCGCGGCCGTCATTCATCAGTACCCTCACTCGCCAGCCGCCGCCTCCCGTCTCATCACAGAACGTAATTGTCTTGCAACCCTTCCCCGCGCGGGATTGGGACGAATTGAATCAGAGTAGTTTTGTGAATTAATTCGTTTTGCTTACTTGCGCTTTTGATCTCGCTGGCTCTGCGTAAAATTCCGGGTCGCCGTATGGCCGCTGGTGGAGAGTTACATCAATTCGTACATCCGCCGCCGGCTCCCTTTCCCCCTCATCCCCTCTCCTCTTCTTCCCGCCCACTATCTCCTCCCCCTCGTTTCCTCCCTTCCCCTTCCTCTCTCACCCCCACCTGACTCTTCCTCTCTCCCAAAAATCGATCGCCGCCCCGCCGCTCCTCTCCTAGAGCCCGTGAATGCTTTCGGGATGAAGATCCTCCACGATACAATCTCCTCGCGCGCAAATACCCACCCTCTCATTTTGGCCATTAATGCGTGCATCCGCGGGGATCAATTTCTTTGGAGCTCAAATGTTTCAACGTTGGCACATTAGCTGGTGGGCATCATAATGCGTAAACGTTTCGGAATAGGTGACCGTAAAATGGCTCAGTAGTGATTTATTTGTTGCGCTCAGAATTATATTTTAGCCAAGGAAAGCATAATAATTAATTTATGAATTTTAGACATTGATTGCATGGTAATGGATGGTTCGGTTACTAAACGGGGAGCTAGTCATTCACATCTGGGTTATGCCTCTGGGCATCGCCAGCTTAAAAGATCGTTGCGTTATATTCTGCCTAGTGAAACTTGCAGGGAAAGTGCGGGTCTCACTGGGGGAGGGAACTGCCCCACGAAGCCTGCAAAAGTGAATTTTACCCTCCGCCTAAGAGGTACACTGGAGGCGTTCCATATCAATTTTATTTATCATAAATAAAATTGATAATCAATGCATAAATTATGCATTAACATATAAATGTGCAGTTGGACGGTGTCAGGTGGCACGTTAGAATCATAATCAACCTTTTCTTTCTGAAACTATTACATGAAACATCTGAACAATAATGTCTGTCACATAAGGGAATTTAAAACAAATCCTCATTCTTAATAAACTAAGCTAAGCTTCTATACAAAAGCTAATAAAAGAAAATAAATTTAATAAAACAACTGGGAAAATTTGAACACAAATATCTATCATAGGAAAAATACCCTATCTCATCTTATATTTTTGCATACCGCCAATTTGAGATGTGGGTTTTGATTAAGTTCTGGCGGTTTTCTAGAAAGAGAAAAGCCAAGCTACGTAAATGTTAAAATAAGAGGGCAAAAACTAGAGCAGGTGAAACAGTTTACCTATGCTGAAAGTCTTCTGGATCAAATTGGTTGAAGTGGGAAAGACATAAGGTGAAGAATTGCGTTTGGCGAAGAAGCTTTTACAAGGAGGAGGAAGTAAATGACAGCTGTTGGGGTAAGGACGCTAAGAAAGGGGTCGTCAAAACCTTGATATCGAGCGTAGTTTTGTAGGGCGTGGAAATGTGGTCATTGGAGCGGGATGATAGGCGTAGTTTAGTGACTTAGGAAATATTGGTGGATGGAGAAGGTCTGGGCACCCGGCAGCTCCACCCAAGCTAGTTAATTTTTCGGGTACCAGATCTTCCTGGGAAACCATAACCGGCTCAGGGAAAGGAACTGGCCCCCCTACCCCGATGTGTGAATATTCACACGCCGTCGGGCTTGGTACATGGGTGAGCTCTATCATCACCTACTAAACCGACCCTCGGGTTGATTACTGTGTTTATGGTTTTTGTTTATGGAGAAGGATGAGAAGGGAAAGTGGACAGAAAGGAAAACAAAGAACAAAGTGCTCAGAGTATCGTAGGGAGAAATTCAAAGAAGGCATGAAAAATGGATACAAAGCATGTTGAGAGAATTTTTGGTAAACGAGAAAATGGCAGGAACAGGATAGGGATATTGGACGGAATGAATGGAGGAAGGAAGTGTACGGATATGAAGGAGGGCTTGTTGTAGAGTGGGATGTTGGTTTGTGTTTTGTTGGGAAATGCGAGGAAATTCTCACTGTACCGTTTGGTAGTGGGGTAGCTTGTGTCCATGAAAGCTTACCTTAACCGCTAGATTACCGATGATAATAATATAGCGAATGCGGTGGATGATTTTGCATTTATATAAATGCGCGATATTTAAGGTTGGCGTTGTTGTTGTACTCCCTGGAATGGTCACATATCTGCCCTCACGATGTTGTTTGTCCAGTAACTCATGAGAAAAGCCAAAATGATCTCGATGATCGAGGAGTGCAAAATGTCGGTTTATAATCAAAATTCTGCAAATGTCCCTATTCTCTAGTTTTCTAATATTTGTTTACAGATACTTACTTAAGCTTGCTGCAGAATAAGAGACCCAATTCGTTAAATATTGCAGATGTCACGCTCTACTTGAGCCATCCCATACCACCAAAGCGCAAATTAAAGCAGATTAAACTTTCGTGTTTGCGAAGTTCAATGTTAGAGGATTAAAGTTTGAATTTCGCAGATCATATTCGAGATAGTGAGTGTTAGGAAGGGAAACAAGTCATGCGGTCAAAAAAAAATACAATCATTCTTCATTCTACCTCAACAAGTCTTATTTATGAGAACGATGTCGAAAACGCTTGGCTATTCAATCCTATCAAGGAAAATTACTTATGTCATTGGCATTTTATGTTTCTATACTATTTGAAATGGTATCATCAATACGGGAGACACTGTTAGCTGTCCTGTAGGTGATGTTTGGTATAATTTATTACATGGGAAGGTGTCGAGACTGAATTTGGTGGCGACATTCCTAATCTCCTCATTTTTGTCTTTGACAGAGTGAAGTGATGATACGATGGATATTTGGGTATTCGAGGACCCCAACTCGCATATTTTGAACTGGCGCGGAAGTAAAAATGTACTTAAAACTCCATTTTTTAAGCTCGTCTGGAAAATAAACATTCATGGCGTCAAGCAGTAATTCAGGAGGGAAATTGAGTATTTCAGTCCTTTGGTGTTTTTCCCTTGAAAATTGGAAAAATCCCGCTTTTCATAGCCAAGGTTAAGTGCGAAAAGTGTAAGCCGAAGACAGGCATGTTTGGAGGAAAAAACCGCAACGTCTGTGATCCACCGTTGCGATAAATCTTTCTTATCTGAACCCTTTCTTCCTTTAGCATAATTACGTAGATACGTGAGAAGAAACTTAGGGAGGGAGGCAACTCATATCGTCATAGATATGACAACTAGGAAAGAAGTGATAGAAACAATATAAAGGGACTTGGGATCTACCCACATCCTTCCTCCTTTATCTCCAACCCGAATTGCTCGACTGAGCTCGGGAGTAACGTGCCCCCAACCCCTGTCCAGTTTATTCCGAGTGTGTCACGTGTCTCAGGGCCCGCGCTGAGAGGGACCTCTTGCGGATTACTCTTGTCAGAGGAAAAAAATTAAAATTTGTCATTTTTTTATTTGAAATTTTATTTTTCTTTATGACTGGTCACTTGGAGTTTTGTTTATAATTTTATGATATTTTTCCAATCCTAATTAATTTTAATTGCCCAATTACTCTCTACTTTTTATTTATTTTTATTTACGTTTGTTTGATGACATTTTTCAAATTAATTTTACGACCAATTTGACGAACTACTAAACGTTTCTTTCCGTTATTAACGTCGTAATTATTAAATGATAACCTAATTTATGTTAAATACGATATTTATAATGTGTTCGTCAATTTTTATCGCGGTGGTAGTCTACCGGCTTACAGAAGAATTTTGGTGAACCCTGGAACTACACTCTACTCCTAGGCCCTAACTCAACTAACACAAAATATCCTGAAACCCCATACTACATGTTTCAAAAATTCATTATTTAGCTCTGTATATTTGGTCCGTAACTCCATCCAAAATTCCTATTCTTTACTCCCCCTGCATCGTTTTTCCAGCATTCTCGCCTCACTAGTGTCCCCAGCATTCCATTACTTCAGTATATTTTCATCCGCCTACCCTTCTTTTTTTGAATTTCTCCCAAGAACGTTCTCTCTGCCCCTACCCTGCCTTAAACTTCGTTTGTTTGTCTTGCATTTGCGTTTTATGTTTTCATTCATTTCACTTAAGCAAAGGTCTCCATTCCTATTCCCTTTCCTGAGCGATATAGTTCGTGAACCATGTAAAGTGACACTCCAAGTGAAGTTTTCACTTGTATTTTTATTTCATCCTTACGTAAGTTACGCGTCATCAAATCCCGCCTCCTTGTTAAACGCTTCGTCACCTAACGCAAATTCTTATTTTAATGTCTCCCCATCACGTTGCCCACCCCATCCAAAAAACTTCCCAATTCATCATCAGTATTTCAATCCTTGGATTGTTTTACTGCAACCCTCCATTCTAATATATTTAATGTCAATGCCCCCAATCCTTGATACCCTCGTTTTACGTCCTTGATTTGTCCTATGTGTATGTCTCTTGGTCTCCCTCGTGGAATCTTCCGAACCATTTAACCTGCTCCCAAATTTCATACTCATCTAATCCTTCCTAAATATCAAGTGTTTCATCACTTTCGTTTTTTTTCATTGATTCATATGCCATATTTACTTCAGTATGAGAGCGCAAATGTTCTGTTTGAAAAAGAACGCGAGGTGTTTGTGGTGAACCCCGCGGATTTTGGGCCTGTTTCCAACCGCACAACAAGGTCGCCACTATGTCATGGGCTATAGGGCCCACATCAGCGAAACACACAGAAATCGCTCGCGTCGGCGACCTGCGAGGTGCAAACTCGAGGGCGTCCGTCCTTCGCCCGTCATAACGGAAGTTTTGAGCCGATACTTGCGGAGGAACGACGTGGAAAAAATATCGAACCGGGGAGATCTGTGGAAAGCCACGCCCAGAACCAACGGGCAGGGAGGTTAACCGAAGAAGAAATAGAAGCGTGAGACTCTCCGAGAGGGCGCGGTGCTGGTGGGTGGGGGGGTCTCTCATTCTCCCCCACTGCCCCTCACTGAAGGAGGCTTCCACCGCAAGGGAGGACGCCCGAGCGCCCCTTCTCCCAACCCAGTGTTGTAAAATGGAAAAAAAGAAGAGAGACATCTGGCGGTGGTCGCGGGGCATGATGTCAAGATAGTCCTACGCCGGATCCAGTGCCTCTACTCCTCAGTGGCCGACGACGAAACTTGTGGAAAAAAATAATTCCGCCGCGGGGTGGGCGTATTTTGTGGGAGGAGGAAGTGACG
This sequence comes from Hetaerina titia, assembly GCA_037158775.1. Lineage (NCBI taxonomy): Eukaryota > Metazoa > Arthropoda > Insecta > Odonata > Calopterygidae > Hetaerina > Hetaerina titia. The sequence continues at coordinate 74,072,988 of CM073771.1, read as the reverse complement.
TCTGGAGACCATGGAGTTCCGGCAGAAGCGGCGGATTGGAGCGCACCAATTGGCTCGCCGCAATCGTTTTGGGCGATTGCACCAAATTTCACTCCTAGTCGGCACGTGGCCAAAAGAGTGAGAGAGAGACGAGTTAGACCCTCCCCACCTTTTACCCTTCGTCCCCTTCATCCCTAGTCACTCCATTTCGCCCCAAATGCGGACCATTGGATTTTAAATATCGACGTTCACTTCGGGCCTCGTATTATTAGCAGAAGTTTACAGGTTATGGTGGTTTTTTGATGGACCCAGCACTAAGTACTGCTGCTAAACCCCATTTTAGTCCTGACTAACCCTATTCAAACCCCACATTACGATGCCACTTATTTCGCTCCGCATACGCATTTCGCTGCCCTCCTTTTTGCTATCCAATATGCGTTTACTTTTCCTCCCTCTATCTCGCTTACCCCAGGACCCACTTTCTATCACAATCTACTGTTTCACATTACCTCTCTCCAAACTGCGACGCTAAATCCAAAATCTACATCTCTAGGATGGTGTGGTGGCTAAGGTAATAGCTCTCAAGCTAGACTAGCTTCTCGTAGGTTGGGAAATTTCGTAGCGGTCGCTGAGCACCTTTGGTTCTCTGTGGCGATCATAGGTTTATCACTCTGCCCGTCACCCGAGACACTAAATAGTGGTCCATCTAGCACCATTCGTTATGCGTAGGTCGCCTTAGACACAGTTTTCTCTGCCCTCCTACGCACCCTTATTTTATATCGATCGTAAATGGTTCGTTTGTGGCTAGGCTTTCAAACGTACTACCGTAGAGTTGACTTACCAACTGGTTAATCTATTCCATTAATTTTGTTATGTAATGTTGCTAGCTTCCGGGTGTACTGAGCGATGAGCTTTTTTTGTTTCTGGTTAGTGGAATTATCATGGAGTCTCTAATTTTCGATCCCCTCTCATGAAATCGTCAACATGCCTGGTCTCCCGAATAGTATTTAAATGGCGTATGCCGTTGAGCAATGTCTTACAATGCCCGCAACCCACTCGGAAAGAATGATCCCAACTTTGAATACATACACATAATTTCATTAATTTTTTAAACCACAAATACCTATTTAACATCGCTCACTTCGGTGAGTGTTTCATTTTTTCTTCCTTTGTTGATTCGTAACCTAGGTAATCAAAATTCATGAAGAGAAGAAAATGGAAACATGTGTTACCTGTTGCCACAGAAAGATGAGCCGAGGGTGGAAGGCAGCTTGGCTTGTAACATTTGGTCATTATTGTGATTCGGATTTCTGAAGAGTGGTAAAATTACTCTGCAAAGTTACAATTGCGCTTCAGAGTAATTTTTGCGTCAACCTGGGTTTTCAAACTGATAAAATTCTTCCTTTGTCCTATATGTAGTTTTCATATCCATCATAGTTTCATAAAACAGTGCTGGTGATGGATTGGAACTTTTACGTAATATTCCAAAAAAACTGAATTACCCTGTGCAACGTTTAAACGCCACTTAAATGCTTCCCCGTTTTGAAAGAATTAAGAGATAGTTTTTCTCTAACTGTACTCGGCGACGTTGTGCATCAAAAAATTATGAAATGTTTGGTTTATTAAGATCATTATTTTGCAGTGCGAGTTTTAATAATATTAATACACCAAACTCTGACGAGCTGCTGACCTTGAATAACCTAAACTGACTTGGTAATAGGACTCCCAGGATCGAATTCTAGTTATGCCAAATTTATTGTTCCTTACTGTAATCTACAAATTAGTACAACCTTACTCCATTGCGCATGTTTAGGAAAAATGCTTCCCGTTGCATTTTCATTGACATTAATCAAATGCTCTTAGTTAAAAATGTTAGATAAAAATTCCCATTAACCGTTGTTAAATTTTCCCGGAATTGTAGCCGTAACTGGTAACCCGCGCTATCAGTTAAGGTTAATTACTTCATCATCGGGTATATAAACAATAACTGTGTTGAGATTCGAAGAACGTGGAGTCCTGGAAGGCTTCTTTCTCGGAAAAGACCCTTAACGTTACTCATGCCTGCCAGTGAGTTTAAAATTTTCTAATAAGGTCCTTCAATCATAAATAAATGCAAGAGACTCACCGGGTTTAGTCACATTTTCTTTGGCTGAAATAGACTCGCCGATATTTCTAGGAACTAGTTCCGTCCTTACAACATTGCGTCGAGGTGCGGTTAGCATTAAGGGAAGCAAATTTACTGTACTGACAGTTATGCCGCAGGGTCAGAAAAACTTTACAGTTGCCCTTGTGCAATCAATGTTAGCACATTACTAAACATTTGGAAGACACACGGTAGTAAAACATCTCTTTGTCGGAACATTTAGCCCCTCGTATTCAAAATGACCATTAATTTATGAGATTTCCGCCGAAAGGTTTCATTCACGTTTCGTTCTACACTTTATCGTCATCAATCCGGAGATTTAGAATTCTTTGAAGAATGAGTTATGCTGAGTGAGAACTCATGGGATTACGTTACTCGGTGAATGCAGTGAAATTGCAATGCCGCTAATGTTTCGGGACTCGGAAGGAGGAAAGTAGGCATCGGAATGACGAGGAAGAGAATTCCCCCTTCAAAGTTTCCATTCTTTCCAGCGGATTCACCTGTATCACTATGCGTGTGCATGGTTGAAATTGAAAGGAGAGACACGAAGTCTTGAAAACTGCGGGCGTGTTTTAATGAAGAAACTTTTCAGTTCTAGTCTTTGAGCGTGTTTTTTTATTGAAATACGGATGTGAAATGTTTAACACTTGAGTTCGGGAATTTACTCAGGGCCTGCAGATAATTTTGACCCCACTCGTTTACGGTAAAGGAACTTGATTGTGATCTTCAAAGTTCAACATCACTTGTGAAAGTCAATTATTACTTAAGCAGTAAAAAACTTCTCGAGTGTGGCAAATAAGTTTCTAGTGGAGTGATGGTCGTCTGAAGTGCCTTTTTTTTGTATTGGGCACAACTTAAAGAAGTTGTCGGAGTACTTCGACCTCCGAAAGCCAGACTGACATCTTCGGGAGTATAACTTGGAACTCATGATATTTATTTTTATTTCCTGCCAGTGTGAGTTTTGAAGATTTTAATTTTATGGTGGGAATTCCTCGTCATGTCTCGCAACAAATGTGAAGTAACACGCCATTCTTTTCCGAATTTTTTCTGCTGGGTCACTTGTTGTTAACCATGAGTAACTAGAAAACTTGGTGTAAGAAAACTGGCAAAGTGTTTTATTTTCTGATTTTTACAGGTGACTCACATCATAGTTTCCACTTAATAGCCCGAGATGATTAATTTTTCTCGTTTTCCACGATAGTGAGGTGTCTTTTGATTGGCTTGTATTTTCGTAGGCCTAGGATCGTTGGTTTAAAAATGAGGAATACCATATTTAATAAAAACATTTTGAATACAATTATAATTATATTAAGTTTTTGGTTAATATAATCAGGTCATTTTTCTTCATAAAAATGTCCACACGTTTATAGATGTGTTGTGTTCTCACTAACTTTTGCATACTACCGAAGTAAAAACTGTTCCGCAAAGCAATTAATATTTTCCACTTTCATGGCCATGGTTGTACCACGGTGTCACATCACCAAGTAGGTGTCGATGTACCTAATGATGCCGCGCAGTTGTGAAAACGTGGTCGTGGAAGTGGAAACTATATATTTTATTTTTATACACACACATATTTAAACGTTTACATACCCACGCATATATACACTCGTGTTAATCCGTTAAACGTTTCTACATGTGTGCTTAATGTTATTTGATTGACCTTGACCTTCAGGGTATTTCCTTATTTATAAGTTACGACCTTCAAATATTAAGCACATTATTTTCCCCGCTTTTTTGGACAGTTCCGTTACTTGGCTTAGAACAAAAAGTGTGTCACTGAAAATCCAATAATGCGTTTATTGCCTTCCGCTTTATTTCTCAGGAAACAACCTTATCTCTCGATATAACCGTGGTGAAAATATTTATTGGTAGGCTTAAATGTCTTCATTTATCTGCAATTTTCTCGTAAAAAGCGGGGGAACTACTTCAGTCCTGTGATAATGTGGAACTTAAGATCCATTTCATATTTTTATTTGCGCTAATCTCCGCAAAAATTATTTTCTTCTTTGGACGAAGCTGATAGTCGCAACGAAGAGACTTTTTATTTCATGAATAATAAAATATTTAAAGTAGAACTTTAAGTTGTATTGACTACCATCACATATAGTAAATATTGCACACCTTTCATCTACTCAGAAATATCATGAAAATCCTGAGCAAGTGGTTATAACAGTTAAAATGATTTCATTTTTATATTATCTAGTTAACATCCTGTTATATTTTTGTATCGCCAGCTTGCCGACAGCCATGAAGTTTCAAGAGTTTTTTAAATTGGGGAGAACATGAAAAAAGGCAGTGAGTATTATTCCTGGAAAACCGAAACAAGAATATCACCATACATGCCTTTGATTTTATTTAGGGATAAATGTAATATATTTTGCGATTATTCCAAATGTTTTTGGTTTGCTGAATGACTTCGTATTTATTGTCTCAGGGCATAATATATAGCACAAGTTCTTGTAATCACCTGCTTGGGGTCTCCAAGCGTTTTGAAATGTGGATCGCTGAAATATATTTTTGGGGCTTGGCTTTCGCGAGAGATTATCTGTTAAATTAAGGTTCCGAAGATGAATAGTTTCTAATTAAGTGATTTAGATGCGGGGTAACGTTAGCCTCATATATTGAAACATTAAATGCAATACGGAAAAATATGCGTATTTATCGAAAGTATGCATAGAGTAATGGCAGATATAAGCTTCGTCGGAACAAATAAATTTTGCGTGGAAAGCAAGACAATTATATTCTCAGGTACTTTCATATTTTTTGTCAATTGTGACATTCGTAACTGTATTATGCTCATGCCATTAAAAACAGTATATTGGTGGCCAGGGTAATAAGCTCGGCAAGCCTCTCCTCCTCGGCCATCGCGGTTGAAAAATGTGTTGACCCGAAAAACTCGTGGCTTTGTAATGGAATTTTAGCCCTAAAATTTGGCGGACACCATGTTATGAGAATCCCGGATTACGGCATTAAGGAGAGACGAATTTGCACTCCGCAAACAAGAGTCGCTCGCGCCGTAATTTTCGTGCGGGGAAGTATTTCAAATGTTTTCCCGAGAGGCTGGTAGAAAAGCCGTCCGAATTAGTAATTGCAGGACCTGACTGCAACAACCTCGAGTTTCCTTCCCCTCGGGGAGTGTCGCGCCATCGGGAGTGCCGACTTCCGCTCAACTTCGTGAAGCCCTGGCCCTAGCCAACCTCTCCCGTTGTCTTCTTCCGTGGTCGCCTCTCGAAGTCCCGCCGCCTCCCTGCCTTTCCCCTTCACCCCTCTCCTTGGGAATCGACCAAAGTGGCCCCATCGTCCCCCCGCGGGGGGCCTGGGTGATCTCTCTGCGGAACATGGGCCGTCAACACGGTACGCCGACCCTACCCCTCCATACCCCGATGTAAACTCCCTCCCTCTCAGTGCCTGGTTGTAAGGGGGCGGGGAGCACGGGGATGGTGGGAAGGAGGCTCTCACGATTCCTTCGGAAGATTGGCGGTGAGCGTGATTGACTCATGAACCGCTAAGAGTCTTCTTTTGGCTCTTCTTTATCCGAATCTGCGTTTTTTTTCGGTTGGCACGCTCCTTTCCGATGACGAGCTTTGAATGGCCGCGTGTGGCGGTGCTTCCACGGTTCGAATCTTCTATGAGGTGGTGGGTGGCTCCACGTTGCTCTACCGTCGAATTTCCACCAGCATTGAAACTCCCCATAGCGAAAACTTGTGACTGACTAAATCAGAACCGGATTCAAGAGGGGAGCGCGCGACCCATTGAGGAAGAGACGAAAAAAGTATCCGCGTAAAAGTTTAAAGAGAAAAACATCCTCAGAATGTCCCCGGACAGATTTATGTAAAAAAAACGTTTTTAATATTTTTTTTAGAATCCTTTTGGTAGTAAACTTCGTGGAGCTGTTTTTTTTATTATCCTCAGTTGTTCTTTCACACGCGTGTTCCAAATGACTACAAAGTAATAATATTTTTAACAACTTTGCTGTTATGGCACCTTAAGCATTTCCTTCTTTTCCAAATAAATCACATAAATATTTTCTTTTATTTAAGAAGTATTTAATGAGGGATGATTACAAACAACCAACCAGCCAACCAATAGAGTGTAAAAAAAAGGGTGATAAAAACATTGTAGATGACGTTTTGTATTTCCCAGCGGGGTTTCAAACCCTCGCTCAAAATGTACTAGTTTGTTTATAATACGTCGCTTCTCTTTGGTCGGGACTCAAATCCGTGGAAATAGATCACAGGATTGAGGCCAGTCTAAAATATCACAGGGTTGTGGGAGACTATTATCGCATCTTCTCTGGCGTAAGATGCACCATTTCCTCCAAATTCAAGGATTATAGGGGTGAGCCATTCATTTGGTTTGACGGAAAGGAGGAAAGGAAGATTTTTGCTTTCAGGGTTGAATGCCAGGAAGACGGTTGCTGCGGAGTGATTCTTATCAAATCATTATGTAATTCTGGCGATATCGTTGCGTGAACAGCGGCCTCTTTCATAGAAAATTTCTCGGACATCGTTAGCAAATCGCTTAGTTACCGAGGAATACCTCTGTAATATTTTGCAACACTCGACAAAATCGAAATTGACATGGAATCAAGTCGAAATATAATGGACCGATTTTGAAAGAGGATGCGGTTCGTATTTTTTCTTAAAGATGTTTTTTCAATTTTGGGCACGATTTGGAAAAATGAAATTTCACATTCCGCATTTAGTTCAAATGTAACGTAGATGCCTAATATTTGAGCAAATTAAGCGTCTTCTTTCTTACTATTCGTGGTGTGTGAATCGGTATTTGAAACACACAACGGATAAACACAAGTTTAGTGAGGAAGGTGGGAGGGTACTCCAAGCAGAAAAAATTTCCTTGTGTATATATATACACACACACACACACACACATATATATATTCGTGGGTGGTCTGAAAAGTTTCCGACTTAGAAAATTTCAGAAAAAAAGTCTTGTATCTTTCTTAGGTCGGAAACTTTCAGACCACCCTTGTATGTGTGTGTATTCTGGTAAAGTAACTTGCCACCATACCCTGACGTGTGAAAAGCGCACTGACTTTATTGTGTGTATTATTCTAAATAACCTACATATTTCATTATTGTAAATGTAAACATTTTCATATGACTTTTAAGTCCATTTCGTTGTATAATTATCATGTAAAAACGTTAGACGTACTGAAAATTATATAATTCAATTATTAATTAATTTAAATGTAATTTACTGGTATAATTAAAAACAATCAACCTCCTCTTATCCAAGCTGAGTCCGATATATAATCAAATAATTGCCTATTTGAGTAAAACGATAATGTGTGAGTAAATCATACTGCGGAAATCGATATCGTGAAATAAAACTGGCATCTATTGAATGAAACGTAAGTCAAGTTTAAATAAAATGTGAAATGATGAATAAAAATAAAAGTAAAGGAATGCATAACCCCCCTCGCCGTACTTTCTTCCATGTTACTTTATCCATGGATATTTCTTTCTCTTCAATCAAACTTGTAGATTTTCATTTCAATGCCATCCTTGTATGCTATTCTGTTATTAGAATTCTAAGTCCTCGTCTTAATTTATATAAATATATTTTTAAAATATATATGTAAATATATGTATGTATATGTATATATATACACTTTTTTGGAAAACCCACAAACGTGTAATGTAAATTCACTGATAGTCACAACAAACACAGAAACCAAAACACACAAAAGAGGGACTCACTGGTTCTCGAATTTTCGGTGGTCCAACCACCTTTCTCAAGAGGAATTAGGAACAGAACTCAGTTCTGTTCCTAATTCCTCTTGAGAAAGGTGGTTGGACCACCGAAAATTCGAGAACCAGTGAGTCCCTCTTTTGTGTGTTTTGGTTTCTGTGTTTGTTGTGACTATCAGTGAATTTACATTACACGTTTGTGGGTTTTCCAAAAAAGTGTATATATATATATATATATATATATATATATATATATATATATATATATATTCATTCACATTGAAATAGAGATAAGGAAAATGGTAAAGGAACACATAGCTCCCTAACGCCATCTTCTGAGTAATGATTCGGAGCACTTTGGCGCTTTATAAGATCGCAGATTTCAGTGTAAAAGTTCCCTTCCTCGATAGCTTAGGTGGTTAGAGCATCCGCCCGGCAAGTGGAGAGATCCGGTGTTCAAGTCCCGGTCGAGGGAAATATTTTTACATTCGTGATCTGCTCACATCCGCCATCCCCACCTCTCTTGTGTTCGTCCTTTATATGTGTTCCTTTACCATTTTCCTTATCTCTATTTCAATGTGAATGAATATTTATTCGCTATATGGCGGTATTTCGTGTTAGAATGTATATATATACACACACATTCTATATATATACATTATATATATATATAAATAAAGTCACTTTCTTGAAAATCCCACGAACGTGCACATTAATTTAAATGGACTAACTATTCGACACAAACACAGAAACTGAAACACATAAAAGAGGGACTCACTGGTTCTCGAATTTTCGGTGGTGCAACCACCTTTCTCAAGAGGAATTAGGAACAGAACTCGAGAAAATCGAAAGCCAGTGAGTCCCTCTTTTATGTGTTTCAGTTTCTGTGTTTGTGTCGACTAGTTCGTCCATTTACGTTATATATATATATATATATGTGTGTGTGTGTGTATATATAAATATATATATATATATATATATATATATATATATATTTATATATATTACATTTATTTTCATTTTATATATTTCTATACACACACACACGCACGTTTGGTGATTCGACTATCTTTCATTTTATCAGCACGAGCAAACTGTCTACCTTGGCAGTTGATTACGCTGGTTCGGCCGTACTTCGGAGTACAGGGGTTTTTTTCCATATTCTGTGTTAATTTTGTATGAAATCTAATATATGCGTATAATGTTTTTTAGAACGATGAGTGAGATATCTTTGTCTGAAGTGGGCCATTTAATTTTTACGTCGATAATTCATCCGCAGCGATGTTAATATGTCCCGTGACATTTGTAAAAAATCTCCACCGTCAACACCGTGCATTTTTGCCGTGAAACTCGAAATTAGCCCGTAAAAAGGGTTGAACGAACTTGTAATAGGATGAGAAGATGTTGAAATTTCTTATCGTGGAATTCCGCACACTATCATGAATGGCGTCGTTCTGTGAGTAAAAGTAGCATTGTAACCACGCTCACATTGAATCTCAGCGGTCTTGGAATTGATAAAATGAGATTCCCCCCCTCCTTTTTTTTGTGCGCGCGTTCAAAGGCCAATCTCGAATCGTTTTCAAGACAGCTGACGTCAAATTTTCTCCTAAGTTCCCCTCAAAGGGGTAGTCTGCGTTTTGTAGTTTTTAACCGAAGGAGTTCCTGCCTTTGTGGTCATTTCACGAACGTGATCGAACAAGTCTATTTTAGTCACCAGTCAAGTGGTGACGGCGATCGATCAGTTTTATTGGATTCCGTAGGTTCCATCCATCCACTCGGGGAGCGAGGCAGGCGATGTCTCGCGTGAGGCGGGCGACCCACCCGGAAGGAAAAGACGACCGATCTCATGGATCGGAAACAATAAGGCGGCCACGCGAAAGAGAAACTCGGTGGCGTTTGTCATTGCACGCCGTTGCGGGAAACATTGAAAAGAAAATGGAAAGGGAAGATTTATACAAAAACTTAGTCGGTTTTCTCTTGGCGAACTTCGATCGAACCCTTCGACCGCCGGTTTCACCCGTGACGGGGACAGGGTGTCAATTTTTACTTTGGACGTTCCAGGTGTACTATCAAGGAGTCGTCCGTCGTTCACGTCCTCGTATACTATTTGTTTACCACTTATGATCCACTCCTCAACCTCTTGTTTAAGTTTCCTCAACCCACTTGAAAGATACGTTGAACAATCAACCACACCGTTGACAACCCTAAACACCTTTTATTTTTGAAATAAAACTTTTTGAGCAATTTGCTAAAAAGTTCGGCAGTTATTAAAAAATGTTTTCGATAAAAAACTATTGAGAAGCCTTTACTAAAGTCAAATATGACTGGATAAGCATATAAAAAGAGCTTTCTTCTCGTGTACTTATCCAAAACGTAAACAACTCGACTAATTATTTTGAGCTTGAGCGCTATGTCATCCCAAAGAGATTGACTATCGGAGAAGGTACGTCCACTGTAACAGAAGACGTACCTTCTCTGTCCCTAGCGTGTAGTTTCGTCTTCTGGGCACTGAATGTAAATGTTCTTATTGTGAAATCATACGTATTCAGAGCTCTCACTCTTCCCTTGTCACATATGATACACAACCTCACTCCCTGAAATGGGGGGCATGGTACAAGTAGGGTTATGCGATATTCATTTTCCAATATCTGCCTTCCATTAATGATATAGAGGAGGTGACGATGTATCGACGGGACTATCGTCTTCGGGTGTATAGAGAGGTATTGGCAATGTCATCTATATCTACAATAACCATAGTCAAAGATGTTTTCGTTTGTCACCAGGATATTATTTTTATTTTTGTTATTTGTATTGGGAGATACAGCCTGATTCTTCAGTTATGAACTGTGATGATTTTGTAATGCAGTGCAACACAGGCAACGTATTTCGCAACGATAGTTGTGCACTTTTGACTATAATTTTATTTGAATTCGTAAATTTATACTAAAGGGTAAAACTGTTGAATTTTATGTATCAATTTGAGAAAGTTATGTGAAACTACTTTATCCGAGTGGAAATGAAGATAAAAATCATTAAAAGTATACTTCTCTGGAATGAAACGAAAAAACGATAATGAAAACTAATATCATTTGAAATATTAACAAAATTAAGGGTTTGAAGAAGAAAACTACCCTAAATGTAATTGATGAATCCTGAATATATAAAATGTGTAATGAGATACTTTAACATTAAGGCTTTAATGTAGTGACAGACTAAGGCATCCATGGATGACGAATGTTATCATTCAGCTCCCACTGAGACAATTACTGTGTAAAATAAAAAGAAGTTTTAAAAAAAATCAAGAAACCAGATAGGAGCACGTTTGAACAGTGATGCTGAAATCTGTAGCTCGAAACCAATTAAAAAATTCTTCTTAAAATGAACAAGTCTTCAGCATATTATCGTAGTATGGGAAATATTGAATGAAGGGTTTAATTTCACCAACGTTAATTCTTGCTATCCAATGCCACAACACTTCTACAACAGATGGATCAATGTCTCATTGCCTACTTGTGTAAGCCCATGCCAAAGGTACTTCACAAAGATGTAACAAAGTTACCACCAGTACAGATTTAACCATAAGGGGATATTGGAAAAGTCATTTCATGGTGTCCTCCAGGACAGTTGAACCCAATATCATTCCCGGGCTGATCCACGAAATGTTGGCTGCATTCTAAGCTTTGTTGCGTCTGTTTTCATGGCCTTCTTCACACCGTTTGTCGGCCGAACACGTCAGTCAGCATGTGGGAGAATTTTGGAAGTGTTGCTCCGGCGGGGCGGAATGCTATTCCTCAGCCAACGTTATATTTAGGTCACGGAGGCGTCCTGAATGCGTGGGAGACGTACATATTGCTTCGGTGAGGGCTACCTTCGGTATCGTAGAATTTGGTCTGATTTACTTCCTAACGCAATTCTTAAATCAGTTTAATGGGCATTAATTCGTACCGGAGAAAGTGGCAAGTACCGTTTATGAGCCATCCAAACAAGTTAAAAAATCAGTACCCCTATTTGCGCATAAACGGATTAAAGTTGGATATCGTACAAGGTTCCTTAGGAATCTGAATTCCCTAAAGATCGGCCAAGTATAATTTTTTCAGTGGATAACTTGCACCCACCAAGTCATATATTTTTGGCTCGTGTACGAATCTTAATCATTAGACAACACCATTTATCAATATTTAACAGAATATCTCAATTTCTCAACTTGCTCTTTAATTTTGCACCTCGTCCAAGTCTCATCTTCTCGTCAACATTCGAGTCGACCTCTGCTTATGCACACAACTCCCGCCACGAGTGAAACATGATATTGTTTTCTCTTTATGTTTGATCAATAGTAAAATAATTAATGTAATCCCAGAAAATTAATCTTACCGCGTGATTACATTCTGTAATTGTGGGTAGATATGTACTTGCATACATAATGTGTAGTAGTTACAACGGTGCCATTTGTAATTGAGAAACTGGTGATATGATAACCCTTCAAGTAGATTACCGTTTCAGCTATATACTTTTAAATTTCACTTTTTTTACCCCTTTATTTTATGAATTTGAATTCATCGAAATATCTGTAACCAAATATAAGTTACTTATATAGTGTACCTAGCTCGTGTACAATTGAAAACACTATCGTGTGTGAAGTTTTTTGAAGGCCTATGTGCAATCATTCTGAGACTCATATAGGTGAACACATTGAGTAGTTTCAGACGTGATGTGGTGGAATTCGGACATAATAATGAACGAAGAATAAAAACTCTCCCCTTGATATCTATTAATATTGTCATGGAGGTGTGCTCAGCATTCAGCATAAAATATGCATTGTCAGGTAGCCAAGCCATTGGCATTAAGAAGTACCTGAAGCATCATCATTTATTTTAAATATTTATTATGATAGGGAATGGAAACGCGACGGCAGGTGAAGGAAGAGTTGTTAGTGAGGAAGAAAGAAGCAAGAGAATTCTGCAGGCGACAGGGCTTAATCATCACTAAAACTTAGTTTAAACTCTATACATTTGGCATAGGAATTTGAGGAAGATTCCCGGGCATTCAGAACGATATTAATTATGATTATATTATGGTTAGGCACGGATTTAGGATTAGGGTTATTCATTCTCGCAGTTGCCCGGAAGCCGATGCGGATTCAGATCGTAATTTAGCGGCAGTAAAGTGTAGCGTCCGATTCGGAAAGATAAAAGACGAAAGAAAGTTTAGGAAATGGAATGTAGAAGCATTGACCAAAACGACAAGAAGTATTGGCAGATTGTTGAGAAAATCATAAGAAAGAAAAGGGCTCTGGTTACTCAAGAGGAAAAATGGGAACATCTAAGAAGAAATATTGAATACTGAAAACGAAACTGTAGGAACAGTAAATAGGAAAAAAATGAGGAAATTGTGGATTACAGACGACATGATTAGGAATACTGATAAGAGAGAGAATTCAAATGCAAACACAAAGAGTAGTAATAAATTAAGGCGGGAACTAATAAGGCTTAAACGATGCGAGGATAGTTTAAAGTTAGTTAATATAGTGAAAAGTTTACAAAGGAAGGTGAAATTGTTGTGCTATGCAAGAAGGCGAAGGCACTGTCATAAAGTATGAAGAGAAAATTCGTGCAAACAATCAAAGGGTAGCCAGGAATGTTATTCATTGAACCAGTAGAGATTCAAGAGAGAGGGAAAGAGTACATGGAGGAACTAATGGTAAAGACTTTTCTCAGAAACCTCCCCATGCCAAAAAGAGGAAAGAAACGATAAGTTTGATTTCGCACGTAGTGGAAGTGGTATTTAGATCAATGAGTAGTGGATGATCAATTTTGGTTCGGGAAGTGGAGTGGTACGCGTGATGCCACAGCATTAATGAGATCACTATTAGAAAGGAACACAGAATACTGTTCTAGAATGCTCTAATACTAGAATGATTTAGGAGGTATTAGTTTGTTTCCTAGATTTCGATAAACCGATGGAGTGAATTGTGTAGAATTAGAGAATGTATTGCTGAAAATAGCAGTACATGCCTCAGACTGCTGAAGTAAGGGGTAGATTCGAGATGGGCGGTGTTAGGCAGATGGGGTAAGATAGGGATGCCTATTATCATCCTTGCTTTTCGATGTATGTGTGGAGGAAATGGTAGATGAGGCATAGTAAGAACTAGAGATGGGAATGGTAGTCGGAGGGGAATTTATGAAATCAGTTAGATTTGCTGGTGATAAAAATTCAGTTTCCTAGTCATATAATGAGTTGCAATCATTGCTGAGCGCATCGGAAAATTCGTACGATTGGTGTGGGATTAAAGTCGATGCAAAAAGAAAAGGTTACGAGTTTTTCGAAGAGGAGAAAGGCTAAGGCTTTAAAATAGGAGGGCAATAATTAAAGCGGGTGGAACAGTTAATCTAACCTGCGAGTGTTTTGGACCCAAGGCGGTCAAAGTAGCAGGAACATCAGATGAAAAATAGCATTGAGTAAGGAAGCTTTCACAAGGAGGAGGGAATTGATGACAGGGATGTTGAGTAAGGATCTTAATGAAAGATAAATGAAAACTTTGATAAGGAGCATGATTTTGTACCGTGCGGAAACATGGCCTTTGGAGCAAGATGATAGGCGTAGATTGGAGTCTTTCGAAGTGAAGAATCATGGAAAAAAAGGTGAAATAGACGGAAAGGAAAACAAATGAGAAAGTGCTAGGCATAGTGGGGAAAGAGAGGAATAGTTGGGAAAATTCCGTAGGATGTATGAAAGATGAATGCACAGGGTTTTGATTGTCGATGGGATGTTGAAGATTGCGTTAGAGGAGAGATGATGAGGCAAGCAAGGAAGGGGAATGAAGGGAGGTAAGAAGTATGCGGAGGGAAATTTCGGGTTTTTCTTTTGTTAGGAGCGGCAAGTAAATGTATCGTTGTATGGACTGTGTCCTTCCAAAACCTTCCTTCAATTACAGCATACCAGTAAGAAAAAATTGATAATTGTTGAACAAATGTGTTAAAAGTATACGATGTCGTGCAGTGGGTAGGGCGCTATGATACTGATCGGAGGGCCCGGCTTCGATTCTGGAGACGCCTTTGACCATCCTCGGTTTCACTCAAGCTTGGTGACTTTTCAAATATCTGATATTCTTTGGAAACCATAGGAGGTACTGAGAGAGGAACCGGCGAGTGAGCCCTAATTTCACCTATCAAACCAACCTTCGAGTTGATAAATGTTTGTGGAATATGCTAAGTGACATACTTAAAAGTTTAACACTCAACATTCTCAATATTAAAAGAAGACATATAGACTTAATAACTCTGTACTCCCATGATTGAAAACCATTTTAACACGACGCTTTTTGTATCGGCACTGGTTTTGTAATTTATTATTTTGTATGCATACCAAATGTTAAGAATCTGATGTCATTAGAATCCTTGCATTTAATCTCGTCCACAGACATCGTTTATTATTTCTTTAGAAGAAACCTAAAAGGATGTCTATTACTTAGGTTTATTTACTTTAACTTAACCTGAATAACTAATGTATATTCCAATTGTTGGGCATCGAGAGATATATTTGAGAACATTTGAGTTTGAATTGCTAATGTCAATATTTAGTTATTTGAGGCATTCCAGGTTTTCATACCTCAATAGGCATGCGTGGTATTTGTACTGAAAATCGAAAACATATTCTATTTAAATCCTTGGCTGGAAGTAGCGTCTTGATTTACCACTTTTCAATCCTGTTATGCAAATGAGATGATTGCAGCAGCTATGCGATACCACCTTAAGCACAAATGTGATCCGAATATGTCCGTTTTATGACCAGGGATGTTTTTTTTACAACATGCGGATTAAGTGATGTTTATTTAGGTTGGATGATAACTTTGTGTCCAGTTTCTCCGAGGGGATCTGTTGCAGTTTATGACGTTCCCAATTGTTCCTGGAAAAAAACGTTCTTTAGAAAAGGGTTAATCTTCCATCACCTAAACATCGCATGTAGCGTAAAGGTAGTGTAGGCCAGGGAGGGCTTTATTTGTTTCTAATGTACTCCTCGGAGTTGGCTAATCGCCCTCGGCAATCCAGAATTCTTATCAATCGCTTGTTTTCGTACTCGGGAGCACTTCACAGTCGGGTTCTGTTGGTTGTTGCTAATGAATACGGCTTACACAGAGCTGCCACCTCCTCCGTCTTCCGTCTTTTCCGCTCCTCCTCTTCCCGCCCCCCCTCCACCCCTCGTTCCCCCATCAAGCTGCCCCACAGCTTTTGTTTCGCCTTGCCAGTCGCGCATTGTGAGAAACTGATACTATCACACTTCGCTTGCGACATCCTTTGCAGCCTGATTCCTCCGGTGGCTCTCCGGCAGGGGCTTTAGAATTTCCGTTCACCGTTTAGCGTGTTCAAAAACAATATAGGCGTGTGAAAAAAAAGATGACTCGACCCTCTCCCTCCGCCAGGTTTCGAGTAACATATTAACAATTAATCGTTTTGCGGTGAGAGGTCGGTGCGATTGGGGCGTGAGACTTGACAAAGAAATCAATATCAAATCAGAGGCACCTACCTGCCGGACCAGTCTATGGGCGACCGTGTCGCAAGCGACCGACCGACACCTCTCCGCCCCCTCTCGCCTCGTTCTCGTAATGTGAAACCTCATTACCAAACGGATTATATCCCAGTGTTTATTTCGACATAGATGTTTCGGTTTGGAGAGAACGGAAAAGCATTTGACACCCGAAATGGCGCCACGTGCCAGCATCTAAATTGTTTCGATTACGGTGAAAATTATTGACATCTTATTCGTTTTTAGATTATATCATCTTTGTTTATTTGGCTTTGTCTAGGTGGGTTATTTATATTCAACGAGACACTGGAGTTATCAATTCATAGGTTGGTATCGCAAGTGAGGGTAAAGGTTGCCTTCTTGCTAAGCTCCACGGTATGTGAAATTGTGACATTCAAAGTAGGGTTTCAGTTTCTATCCCTGTTCCGCTTTAGGTTTCCCAGGAAGGTCGTATTGCCTGCATTTATAATACTTGAAATTATTTAGCGTAATAGTTTGATCGATATAAATCGGATGATGACTTTCTACCGCCCTGGATTGAGGAATCGTCTGTAAAGGTACAAATACTGTTTTTCCAAGCGGCATATGCGGAAGAAATTTCGTATAGAACTTGATTCGACAACACCATTTCTCAGACGCCTTTAGTTCAAATTAAAACTAGTTTCCAATGCATCAATAATTAATTAATTGTCTCCAAAAGTAACTCCGTCATAGAACATGTTACATATTTGATTGAGGGCACATATTTTAATTAAATTGTCTCTCTTATAAAGGCCTTTAACGGCATGTTCATCTTTAACCCAGCTGTGTAGGGTTCATTTGTCATTCAGACAACTGTGATGTGACTTTATGTTTGCCACTTGGCCATATTGTGTCCTTTTCAATTGTTCTTTCACGTATTCATCGGAGAAAGGCGTTGATCAATGTCCTAGGAAAGTGGAAAAATTATTTTTTTAAAATTTAATCATAATATATGCCCCGTTTGTTGTGTCAAACGATTAACACATTATTTATATTCTCATAACACAATAACAACATTGAAATTTATTCTCGGTAAGATTAATCGGACCATACTTCTCTTATGCCAAAGTGGAAACAATTCTCATCCATGTTTCGGCATTTTTTAATTAAGTTACGAATTCTATTTTGTTTTTTATGATTCTGCACTTCATTCACTGGTTTATATATTCTTTCCTTATTCCGTTTCATATTGTGAGGAAGCGTAAGGATATGGCAGAATTATGGAATCAGTGCCTTCGTTTTCTGTGAAGAGAAAACATGCTTAAGTCACACCTGAATTCTGAATCTAACGTCGAGCGACGCCTTTAAAGATTTACGAAAACTTTATTTTTTGCCTTTTTGGGTTTTGGTCACTCCTTAGTTTGTTCTTAACCGGTATTAGGTGAAAACAGTAACTTATGTGTTGCACTCAGAAGAACTACGAATTAGATGTGCTTTAATTGCCATCAATAGCAAATGACAATCAAATGAGCAAACACAAGCAACCATGCTTTATTTTGTGAAACATCAACCTTTTATAGGCTAGGGGAAATTTAGAGCTTCGAACGCAGAGCCCACGCCATAGCGGGATGCAAACCCGCGACCTCCCATTTTAGCTAGCCAGGTCGTCACTACGCCACCCGCTGGTGCCGGAATAAATATTCATTAAATGTCCTTCCCCTCAGACCCATCATGTTTCGGATCATATCTCCTCTCGCCCGTCGGCGAACCGGCTCTCGCGTTGTTAAAAAAGGCTTCCGTTGATTCACGTGGCGTTCATTAAGCTTCCTAGTCTCACTCCCTCAAGGTAGTATCGGCATATCTGTATATATTTCACGCGCCGGATGCACCGTCCAGTCCCCCGCCCTTGCCCTCACTGAAAGGGGGAAAAGGATGCTGAAATTCCATTCGTGCTGCTCCATCGTGAGCTGCTCTGTCCGAGAGGGCATCATCTCACACTCCCCTTTCGTATCCTCCGCTTCCCTTGCTCCTCCCCGCCCCAGCACCCCCATCCCCTTTCCCCGCAACCCAACTCACTTCATATCCCCCTCCTCCTTCCTCTCCCCTCCCCCCTCCGCAAGACCCTCTCGGGGCTATTGGCCACAGCAACACGCCGTCGGAGACCCTCACAACAGCCGCTCTTCGCATTCTTTCAAGGTTTTTTTCCACTGGCTCCCTCCCCCATCTCTAAAGCCGACGCCGACTTTAGGAGCTCGCTCCCGGCCGAAGGCGTCCAGTCTCATTTCTTATTAGTTTTGATTCTCGCGGTAATCACGTCATGGAGCGTTGAAATCGACCGACTGGCGCTCGAATGGGACATGGCTACTCTGTCGACCTCGGCGAAGGCCAACTCTCCCTCTCCTCAACTCCCTCATGATTCTTAATCCTCGGGTGTATTTC
Source organism: Hetaerina titia (assembly GCA_037158775.1). Classification (NCBI taxonomy): domain Eukaryota; kingdom Metazoa; phylum Arthropoda; class Insecta; order Odonata; family Calopterygidae; genus Hetaerina; species Hetaerina titia. The sequence continues at coordinate 74,054,229 of CM073771.1, read as the reverse complement.
GCCGAAGGGAATTTACTACCTCCTTCCGCTTAAGGCGTCGTTAGCGTTTACGAGAGACTGGTTGCTAACTACGCAGGCCGACGACTTTTACTTCTCCGTTAATGTAACCCGAGCGGCAATTGAATCGTGTGCGCGAGCGGAGGAGAATGGGATATACGCTGAAAAGACGATCGACGGGCGTGATCCACCGTGGTGGAACTATGATCGTTTGAGCGGCTGAAAAACGGTTCAGCCTGCGACGGATTGGAGATTTTATAACCGCATTACGATGCCAAGCGTGCCAGCGCCGCCATTAGCCGCTATTAATCGGCGTTACATATCTGATTATCTGATAAGCAGTACCGTAATCCCCGTTGCCGGCGTCGCAAACCTTTCTCCCTCCGTTCACTTTCACCGTCGTTTCCCCCAAACAATGCAGAGGAAGCGGCATGCACGTTCGCAAAAAGGGCTAAGGTTTTTTTTTATAGATTGCGCGCGTTTAAATATTCATCTGGGTTCCAGAAATTTTTTCGAGCCATGTGCCTTGGCAACCGTTAGCTAGCCAGGAGGACAAAAGGGAGTCTCGCTCGGATGAGGGTTCGCTTCGGGGAAGGGGAGCGATGGCCGCCTTCAATGCTCGACCAATTGTTCTCGTTCGGTCGGACCGAAGCTACTAGACCTCTGCTGCGTTAAAGCGAAACTAGAATGAAGCACACAGTATAGTTATGACTATTGTTTAAATCATCAGTCGGTCACCGTTTTGTTTTCTACGCCTTCAGTAACATCGTAGGTATTTTGTGAATGTTTTCGTATTGTGATCAATTAATTTTGCGTCCACTTTGTGCATTGCCGAAGCAACACTTGGTTTTATGGCGGGGTGTAAGCAAGGGTACATTACAGCAGGTAAATCACTTCATAGTGAACTTCACACCAAGAGAAGTAAGCGAATTGAAATCATGAGTGCACTACCGAAAGAGAAGTCTGGAACAAAGGGTAATAGTTTGATTCGACACATTCTAAATCGTAGTTTGGTATGGTGAACAAATTCGAAGTTGCAGTACTGGAGATGAGTGGTAGCTGAAGTAATGAGAACCATTAGGGGTGGAATTGGGGAATGGGTAGGTATGATTTCACGAAGGGGCTTCACTGTTTCTTATCCCATCTCTTGGTTGTCATATGTACTTCACCAGAACCTTTCGTAAAGATTATGGAGATTGAAATGAGGTCGAAAATTCCTCCAAAACTGGGGGGTTGGGAACCACCTATTTGAACTTAAACTTTCCGCATAGAGGGGAGGATATATCAGGCATCTATCGGATTCCATTATGAATTAGTTTCGATTCAATTTGATGCTCTCAAGAGCGTGCAGGGAAGTTTATAAAAAAGCCGATCGATCAGTTAAAAAATGCATTAAATAGATCAAAATTGCATATTCCAGGACAGCGATAACGTGGAATTGATTTTCAAGATATCGATCTGTGACGGCGTGGCAGCTTAGCGGCGTGTAGCATTCGGTTATTGTCGGGAAGGTCCTAGTTCAGGTCCAGGTGACTCGGGACGCCCTCGGTTTCATCGAAGTTATAAAGTTTTCCAAGTACCAGGTTTTCCCGGGAAACAGCAGAGGGCTCGGGGAAAGGAAATACCACCTACTATGTTAATGCGTCAATTTCCCGTGCCACACAAGTTCACATTGAGTTCGGAGTGAGCACTACCCCTAATCCTTCAGGTTTCATCTGTGCTTCATCGTTTCACCCGGTATCGAAGAATCGATAATTCGTTACGTAAACGTTGGATAAAAGAGTGCAGCACACAACAAACCAGAAGGATATCCACCATAAGCACAGTAATCAACCCGAAGGTCGGTTTAGTAGGTGATGGTAGAGCTCACCCGTGTACCAAGCCCGACGGCGTGTGAATATTCACACATCAGGGTAGGGGGGCCAGTTCCTTTCCCTGTTCCGGTTTTGGTTTCCCAGGAAGTTCTGGTACCCGAAAAGTCAACTAGCTTTGGCGGAGTTGCAGGTGCCCAGAGTGCCTTGCCCGGGAATCGAACCCGGGACCCTCCGGTCAGTAGTCCAACGCTCTACCCACTAGACCACCGTGACCCGCATATATATATGTATAGGAATATATATATATGTGTGTGTGTGTGTGTATACATATGCACACCAACAAAAATGTAGAAAAACACAGAAAGGGACACTCACAGGTTTTCCAAATTTTCGGTGGCAAAAAATCCTTCCCATAAGGAAAGAATGAACTTGATAAAGGACGGCATTTGGAATGTGTTTTTCATATTTTTATTGGCCAACGCCATCTTGCTTCTTTGTTTGGTTCGTTTGTCCAAGGATGTGAATTATTATTCACATCCATGAGACTTTCTATGTATGTGAATATGCGTATGTGTGTATGTATGTATATAAAACGCCACCGTGGTGCAGTTCCTTCGAACTGCTCTTTATGTTGTCCCCCAGAGAGCATGCACATCAATGAAGGTCTTTCCCCTTTGCCTCCCAAGTTCGTGTGGCGCAGCATTTTCGCGTCCAAATCTCTTCTCCCAACTGAGTTTAACACCGTGATCCACCATCGTCGTGGGGCTCGCCCGGGCCCTTAAAGTGCGGTGCCTCTGCCGGCCCCGATAGTATTACGCATTAATCGCCGAGGAGGCTGGCGAAAAAAGAGGGTGGTGCGAATAGTGTCGAGCTCCTCACTCCCCTCCCCCCCTCAGGCAAGCCACCCGCCCCCTCCCCAAGACATGCGCAGTGGAGCAAGTGGCGGTCGCCATGGCAGCAGTGTGGTGTGCTCTCCAAGTGCATGTCGGTTTCCTCTCCCCGCTCACTTCCTGGCGACTTTCATTTACCTCCCGAAGCGACGGCCGACTCCTCTCATCTTGCCTCGATGGACGCAGCCCCCTTCCCGGCGACAAACGTGGCTGCAGTGGCTCTCCTCGCAAACTCCTTGCCCTCCCTCCCTCCCCCCTCGTCGAAGTCTATCTCCTTCCCCTTTTCCCCCAATGCTTGGAAAGACTGCTAATGTTTATCAGTTATTCGCCGACTCTCCGTCCTTTTCGCCACAACTGGCAACGGCGCACGGCAGCCCACTTCGAGAGGGCGTGTGCCCTCCCCCTCCCCTTCCCCCTAGCAGACACTTTTCCCATCTCCCCCACCCACCCAGGGCCCCCGTTCGTCTGTCCGTGTCCCCCCCTCACACTCTCCCCTCTCCTATGCTTCCCTTCCCTCATCCTCACTCGTTCTCCGATCTCACTTGCGGCCCATTCTCTCTCTCTCTCTCTACTCCCGTCGTCCCCCCCCGCATTCTCTCCTCCCCCGCCTTTCCCCTTCTCGCCCCCGAAACCCTCATCCCATCTTCCCCCTTCGTCCCTATGGTCGTCCCATCCCATCAGTTTTACCTCCCGAGTCTCACTCCCCCCTCTCTCTCTTATCCTAACCCCCGCTTCCCTCTCCACCTCACCCTTTGGCTCCCCTCAATCTCTTCCTCCCCCGCAAAATCTCACTCCCTCTCTCCCCAGCAGTAGTAGATGTGATGACCCGCTTACGCGAGATTATGATGGTGGTGTGTTGGATCCAGTCTAAAATGGGCGTTGCTGATATTGTTTTGGCCATCTCTGCTTTGGTTTTGCACATGAGGCAGGAGTCGTCGGATGGGTTGAGGGACTAAATATCAGTCTCATTGTAATTTTAATGAATAAAATGCTGCGCTTGATGTGGGGCTTGTCCCTGGGAGTAATTCAGTGAATTTCACTACGGCTCTGTAAAATATGGAGATCGAGGAAATGTTTGGATGCCTAATTAATTATTTCTACTTGAATACGAAGGAAATGCCGTTGAATTCAGTGCTATATGCGATATTTTTGGAAGGAAATTCTAAATAACCTGTACTGGACTGTGGTGTATTGGCACTAGTCATCCACTTGCAAAAACATTGGAGTTACTGGTGCCCATCTCTATCGAAATAAAAAAAATAACATACATAGTTTGATCGAGGGTATAGTATAATTAGGCGCCCGATCTCATGTATTTCATGTGGTTGTCAAGACCCTTTACTTTTTCATACTGGGATGACATATTTTACCTCGCAGAAAATTACATTTGGAAATATTAGTTTAGATTAACTGTAAAATCTTGGAGCCAACCCAGACCAAGCCTGGAAATCGTGGTAAAGAGACTCAAATCACTGAATCTGGTAGCATCTTGGAATCCTGGAAGTTGACTGTGAAATCTCTTAAGTGGTTATCGTGTTGGTGTTTCTCATGAATAAATTTTAACTTGGTTTTCACATTTCAATTTTTAATCAGGGCCGTTAAAAAATTTGCAATTAATCGCCTTTTTCGCAGGAGAAAAGACATCTGACTTTCGCATGGAGCGATTTAAGGGATACTTTTTTCCTCTCGCATTTCGTGGCCATATCATTGTATATTATCCCGTCGGACGATTTGGAGTAATCCGATAGAAAATGATGCCGAATGCCAACGATGTCCATTTACACAAGTGGCTGATTGGTTACCGAGTTCTTAAGGCCACTCGCCCTTCTTGGTGGCACTCCGGATAGAATGTACGAGTAAATGTTTCTTTCGATTCTATGATTATATTGTTTTACCTTTTTCTGTCTCTTAAAAGTGTAGTCCAGTCACCGATACCGTGTGATTACCGTATTCTATCCGGGGACTAGGCTCTTCAAATGCCTTTCCTGCGGGATCAAAATAAAATAATACACAAATTTGGCCTGGGAAATGAAATCAAATGTGTAACAATTTACATACGTAAATACGAGGGTAAGTTGAAAACTAATGCACACATGCTTGTAGCCCATAAACAAAATGACCTTCAGAAGCACTCCTGGTGGCATGTGGAAGTAACATTCCCCCTCAACACGCATGCGCAGCTATGAGGTCGTTACATTCGTACAGTGTATTTTTAGAAGCGAAAGCATGATGGATACGTGTTCCAGTACTATGTCAACGCGATTTAAACATCGTGCTATAATCGAATTAGCCAACAATGATGGCTATTTCAGGCTCGCAACCACGAACTTTTACTACCCATCGATTTATAGTGAACTTATCAACAGTATCGTCACCGTAAACAGCGTTCAAACGACGATGAATCTCAGTAGGAGTCACTTTTTCAGCAGTTAAAAATTCGACAGCAGCGCGCTGTTTAACTCGCGTTGACGTAGCACTGGAACACGTCTCCATACTTGCGCTTCTCAACATACACTGGACGAATGTAACGACCTAATAGCTGCGCATGCGTGTTAAGGGGGAATGTTACGTCCACATGCAACCAGGATTGCTTCTGAAGGTCATTTTGTTTGTGGTCTACAAGCATGTGTGCATTAGTTTTCAGCCTATCCTCGTAATTGTCTCCTTCAGTATCATTTTTCGGAATAATGCGAATCGTAACTATTGAATAGTGCATACAAATAATAAATATTATTATTTTTGAAAAACGAAAGCGGGTTAATTGGTGTGTCAATCAGAGGTACCTTTGTTTTTTTAATAGATAAAAAGTCAGTGTCACAGTGTCCATTCAGTTGAATTGAGTGCTTCGTTCATCCTCTGATTTATTTTGCGTAATTAATAATCATTTAGGTGTTTAAACAACTTATAACGTATTTAATATCGGCACGGAAAGTATTATTTGTTACACGATTGAGATAATTCATCTGCCTCTCGTGGAGAGTTTACAGGTTGTCTATTAACTGATATGGAACATCGATATTTTCGATCGACATACTATATATCCCGACATCCAACTTTTTTCTCCACATTTATATGTTAATCGTTGAGATTTACGGAGATTTCGCAAATGTGCGTGTTCTAGTGAGACCTATTCTTTTGGCGATGAATTTAAGCTTTATTCATATGAAGCATTTTCGTCCAAATTTTCCCGTTGTGGAATGATAATAGTTTATTCTCCATTAACCGGGAAGTCCTCAAGAGTGGCTCCATGCATCATCTTTTACTCGGAGATAAATTAGCCAAAGGATTTTTTCGAACGTATCCATTCCTCATTTGTTGGCTTTAAATGGAGTTATACATCAGAGTTCACAGTTCGCAGTTGTTGATATTTACAGAGAAGGGGTGTGTGGCGTTGTGGAGGTTAAAAGGAAGAAGCAGCTTGCTTCTTGACAAACGATAATGGGGGACGCTGTTGGAGGGAGGCTGCTCGCATTTATTTTTTGCCAGGCTATTCATAGTTTGCAAGTTATGCCCTCCCCCACGACGAAGTCAGCGCGGAATGTTTTTGCATTTAATTCGAATCAGTCATTTGGAAATCCGGTTTTTTTTCTCTATCGTTTCATGTAACGTGCATTTCTTTTGCCATGTTTGTTTCGAGTGTGCGTATTGCAAAGTTGGTTGAAGGCGAAAATATAATTCGGCATCCATTAATAAAGTATCCTTTATGGCACCGCGGATGAATTGATTTGCGATAACAACTTAATAATGCCTTCCCAAAAAAACCAACGCAACTCAAAATAGCTTTAATGGATAAGCACTCGGATTTGAGGCCAAAATTCGCACCTATGGATTTCCATAATTAGGTCAATCCGCCATACTTGCCCGAGGATAACTTCCCCATTCTTCTTCCCATTCATTGTATCATTTCAAAAGAACGGAGGAAAGAGGTACAGAATCTTCAATATTTCTTGAGCTCGAATGCGCTAATATTTCTAGTGTTAGCGATATGTTATTTGAAGCGAGACGTATTTGTAAGTGTCCAGTGTCCAAGTTCAAAAATTATTCTCAATGTAATATTCGTGGGAAAAATTTTAATTCTGTCTGAGAAAAACTGCCAAAATCTAAATAAATAGTTCAGAGAAAATCCAAGAGTGAAATTCTAGAAAAAAAAGCACACGTAGCAATCAGGTATCCTATTTAAATTTAATTTCATCTTACAACATCCCCGTATCAAGAAGAGTTGGATAACTCAATTCCAGTTTTACAGTTGCTAATTTATATATTTTATTTATGTAGCATTAAGGTTAGTAGCAATTACTATCATCCTAACCAGTGCTATTTTAGAAACATATCGTGTCAATATATGTATTTATGATAAATAATAATTGATGTAATTTTGTTAATTATGTCATTACTAAATTTGGTTTCCTTTTTTTCTTTCCGCAGGTAAGTCCTTGTGTACATGTGATTGCCAGTCGGATTAATCCAATGGAATTAGGTATGTAATTTACCGTTTATTATTTAGGGAAGAGTTTACTCAGGAGTGTCATTTGCAAGAGAAATAGAATATGTATTCTTCACAAACTTCTTAAAAGTGGTATAAGTGACATCAGTGTATTGTTTTATGCATACTATTTCCATACTAAGTGCGACCTTGAAATGGTTTGGAAAATTTACTCGCTTATTAATTCACTGCGGTCAGTGTAAATTGATATTTTTCGGAAGAGCAAAAACTTTTAAAAGTCTTTATACGAGTCTCGTAATCAGCTACAATTCTACCACTCCCTTGCGCAATATCTATTCAGAGTGTTAATTTCGCCCCGTAATTTTTATAATTCCTTCTTTAATAATTTAAGGCTTATACGTTTTCAAATTGTTTGTTTACAAAAGAAATTCTCCCCCATTTCACAATAGAGTTAATTTCTCGCATTTTCTCTCGTTATTCAGTGTGAAGCTCTTCATGGTTTCTCCTGTTGTCTCAAATGGTGGAACATGCTACACGTTAGAATGATATGTATATGTAAACTTTTAATCTTATGAACAATTTATTTACAAAGGTTGAAATATAGGCACATCTTCCGATGATTAAGCCGCCGATGCTTTCGTCGACATATCACCGACCCAGAGTGCGCGTATTTTTGTGATTGCGTGAATTCAATTGCTTTCTCCCCGCGTTCATTCCTCGTGCCTAAACCGTAGCCCCCCACCTCATCACCATCTCTTCCTTCGCCTACCGTCGCATTCCAATCCCCCATTACTATCAAATGTTTCCCTGCAGGAACACACGCGATTATATCCTCTAACTCATTGTACATCAAGTAATAGTGCGCAAAATAAGAGAGGGTAGGAGTGCATGCCTTTAGAATGTTTTCGTTGCCATTTTCGATCGGCTCCTGGCACCATGACCACTTACTCTATCCACCAGAGTGCAGTAGATCTCAACGACCTAGGCAATTAGTTTAATCAATATCGTTGTTTGCGTTAAGTAGAAGTGTTTTCGAGCAAAGTTTAAACCAAAGTCCATAGGACCAATGGTAAATGCTTGATTACTCGTTAATATTCATATGTAGACATCTTATTAGTTTTAAAAAAACCATAAACAGTAATCAACCCGAAGGTCGGTTTAGTAGGTGACGGTTATTAAAACTCTATTAAACCTTCCCAAAGACTAAATAGTGTTCCTTTTAATATGCTGAAAAAAAATATCGGGATATCCGAAAGTCTTGCTGGAATATTTGATTCTGGGTTTTTTTAGGGATCAGTGGCTGTGTTTGATACCCTGGTTGATTGCAGTAGCAATTTTTATTTTTTTTAGTCATGGTTTACTCAGATCTGTTCCCTCTTCCCTTTCTCCAGTCTCAGATGGTATCTGCGCTCTTATTCCACTTTTCGGCGAGCTGTTCTACATGCTATTGCACTTAATTGTTGTTGTCCAAATCTTGTAAATGGGCCGAGATTCTGCCCCGAGTTTTCTCCCGTAGAATTTGGAGATTGGATGGGATCGGGTCGATAATAATAGGGAAATTAAAAAATCCTTAATAATTAATTTTAAAAAGCAGTCGAAAACTTAGCAAATCCATTATCAATTTCAAACTGAAATGCCATATTCCGAATAGTTTCGTTCAAAAATTAGCTTCAAGTTGTTGAGAGAACTTCTCAGTAGAAATGTCAGTGTGCTGGTACCGTGGCAAGGATTAACATTTTTTGATCACAGCATTTATTCTAAGATTCCACATTTTAAAGTATTGGAACAAAAGAGTTGTGATTTACCCTTCCCCAAATAAATTTCGCCTTAATTGAAGATCGGTTTTCTCAAATTTCGTTAACATAAGTATTCACGTCCATTTGCGTCCGAATGTCAAGCATCCTGGTATTTTTCTGTTGCGGTACCGCACGTGTACTCTCTTAATTTTTGTCGGGATTCAATAATTTTGTGGAGTACCTATCGGATAATTTCCACTAAGGACCGACCATCCCTCTCGCGCCGCTCTACTTAGCAATGGGAAGTCCCTCGATCGCAGCGCCGCCACCTCTCCTCGACGGCAAGAACGCTCCACAGAGAGACAGTGGAATGTGCATTTTTATTCCTCTTGTGCCCTCTTTCCTCTTGCCGCGTCGCAAAAGCACCCTAAATGGCGGACGCAGATGCAATCGAACATATCCCGGTGGCAGGTGGATTTTTCGCCTCTCTCGCTCCTCCCATAGAGCTGCGCATGTCGGTGGCAGCCTCTTTCTCTCTCTCTCTCTCTCCCCCCCTCCTTTGTTGCTCCCCCATGGTTTGTTGTCACCCTGGAGTCGCGGGCCCCATCCCTTCAACATCCCCCGCCATTTGGTTCTGGGTGGTAATGTTTATGACGTTGATATCGACGAGTGCGGTGCTCGGCGGTTCGGTTCCCTGATGCGGTGCCGAAACAGTTCGATCATGGTGTATGTCGAATCTGGAAATCCTAGACTCATCATGGAATTATTTGGGCTTGGATGAATCTTGGTGTTGCTATGCAGGTCTTTCGCACATTCCCCTGGCAAGTTGGTCGTAAGGCAGGGGGATGAAGGCCTTCCGATCCCAATGCCAGTCAACGAGAGAAATTCGCGATTCGATCGGTGGGGATAGTTGATCTGAAACTTGCGTAAAATTAGCCTAAATCATTTTAAACTGGGCGATCAAAGGTCAAATGTTTTCTCTTAAAGGCTGCAGTTATTCCATGTTACAATTATTATGATACTTATATTGCTATTATAATTTTAAAATATCGGCGGTGCCATCGCTTAATAAGTTTTCAGTATTTATTAAGATTCCACAAGCCTAGACTAATGGGTTATAGTCTACTTCGTAGGGAATTATAATATAAACAAATTTCGCTTAGGCAGTTTACGTGCACAACTGTGGATTCATAGCGGAATATTTTTGAGCTACTTGAGCGGACGCCATGTCATACTTTTTAATGCGTTCACATATTTGTTTCTTAGAAGTTTACGGTTAACCCTTAAACCGTTCGAGCATCCTCCCATTTATTTCTTTTGCTAAAATTATCGTGTTACGGCTGATTAGTGATGAACTAAAGGAAATATTTAAAACATTATGCATTGAGACTCATCGGCGAGAACGTAATTGGTACATAAAGCGTGTCAAATATGATATTTAGTCTTAGTGACAACATTTGGGAGATAAAATTTATATTTTGTATTGACCACATTGTTACATGTTGTTGTAATTCGGCGAAACTGCATAGTCAGGTTAATTGATTATTTGTAGTCATCGATGATTCGTCTATAAAACCTCTGTGAGTGTAAAATGAGACTTTTCACTTTGCAAAAAATTGTCAGAGTTATACTGACTTATTTTCGGGAAATATTAATTCTTAACAGGAAATTGCTGCTCCTGTAACTAAGAAATGGGGATCAGGATGGTGCGGTCCTGGCTTCTCACTCAGAAGGCCCGGGTTCGAATCCCAGGGGCGGCAGATTTTTCGGTGTTATCCCGATCCCTACTTGAGGTGCTTGGTGGAGAGCACTTTGAGTGAGTACGCCGTCCTTCGGATGGGACGTTCAGCTGCGGACCCCTTGGCGCCTTTCGTTAAGAGTAGGCTAATGCTGACGCCGGGGTTTCTTTCCACCCGTCATCCTGTCCTATCCATTTCTAATGGCGCAAATAACCTCAGCTGTCGGCCGCCTCCCCTTAACTAAGAAATACGTGATGTATGAAGATTAGCAATGCGCATTCTGAAGTCGTCTCTATTAGAAAAGACTGGCTAGGTGATATGAGTTTCCCTGGAAGAAAATTATCTGCAGCAGCTGTGGTATGTTATCGCTTACTACACCTGATAATATGTTTTTTTTTGCCGTGTGCTGTGCTCTTTGACTAAACCGTTATGCCCTAGTTATTTTCAATATTAGTTTGAAAGTAGGACATTATAATATTTGAAAATTACTTTCGATAGGCGCCACACCCTCGTGCCCCCAGGCCTCGTACTCACAATAACTTCCAAACTGTAGTTCCTCATAATCTTCAACAAGAACGTGATTAGTGCATTTACGTAAATCAAAAATCGAAAAGATAGACGGCAGCGAATCAAAATTTTACTTAAGTCACAACTCAGCCTTGAAAGCCGTGAATTTTGAAGGCTTCATGGGAAAGTGAATCAATTTTGAATTCCCCTTTTATTCCGAGAATATGGTCTTAATTATGATCTTTCACTTATTCCATTAATTTGTAGTGTGGAATAACTTTTTCATTCCCCCTGGTAAAGACGTTATTTAGATTAAATAATATATTTCTGCAAATACGTTTTTTTTTTAATTATTGTGTCCAGTTTCCATCGAAATTATTTCTCAGATAACGACGTCCTTCGAGATCACATTTATCGCGTTCAGCCGTCGGATGTTACAGCTTCGTGGCGCATTAAAATTCAGTCAGTATTGTTACATTGCTTTTAGGGTTTCGGTTTCTCTCTTTTTATGAATTCGATATTTGTTGCCATAGTTCTCCTTGTTTTTCGGCTCGATTCGCTGCTAAACATGCATTCGGTGAGTAAAAGTGATGTTTCAAATAATTTTCCAAGATAATCATGCGTAGGTAAATGATACGTTATTGAACTCTTTACTTTGCAAGCGGAAATAATAATTCTGCATTGGTATGGAACATTGATTTACAGAAAACCTTAATTATCAATGTCAGTTATCTAAAATCTTTTAGCAAAAAAAACCCTACTGCTAAAAAAAAATTAAACGGAGTAATCCAGAATACACCAGGGTGGACACTCGGGGAAATCGGAAAAAAGTGAGGAATTGATCATTTTTTTCAGAAATGCAGGAAGAAATGGAGCACAGGGCCGAATGCTCCCAGAACTTAGGAAATGGGGTGGGAATCGGATATTCCCTGGAATAGTGACGTTTCAATTAGTTGTGAGATTCTAGTTTTTTTGGTAGTGAGTTATTAGTTTTTCCAAGAGAGAAATTATTATTTTTCATAAGCCCTGGCCGAAAATGAAACTAGTGTAGCCAGGGATGATCCACAGAAAAATAACTGATTAGATTTGAAGCCCTCGGTAGAAAAAACGAGGAGAAGAGGTGGTTTGTTCTTTGGGAAAAAGTTGGAAATGGGAACCCAGAAAATGACTGGCCACACTGTATGCATGTAATTAGAAATCTCTCTCCAGAACGAGATTTTCCCTCTGAAATATCGTCATTATCATAAATTAAAATTCACTCTTTTATTGACCAAACTATGGCGATGAAGCCGAGTTGTTCTCCGCCATCACACAGGGATTCCGTAATTAAAATTGACCAGGAATGTTTAGCCGCCTAATGAGCCGATGTTTATCGAAATTAGGTGATGGAGTACTAAAAATACAGAAAAATTGTCAAGGTCCTTTGAGTCTTCCCTCGCGGTGGAGGGTAAACTGAAATTCGAATCTAAGAATAGGGAAATGTAATATTTTTCACAATCTGTTTTGGTCGGAACTGTCATAGATATAATTGTTTTTTCGTCATTTTTACTATTATATTTTTTTATCATGTGCTGCTGATGTTAGCTCAGTTGAAAATGGCATGCCACACGTAAAACACAATGTAGATAGATGGCTAACGCCATGTTAAAATGTACGTATCCCTGAGACGAATTAAATTGTTCGTCGGTGGAGTTCTTAATAATACTATAGAACACGACTAGAGTAAACATATTGGAGGAATGTATTACCAAACCTTAAATGATCGCCCTTGATTCTTGTGTGTTTAGTTTTCTTCGTAGGCTCAGTGGGTTGTCATAGAACTTACTCTCGAGTGGAGTAACACTTTAAAATAGTATTGAGTTTTTTAAATCCCACTATCTAAAATTGCGGTCCCTTTCGATGGATTTTCCAGTTTTCGATGGATTTCTTTCCAGTTATAAATATTTCTCGTAATTCATATTCTTATATTTATATATATATATATAATCGGGGAAAACACTATGATTTATAAATATTAATAATAATAATATATATAATTTATAAAAATTACACAGTTCCACTCAACCGGTGTGATTTTTCGGGTTCATAGATCTTCCTGGGGAGCCATACATACACACCACGGGGTAAGGAACTGTCCCCCTACCCTGGTACATGAATTTCAAACGACATCGGGCTTAGTACTGAATGTACTCTACCGGCACCTACCAAACCGACCTTCGGGTTGATTACTGTGGTTTTTGTTAAATTTATTTACTTTACAAAACCACAGTTGAAAAGTCCACACGACCTGAGTTTCAGTGAATTAGCGTCATCATCAGGTGAAGCAAAGGAAACGGAAAATCTTTTTTAGACTTGACAAGGATGAAGGGGGGAAGAAGGGGTGAAAGAGGAGAGGAAAATAAGGAGAAAGTAGGGACTCAACTATGTAACTGTTGCAAGGATGGGTGGAAAGCCGGGATATTAGTATTTTTTGACGACGGTCACTTCAGGTTCTCCGGTTCTTTTTAAAATATCTAGTCGTTTAAGAGAATTAAACTCATGTCGGGATCCTCCACATGGGTAATGGATAGCAGGAAACATTTTAAAGAACGGTCACAATGGCGCTCACAAATCAGTGATATTTACGGTGAATATTATTCAGAAGTCTCGTAAAATTGTCCAACTGCCAAATTTCAATGACATTAGAATATCGTATGCATACGAGATACCAATCGCATATTGTCGTATGGTAATTACTAATACTTGACAGAGTTGAACTTGTTTTTCTCAAATAAGTTTAGTTTTATGGATCGGTACTAATCGGCTGTTGGAAAATCATACGAGACTTCAGCTTCGGCTACGAGAAGTAATGCATGCTTAACGTCCTGGGGTTTTCGAAGATCTTCTCTTTATTTTTATGAAGGATTTTTTCTGAAAATAATGCAGTATCCATAGGACAAAGGCATCTCTGATTTTTTAATAGCCTTCTCTCCTTTTGAGCCTTTCAAAGTTGTTCCCACATGGCGGTGGCCCAGACCAAACCAAACCTGTTTTCAAATAGACTGTTGGTTTTATAGGTGGACAGGATACTAACAGTATGACCTTAGGCGTGAGAAATTCGCACATTCGATGTAGGGGAGCCGATTCCTTTACCTTTACTGTCTACCGTTTCGCAGAAGGTTGTGTGACCTCGGAGTCAGGCAATTGGGGTTCATTGTAGTTGTCCAGCGTAGTCTTGCAGATTTGAATCCGAAACTCGCCGGTCAGCTACCGAACGGTTTAACACCCTGCACACCACCCGAATGCGTATAAAGGGTGCGGTTTGTGTGCATCCTTGCCTTTTCCAATGGGTTTATCGCGCAATAAACGTAACGGTTTCAAATTCGTCTAATTAGCCTAAGTTAACGTAAGGACGTTTCATAGCAGTTAAGTCAGAAACTAGTGTTTGATTGCCCCGCCATCGTTCTTTTTATGACCGATATTATCAGTTATCGATATTGATAAAATCATTGCGTTCAGATGAAATCTAGTAATTTCTGACCATTGATGGTGCATAATTAATAGACTGTTTGACGTTTATGTGCAATGAGTGAAATAAAACATATTGTTCAACCAAAGATTTATAATTTTAACGTTTGGACAACTTTAATGTATATTGCGAATCACGAGTTTGGCAAAACTGAGTTTTTATAATATATCGAAAAACATTGACCCATAGGATATGGCACTATTGGAATTTGGTTATTTACTGCTTGGGGTACTTTAAACTGATTATTTAAGTTCCACACAGTTTTAGGGAACTGTTTTAGCACTTTTTTTCTAGAGTATTCCATTCGTCAACACCTGTATTAAAAAAATTCGCACTACTTCGACTTTCAACTTTCCAATTTTTTTGTCATTTCTTGACGGGCTGACTTTATCTGTTGTGTTCACAAAAATATTAAACCGGACGATTTCTGTCATGTAGGCTTTGAATACTATAGCTTTGCTTTTTTCCATTTTTGTAAAGGTTACCCGAATGGTTGATCATCTCAATTACACATGCTTTTTCTTAAAATTTGCCAATGCAAACCTCTTCTCCCCATCAAAATGTCATCCAGTGTCTCCATGTGGAATGTTAAATGTTTAACTGCGTGGATGTATTCATTTTTTATTTTTATGGAATTCAGGAACGATGCAACTTGAAAGGTATAATTTGAAAAAGCATTTCTGATCAGCTATTTTTAAATATTGTTGTTCCGAAAAAGGCTGACTTTCCCCACTCCTCGTTATAAATTGTTGCGTTGTTTACGTTATTGAATTGAATTTTTTGTTTACTCAATATCTGTCCTATCTGATTTTCCGAACGTATTAGAAAAATTATGTATGAAAATGGAACTTTCTCTACCCCACAATTATGGGAAGGTTCAGAAATCCTAGACAAAGGTTTAGGCAGTTATAAAAAAAATCATCAGTTGAAAGAGATTTTTTGTGCGTTATTATTTATGTTGGAGGTCAGTTTTTATAAAATGTAAGAGTCCATACTCTGGGTCATTTTATTAATTTGTATTACACATAACGTTTATGTAAGTCACTCACACTATTTGTTACGAACTTTATTTGGCTCTCCTTTATTTAAATTCAATGAGGAAAGTATTAGGTTGAAAAAGATGCAAATCGGTATTCAGAGTGGAAAATTAGTCACTGTTTGGTAAGCAAACCACAAGTTGAACGCAAATGTCAGAGGAAATGTCACTGAAAGTAGTTTTGTAATTCGTTCTAGTTTACTCTCATAGTGGTATCCTCTCAAATTTTACCTTATAAAGTCCCGGTTAATCGTGGAAAAAATAAATTATAGTATGGCAGACCTTTGCCTCGAAAACTGTAGTACGGAGTCGGCTTTCGGACTGTACAGGTACCGCATCATCAGAATTTTTTTTCGAGTATCACTCTGATCTATATAAAATTATCCCTCGGTTACACCTGTGAATGAGCTGTGATTGTATGGCGATTTTTTCTTATAATGCTGTTCTATTTTTGTCTCTTCGGAAATTTTGTTCCTTCAGTCATTCTTGGAAATTTTTCTTAGCGTAATGAATATTGCGAAAACATTGATGGGATAAACATCTTTCACGGGTCGTAATCGATCTCGCTCCAACGTTAATCGGAGAACTCCCATCTCTTCCGCCTTACTGCGTCCATTTCTTTGTAGGTCACAATGCACAAACGTTTGAAATGTGTTTTTGTTCGAGTGGATTGCCCATTAACTTCATGTGTGGAGAACTCGTGTCAATAGAGTGTTTCCCAACTCGAACTCTTTTGATATTTCTTCTATATTATGTAGAAATTTAATTTTTTGTCCATCGATTTTCCATCAGCAAAATTCTATCAGACTATCGACTACGGGCAAATTATCTTAAGTCGTCGAGGCACCTAAAAAGATTAAATGTAATCGAATACTTTAATGGATAAAGACAACAGATCACCTTAATATTTCGCAATCCCTTGAACGACGTACATTTTAAAAAAGGCGTGATTTATAACTTTTTTCAAAACCTCCTTATCCTCAGAATTTCTCGATACTCGTAGGAGTTTAGTTTAACTCGACCCGATTTAATTTTGTCGACCAGTTCCAAATATGGAGACAGAATGAAATGCATCGCAGTTATTACCAAACGTAGGTTATGGAATTTCTTTTCTACTCTATATAATCACGCTATTATTTATTTGGCGACGGTCTGGTTCGGGTTTTTAAAAGGATTGCCCACAGATTTCCGCCGCGGTAATTTCGCCAGCCAGTTCCCTCGGACAACAATGCCTCCTCGTGTATATAAAAGTTTCGCTTTTTATTTCCGTAGACTCGCCTCCGGTATTTCGAGTGTAACGCTCATTTTTTTTTCGAGGACGAAGGTATTTTTGGAACCGCTCATAACTCCACCGCGTAACAGATAACATGCCTCCAACCCCCCCCAGTTTTTACCTCTCCCACCCCGAGAAAATGCCCCCGAAATCGCTCCCCCGTCCCGAACCAAACCCCCCCACCTCCCGCGCCGGCGTCCCGTTTTTGTGCGACCCGCGGTCCTCGGGAATTCGCCGCGCGATTCCGTTGGCGGCCGCCAGGGCCAAACGCACGGCTCGGCCGCGGCGTGTGCACGCCTGCGAGTTCACCTTTTTCCCTGGCGTATTGCTGTTGAATAAATTAGTCACGAGCTCTCTCTCTCTCTCTGGTTGGCTTCGAGTCGGGTGGATTTGTCAGGTTGGTGGATGAGAAAAGAGGGGAATGAGGAGGAAGGGGGTTGGAGGAGGGGGGGTAAAAGGGTGGGAACGTCGGAGGGGAAGGGGGGTAGAGAGGAAAGTGGGGTGTGAGGAGGAGATTCGGTGTGGAGGGAGATTCTGAGGGGAGGTGGGGGTTGGTTGTGTGTGCGAGTGTGCTCTCGGAGGGGGGGGCAGGAAAGTTGCCGAGTGTCAGGGGGCACTGGGAGGTTGTTCGGAGGAACGGCTGTGATGCCCGGAGAGAGAGAGAGGGGGAGGGGGCAGGGGCGTAGGGAAGGCGTGGAGAGGGGCGCGGGGAGGGGCGGAGGAGCATGGGAGGGGGAGGGAGGGGGGGTTTGGTGGATGGAGGAGGCAGCCAACGGCGTTTGTTCGGCGAGGCAATGTGGAGACGGCTCCTGGCGGGCAAAGTGTGCGTGCCCTGATGTGTGTGTGTGAGAGTGCGGGAGTGGCGGCGGTCTTGGTGTTGGTGGAGTAGACGTCGTCCGCGGCGGCGGGAGGGATATCCGAGGGCGGCGGAAAAGAGAAGGAGAGAGAGAGATTCCCTCGCTTCTCCGGGGGGGGCCCGCGTTCCGTGGGCTTTTTGATCCACGCGGACGTGGTCGCGCAGCCTCTTTTTCTCTCCTGCCGTGCTGCTGCGAGGGCACTAGTCCTGAGTAATTCGCCGGAGCAGCCGCTCAGAGGCCACCACCTCATATCGGACCTATCTCGCTCTCCTTTCACCTCACTCTCCTCACGCCTTATCTCTCTCTCCCTCGGCGCTCTCCTTCGTCCCTTTCCGTTAGTCCTCGACGGATTCAAGTGATTGCTTTCCCTCGTCGCCTTTTTTTCGCGTGATCCTCTCTTCCCCGCTGCCCTCTCCTGCATTCGTTATATTTTGCTTCCTGCGACTCCCTTAGTCCTCCCCCCCTCCCTCTCTCCTCATTTCCCTCTCCACTTTTATTCCGTCCCCACACCCTCGACTTCCCCCTCCACACCGCCGCCCACCCCTTCTCTTTCCTCCCCCGCTGCGACCTCCCCCGCCCCCTCCCTCCCTCTATTCCCATCAAACTTGGTCTGGCTGAGTGAGCGGGTGTCGACGAGGCGAGAAGGTGGAGAGGAGGATAGCAGGAGCGGAGCGGGAGAGCCCTTCTCTCTTCTCTTGTCTCTCTCCCTTGTGGCCGCCTACCGACGTCGTCTCTCCCTCCGCCTCCCATCTCTCTCTCTCTCACCCCCTCCCAACTCTTCCTTCCTTCCCGTCATCCCCTCGAAAGAGAGAGAGAGGAAAGGAGGAGGCGCCATGCTTCCCTACCCGTCGTGGTGCGTCGCCGTCCACGGATAGATAGAGGGGATATGTGCGGCAACGGCGGAGGCCCGCTTCGCCCTTTTCCCCTTCCGGCCGCCGCTGTGTCTCTCGCCGAGGAAGTCTTCGCTGCCTCCTCCTCCTCCCCGCCTCCTTCTTCCCTCACCCCTCCGCTCCACCTCCTCCTCCGCCCCTTGGTCGAACAAAGGGAGGATCTCCTTGCCCCGCTTCTTAGTGCGTGCTCGTCCGAGATCCTCCTCCGTCCGTGGCGTCGCGACCGACGGGGGGCAGGGGGAGGGGAGCGTTGTCCTGGCTGCCTACTCCCTCGAGGGAGACATTCGGTACTCGGGGACTCGCGTGCAGTGCGTCCGACCTCCGGACCTCGAGGTCGTCCCGTGGTGGAGGTCTTCCCGCCTCCCTCCCGCCGCAAGTCGAGAGGGTTGGTACGCTCGCCGCCGGTCCACTGTTTGTTTCTCCCCGTCTCTGATTCACCCGGAGGCGTGGGGGTGGTGGGGGTCGGAGTCGTGGACGGGGGTGTAGAGGTGGTGTGAAGTGTAATCGGAGCAGGAAGAAGAAGAAGATCATCTCTCTGTCTCCCTCCTTCTCCCTTTGGGATTTGCTTCGCCCCGTAAACCGGAAGACGTGGATTCCTTCCGGTCGGGCGCCCCGCGTGTGATATACCCGGATCTCCCTTCCTATCTCGGCGTATCATCGTTCGGCGTGACACTCGTTGGATGTTCGCCTTGGGACTCCTTACTTCTCCACCGATTCCTCCTCGTCCAAATGGCGGAATGCATCGGGGTTCCTTGGAGTGAGCGAGGTAAGTGCCGCCGCGCCAGGCTGCTGCTACCCCTCGCCCCGTTATTTGCATTCGGAACTGGACCGCGACCGCTCATCCATTCCCCTCACGCTGCTGATTCCTTTCCCCGCGGACCCATTCTGTTCCTTCGGTTTCGAACCAAAAGTCCGTCGCTGTTATCATGATGGTTCGGTCGTGGTCCATTTTAAATGTTATTTTTTTCGGATATGCCATTAAAGCCATCATGCCTCGTATTAACGGTAGGCTGGAGCAGACCGTAACGTAAGAAAAACTAGTTTGGAGGAAATCGCCAACTCACTGCTTTGACGCAACAATTGTCCGTTGCAGTTTTACAGCTTCGTTAACACTTTTCTCTCATTTGTTTTCATTGTTTCACTGGGTTATTGACTGGTTATGAGCTGTTGAATAAATTCCGTCGTTGGGTGGCAAGCGTGTTTTGAGGTGTTTCGGTGGCTCCCGAATGCTAGATGGGTTCGGGGAGGGGGAAGGATTTTTATGTCGTCGTCGTGTGTTGAGGGGCAGGGAGGAGGGGTTCCGTCGGGAGGGGACCTGGAGGGGGAGGCTAGAGGGGAGAGTGAGTTCGCCCGGTGTTCGGGAGGGGAAGGTCTTGTAAATGCCGATGGATGGTTTTGTACTCTCTCCGAGCCCGTGTCTCTCTCCCTCTGCTTGTGTGTCTGTATGTGAGAGCGAGCGAATGCTTTCAGAAGGACGGAGGGGTGGTTGCAGAGGGAACGGAGGAGAAGTGACTCACTATAGCCTCGCCCCCATCCCTCTCGTTAACGTTTTTCGGTCCCCGCGATCACGTGTGCGCTGGCAACGTAACGCAGCGCGCCTCGTGTTCTTTCCCCCCCCCTCCCTCATGCCGTTCTCCCCTCAGTCCTTCCCCCGATTACCGTCATCCGTTGACGTTTTCCGAATATGCGCGTCCTCCGTTCGATGTCCGCGTTCGGTTCGAGCGCTATCCGTGCGGAACGGGGGAAGAAAGTAGTCGCTGCGAGGTGGTGGGGGTGAAGAGGGGGAGGGGGTAGGTGGAGGGTGATGGGCTTGCCCCGTGGAGGCAAGGTAAGACTCGCTTTCTACCGAACCCGTGCATGTGTATATGCATGCAGACACAATTATACCCCGTTCTCTATGCCGCGCGAATTTCAGCGAACACGGAAGTCTTCCTCACATTCATTTCGGCCCACGGGAGGGAGCAAGAGCTAAGTAAGTCCCGTCGTTAACCGGTAGCCTCGCTGAAGAGTCCGCTCCATTTCTTTCTTTGCACCCCGCCACACTTCCTCCCTCGCCAACCCCCCTCATCTCACCCTTGTTAGCTCCACCTTTCCTGCCCCCTAACCGCCCAAGTTTTTCGATTCCCTCATCTGCTCCACCATCGTGTTTCCTCGCCTTCTTTGTGCGCCAACCCCCTCCTATCCTTCCTCTCGTCGGTCGGACCCCCCGATCTCACCCACTGACCGACACCTAAGCCCCCCCCACCTTACTCTTCCCCTCGCCTTAAGGGTCGTGCTCTCTCTCTCCTCTTGGCCCACGGTTGCTCTCTTCCACTCGGTGAGGAAGACGGTTCGTCCCTCGTTGCCATGCGTGTTTTAAGTTTAAGCGGTTGAATGGCTGCCTGGGCTCGCACACGGGTCGCCAACCGTAACGCTCGGAGAATTAAGTTTCGTCAAGAAATTGTCCGATGGGTCGGACTCGCTGATTATGCTCAGGTTTCCGTGTAAATATGTTTACCTGGACATCCTCACTTCCGAGAACTTGAGTTGATTATCCTCGAATAAGAGACGACATTAATTTTGAACGCACAGTTACCATTGTGACATTACCATTCTTCGCATTGTCTAAATTAATTGAACGTCGTTAAGTTCCGTGCCGTTAGGCTCCTCATTCCTTGATCAAATGTCGTAACACATCTTTTTGGGCCATTATTTTCAACACCGAAGTTATATGGTTTTGATATTTCACATGTGTAAGTGAATTTTCGTAAGCAAAAGGACAGAACAGTGTTTTCCTTTAGCTTCCTGCCCTCCTTGTTGGAGTTAATTAATGTGCTAGGATCGATCTCAGCTTGTATATTTGTGCAGCAGTGACCTGGGAACGACTTAGGGAATACGATAGCTCTACGTTCGACTGGTATGCGACTGTCGACTACGAAAATCTTCCGATTGTTCATGGAAAGCAATCGGCGGACAGTGAAGTGTCGGGCATTTCCCCTCATTCCCTGCCACAAGGGAGAGAATGAATATTCGTCTACGCGAACCAACAAGCCTCGCTCCCCTCATCTCGCGTGGCATTTCGTAATGTCGCGCGTCACTCAGCCGTTTAAACCCAGTTCTTATCAGTGATTGAATTACATTTCAATCACTTGCCCATTTCAAGGACGGACCGCATAGTTTCCGTCACCAGTGCCCGTACATTACGCTGGCGAATGCAAGGAAGTTTTCTTCTGCAATTCCCAATTTGTTTTTGATTCGTTTTGGAGAAAACACTTTTCTTTCACAGCCATTGTGTTTTAATCGTACGTACACATCATCCCTCCCAATTCCATAAGCGGCGTGCAAAGTGAAGAGAGACTGCCGAGTGATGGCTGCAGTACGGCGGTACATAGATTTCATTATATGCGGGCTCTGTGTCGGGAGGATAACCGGAGAGAGAAAGAGGATGGATGCACGGATTGCCCAACGAGTTGGCCCTAATGGTTTCCCATGCCGTTCCCCACGAATCTATTACAAAACCCTTTTCGGCGCACCGTATAGGATCCACCCGTTGGGAATTTCGATCGGCCCAATCGCCCGCCCCCTTTCCCTCTCCCGATCACCACCGACAAATATTGACGTTCCCTCCTTTTATGTATCGGCGATTGCCCGCATGCGAAAAAGGATTTCATGGCCTCCGTTCGACGGGCGAGGTGGCCAAGACCGACCCCTCCACCCCGGTGGAGTTTCTCCCGTAACTAACTGTAGCGTGTCAAAATGGCAGCGCCGTTTCCGAGATACTCAATCTCGAAGCGTGTGGTATGCCTGGGCGATTCGGGAATGCCGTGAAAGATGAGGGGCGATGGGGGAGGGGGAGAGGGAAAGAGTTGCGGGGGATTGTGGGAACGGTAGGAGGAGGATGGGGGGGGAGAGAGGGTAGTGTTGGTGGATCGGGTAAAGGGCAGGGTAAAGGCAAACATGGCGCTCGTCGTTCTTACTGCTTCTCTTTCTCCCTGTCTCCGTATTTTCCCCTCGGAAGCTCCCCCTCTCCCCTTCTCAGTCCGGCAATCCCCCCCCCGTTCGTAATCGTATCCCACCCCTCCGCTCTTTTTCTTTCATTCTCCTTCGTCACCTCGAAACTTCTCTCTTGCTACTTTCGTTCTTCCGAATCCCATGAGCACGAGAGGAAAGAGATGGAAAGGGAGATGGAGAGTGCCGCCTCCCATTTTTATTTTTTCTCTCTCCCTCCCTCACACACACACACAGTCGCGCGCACATTCCCACACGAGACGTCCCTCGTAGCCTCTCTCTCCTCGGTGGCTCGTGCAGAGAACCAGGCGAGAATGAAATGGCTGCAATTGAATCTTGCGTCCGATGACGTTTCGTCGCCTCGCTTCTCTCTATTCCACTCCCCCCTCGCCCCGGGCCCAACGAAACAAATGGTGACACCGTTCTCGAGAGATCCCCCCTCCTCCATATTGTTTTCCCTTTAACCCGCGGCTTTAAAAGGCCCGAGCGTGTCAGGAGCAAAATTTAAAAAGATCGAATAATTGCGTGTGTGTATGTATACACGGTTACGTACACTGTTGTGCGTCGGCCCTGAGTTTGGGAGACGTTCCTTGCCCACTACCGGTCTTGGGATACTCCCCTCCGCCCTCATTCTCCCCTTCAGTCCCGGCGAGCAGTTTTTTCCAATCTCCTGATCGAGGATTCGTCAGCTCTTGATGTGCGGCAGCGTCGCGGTTTTTTTATCCGCTTGGAGGTCGGTTCAAGGATTGTGGGACACTTATGTCAATGGCGTTTGTTAGCTAAGTGCTCGCGCCTGCTCTCCCTACCACTCCCCTTTCCTCGCTAGCATCTCTTCCGTGCCCACCCTGCCGTATCATACAAGCGGCAATGGTTTTTGTTTTTGAGCTCTTGCCCGAGCGCTTCCGAACGACACAGTATGCCAATCTCATGCCCCGAAGGTGTTTACGTTCGTGCAAGAAGTCCTCTCGCCGTCCTTGTTTTAGCGTCGTCTTGGGATAACGAGTGTCGTAAGGCGGCCGCTTTTACCTCTTCCCCCGTTATTTCCAGCGTTGCCGTGATTTGCCTGTCGGGCGAGTGCATTTTTCCGGCGCCCCGATCGATCCATCGCTCGCGATTATCGCGTGGAGCGCGCACGCAGTGGGGCGGGCGTTCGACCGAGTGGCGGGCTTCCTTCCTCGGGAGCTGGAAAGTTTTCGGATTGCCACGCCGTGATTGGTCGACCTCGAACAAACTCCGGGCCCCGCTGCGGTCCAACTTGGCCCGTTTACCGTTAATCCCATTTGGTTTCTCGGGAGAAGATCGCTTTTACATACCTTCCTGTGTACGTCAGTTTTTGAAAGAAAGGTCAACAAAAACAAAAGCGTTTTTCGTGGTTCATTTTTCTCTCCACCATTTGCATGCATTGCGTTGTTCATTCTATGAATGCACTTGAATGGTGCTTCTTCCTAAATACCATTTGAAAGATTTGCTTTCTCTTAAACATTGCTGCGGAAAAATTTTGCCACTTTGCATGGAGCAAGTCACGTTGGGTTAAGTCTTTACCCGTTTTATCACTCGTTATTTTGGTTGCAAAATTTGCTTAAAGATTTAAGGAATTGTGGAAGTGGCGTAAGTCACGTGGTACCAAGGCCCTTCTAAGGTGTCGCTGTTTTGTAGACGGCGTCTTTCATTGCAGTCCTTTTCTGTATTGACCAGTTACTACCAGTGGTCAGAGCACTAGATTGATTTTTTTGTTTAACCGCTGGCGTATTCACATAGTTAATTAATGAAGAGAATTATTATAAACACCGATGGCGGATTTCGAATGACCTAACAGTTCTTTTTCCCGAGTTTCCCGTGAAAAGTGAAATTTTCTCTACCGCTTTGATGAATGAATAATCTTTAGACGTCTCGGAAACAGCTGTTTATCGAAACTCACCACGGCATGTGACGAGCGCTGTCATGAGGGCTCTCGGTCGAGCAACGATTCAAAGGCGTCTTGGAAAATTTGTAATACGTATATACTTTCACCGTCCCTTTTGAGATTAGCATGGGCGGGCAGCAGGTCGAGTGATTTTCCTCCAGCGAAGGGACCTTGCTCTTGTGACGTTGTTGTGAGATTTGGATAAGAGGCCAAACTGAGGAATGCTATCCCCCGATGACGCGTGATGGAGAGGTTCTGCGCGTGGTGCTCGTGTTATGGCCGGTGTCATCACGACTCCCGAAGTTTTTAATTCATTTCTGGTCTCGTAGAGGAGGAGCAATCTTTAAGGTGGGCTCTTCTCTCCGCGGAGAATACATGTATGTAATACAACTGCGGGTGTTAGTGGTGAAAAATCATTCGCTCGAGCGAACCTGAGCGCGTCTGTGCTGAAGTTACTTTCACGGAATTTCCCCGTGTTTTCTTTGAAACGTAATCCGAAAACGGGTCGATTCCCGCACACTCGTTTTGAGGAGAAACCACGGCTTATCCGCAAGACCCTATCGTTCAGTCATGTCGGCGTGAGCATTTCCGCAGGGCAGAGAGAGCGAATGTTCAAGCCTCCCCCCCGAGTGTTCGAGCGAATGTTCAAGCTGATTCTACAGGCTATATTTGCGTGAGGAAGGGTCGATCTGGAGAATTCTTCAAATTTAATTATGCAACTGAGTTCCTTTTTAGTTGAAATGGGGAAATAATGATTGAGATTCATTCGAGCGGTTCGTGCTTTTTTTTAGTTTAATACGGGCAATGGTATGAACCCCCACCCTTGCAACTTGACGCCGGCGTCACGCCACTGACGGCGTAGACCGCATTCGTTTGCCCTTGGCAACCCCCTCGGTCATCGATATGTGTGGTAATGGTTATTTTTTTCGGGCGGGGTTTCCAAGGATTTTCCCTGTTTATCTATCATCGTGATTTTTGTCAGCTTCGTGCGTTGTAGTGCAAAAAGTGCTCCTGTAGGCTTACGAGTCTCGCATTAGCATAACATCGCGACCTCTTTCAGGCCTCCGTGCTAGTGTCTCTTTCATGCTAATCGATGCATTTTTTGGAGGACCGGATTGGCCGGGGTCTCTAACTAGGACATCATGATGATCTCTATTAACTAAATTTATGTGTGTCACATAGTTGGAGTGTTGTGGGAGAATTATTTTATTAAATATCTCTTAATCGAATTCCTCTAGCGTAGACGTGACTGAAGATTTTCTTGTATATATTTACGTGCTTCAGATAAGTCGTCGAGAGCACGTTGATGAAGATAGCTTTGGCTTGATTTTCCCAGTGATATAGCGCATTTTTTGTATCTGTTGCCGGCCGTTCATAAAGGTAAGTCGACAAATCTCCCTTGTATTTCGACACAGCCCACGGAAGGAAATACCTAACAGGTTTCAACTCCCCTGGCTCGCCGCCTCGCGACTTAATTATCATAATTCAATTTGCATGCTGTAATTCTTTGACGGTTTGAAAACACTTTTCATATTCCTCGATGTGCCTTTTTCACGAGGTCGTACAGAATGCAAAATGGTGTATGTCTTCATAAGTTAGCGCACGAACCGAATTATGCCCGGAACTGATGTTAAACTGTGGATTAAGGTGAAATTTGTTTTTTGTACATTTCACGTAATTTTATTCGTGCGGCAATATCTGATCAATTTCCATGCTTTTATGTTACACGCATTCAAATGTTAATAATTGACGATTGTTTCGAGAAAAGGATTTTTTTTGTAAAGAGGGCAATTTAATTTTTTAATATTGTCTTAAAAGTGACAGAAATGAATTTTTTTTAATGGCCGTTAAAACTCCTCAAGTTCAGCTTCCATGAAAGCCGTACAGCAATGTCAAATCCAGATTTACGCCTGGAAAACAAGCATTTGAGTGAAATGAACATTATCGTCGGGCACCTTGACAGCCCTTATTAATATCAGCCCTGCTTATGGATCACGGGCGGCGCGTGCGGGGGAAGCCATAGTAGTCTCATGTGCCATTGCGTGTGCGTAGTCAAATCCGTATCTTTCCTTTTCCTCGGTTCGCTAGATTGCAGCAGCGTCGACGTCCCCTTCTCAGCCATCCTCCCCCCCAACCCCTCTCGGGCCATTGTTACGCTGCTCGGCGAGCTGCTTGCGGGCGCCGCCTCTCAGCATTCACCGCCTGCCGCCTTCACTTGTTTTCCCACTTCCACCCCTACTCGTATCCCGACCCTCCCGTCGCTATGCCCCACGCTCTCGAGACCGATTTCGATATTTATTTCGACTTTTGAGAGACAAAGCATAAAATGAGAATGTGCGTGTGTGCATACATTGGGGCGGTTTCGTTAATCGTATGACATGCGAGCGGCGATAATAGGTATCGCTTCCCGTGTTTCAACGGCCAAATGCTGAAAATTATTTCGACCGCTTCCATGATAGAAAATTTATTTGTTTTACGTAACAAAACACGGAAGCTAGGGGATTTGATGGCCCTTCACTTAATTTTCTAGCATGCGCCAGCGTGAAGTCATTCGGACAAATTAAATTTTATGACATTACCCATAAACTTCAATAAAGTGGTGTTCTTCTTTATGCACCACCACCTGAAATTCCCTCGACCAATCGGCTTTTAGAATAGGTAAAGTTTTTTTAATAGCTAAATTTTATCATCGATTTTGAAACGCAGCCTAATCGCTTATAAAACCTAAATTTTTTTTCAAGTAAGCAGAAGTGTTTAAAATCCCAATATGGCACCACTTGTCTAATATTTGCTATTCTTTAAATGGTGAATCCAAAACGTTATTGTTCATATCTTATTAAGTGTTTTTGCGCAAAAAATGCGAGCGCATTAGTTTCGATGGAGTGTATATTTAGCGTGTGATCCCACCCCATTAGTAGTACTTCGTGCAGTAACGTCATGTAGCGCGCCTTTTGACCGTGCATCGTTTGACCTACATATGAAATTTGCATGTTGGAAGCCGATACTGTGCTTCTAAGCTCCCCAACTTCTTTCGATCTGAAATGGTTGATGCCAGAATTATTCATAAGAGTGCATATTCTTATTGTTGATAATTATTTATGTCATTTTTTCCATAATCAAACATTTCCCGTCGTAAAGTAAAAGTTTCCACCGTCGCAATGCTGCTCACTTCCCTCAATGCGCCTTGGTGCGTTTTAAAGTGTTAAAATTTCATAATCTGGATTTTAAAGTGCTAATTCTTAATTTTCCGGAGTGTATTTAATGATTAATTTACTGGTGTTATTCTCAAATTGTGCCTCGGGTGGAGTATTGATAAACCGGAACATATGGTGTGGGTTTGTGGGTTTGACTTGTTCCAGGAATATGAAAGTGTTGTACTTTTAAGATTTTCAGGTGGTAAATGTCGTAGTCTTTTTTTTTTAAGGTAATGATGCCAGGGCCATAAATACGATGGCTTTATCTGGCGTCCCGATCTAGACGGGATACTTATTTTATTTCGGACGCGTGGGGAGGGATTGATTTTGTGCACGGCAGCTGCACGGGTGCAAGTCGTTGTGTCCTTCGGTATTTCGAAAAGTTGCTCAGAATTCAAGGTGCGGCTGGTGCGATAGGTGGTCCCAAGGAACCGGGTACATGTGGGGAAGACGAGGGGACGGGAACGAGAGAGATTCCACTAAAATCCTGTAACGGCTGTGGTGCAGTGTTAGTTACAAGATTTTTTTGTTGTCCTTTCCGGTCGGTCCCAGGGTTGTGTGTAATGCAAGGGACTCGGTGGGATGAGAAAAGTGAGAACCCAAGTCGGGTGGGGTAGCTTTTTCTGCAAAGGGCGGCTTGGGGTTGCTTGCAATGGTGTGCAGGTGTTTTTTTTTTTTAGAGGGAACCGCGGGATCTCGTCCCTCTTCTTCGACACTGCTCCACCACGCGCATTCTCCGTTCCAGCGTTTTGAGGAATTCGTTGAAGCCACGGTAGCTTCTCCTGGAGGGCGGTGCTCTCTCTCTCTCTCCGGTGGTCCGCTAGCCCCAACGGCCTGGCGAAATTAATCGACCTGATGTCCCGTCCGTATCGGAGAACTTTCGGTCCCTGCATTTCCGCGTTTTCCCCTCTCTCTTTCTATGGCGGCGATTATCGATTTGAGCGTAGGAGTTTCAGTGGAAGAGAAGCGAATGGCATCCTACCCAATTTTATATCCCTCGCGTTCACTTCTAAAAGTGTTTTTCAGTTACGACGAGGAAGATTTGTTACGGGTGAGTGTATAAGGCGTCTTTATATTTGTAAACTGCATTTTGTAAGCCAATAGTTTAATTCTGAATCTATAATTGTAACATTTGTTTGGTATGATCGTATTCATGATCATATGATCGTACGGTTGAAGAGTAAGGT
The DNA here is from genome assembly GCA_037158775.1 of Hetaerina titia. Taxonomy (NCBI): domain Eukaryota; kingdom Metazoa; phylum Arthropoda; class Insecta; order Odonata; family Calopterygidae; genus Hetaerina; species Hetaerina titia. Next base: position 74,025,267 of record CM073771.1, on the reverse strand, counting down.
GAGTGGATTCTTTATTATCAAAATAGGTTCAATTCTTGATTAAATATTCGAAGACGATATTCATGGTGTTCGGTCGTGTGGTATGAGACATTTTTCTACGGAAAAAAGCCTTAAAAATAGCACAATTTGTCTTGATATTTTTCGCCATCCCGAATTTTAGTTCGTTGAAAACATTAAATTGTGTACTTGTATGAGCGAAAAAAGAATAGACATTTTTAAAAGCACCAGATTGGTGAAGTTATGGGAGAGAGAGGGAAGAGGGTTGCTTTTTAACCCGTGCTAAAATGCTTGCGCGGTCCACGACTTGGGTGTGATGTCGTTCAATGGCGGTCCAAAACGTACCGCCGTAAGCATCCCATTATATAAGTTATAACAGGAAAAACAAACAAACCTCGGCGTGTGATATTAATGTTTTTTCATGTCTTTTCCGGTGGGGGGAACTTCCTCTCGACGAGTCTTCACATGCGCGTCGGCCGCGGTTTTAAACGGGTTGCGCTCGCGAAAGAAATTAACCCTGGGAGTGATGCTTTAATTGATTGCTCTCCTGCGACGGTCATCTTTAAACGACGGGAAATTTAAAGGATTCTAAAGCATTTCGCGATGGCGAAGTCGCTTGCCTTTCCCCCTCGCCGCCGGGTCATATCCCTTCCGTTTTTCACCCATGCCCCCCTCGATCCCCTCTGCCCGTCCATTCCTTATTCCTCCCTCCCACCCCTCAGCCCTCTCCTCCCTGCCTCCCCTTCCATCCCCTGCCGCCCCTGCGGTTCCCTACGCCATCTGTGCTGCGCGCTCAGGGGTGGAGAGCACGGGCACCACACACTGCAGACAAAACCAAGCCGTTTATCGACCCGGGTAATGAGGAGGGCGGTCGCACCACCCACCCACCCACCCCATTTCCTCCACACCACCCCCTCCCTCCACCCCCCCCCTGTGGTGGTGGTGATGGTGGCTTCGGAAGGAGTATCGGGAGGCATGAGCAGCCGAGGAGGTAGTAGGTGGTGGTGGTGGCGGCGGCCGACGTGAGGGTGTGGGCCGCCTTGGGGTGGGGTCGTCGTGTGGGGAGGGAAGAGGGTTGCTTTGGTCGAGGGGGGGAGGAAGAGGCGGGAAAGGGTTGCGAGGGCGTGGGACGGACAGCGGGAGAAGAAGTTTGGGTAAACCTTTAGGCTCGGGAGAGCGTGTCCAAATAAGGAGGCGGGTGTTGAGAGAGTCCACGGCGGCGGCGAGGAATTCCCTCCCTCCCCCGGATCGATGCCACCTGCTCGCTCTCTGGACCCCCTCCTCAACCCCCGTGCTACCCCCCTCGCTCCCCCCCTCTTTCCATCTCGCTAAGCCACACTCTACCCCCTGACACCACTCGCTCGACCTCCTCTTTCTCTCCTCTCTTCCTCCAGCTCTCACTCTCCCCACAGTCAAGGTCCCTGCACACGCGAGTCACCCGTCGTGATTGGAGTATCCGCACGCGGGGGTTACACACGCGGCAAGTGTGAGGGCCATTGGAGGTGTCGGTGCAGGAATTATCGAGTCGTGACGGCGTGAGTTTGCATAACTGGTCGGGCCAAAAATACATACGGGGGAATGTTTTCGTTCGGGGAGGGTGGTAGGTGGTAGTCGCACGGCGGGATGGTGAAATCGAGGGCTGGGTCGAATCTATAAACTTCCCACGGGGGTTAATCCACATGGAGGTGGTTCCCGACGAGCCGCCGCCATGGTTTGTAGCGGGGCGTGATTCCGCGGATATTCAGACCCCGGTACTAACCAGAAGGTTTGGAAACAGTGGGCGGAAAGTAAATAAAAGACCGGGGGTAACTGGCTTTGTAAACAGATTTATGTGCGTTAAGGTATTTAAGTTTTAATTGGCATGCTCATTTTTGTGCATTGAGCTTTCTGTGGTGGTCGTGATGCAGCTAAAGAGATCGTAAAAATGACTGGAAGTCGGAAAGTCAAAGATAGCCCCCGGTCGTCGGGGATGACGTAATTCCGGTTTCTTACCGTGAGCGGAAATAATGGAAAATGAATCCTGTTCATCTCACAATCCATTCTGTTCTGTAATATATATGATGGACATAGGTTATAATTGGACTTGATAATTTTGTCGTTTAAACATTTTCAGTGCACCATTCGGAAATTATTGCTGATATATCTTAATGGGTGGGTAATATTATGATTTTGATTATAATGTTACTTTCTCCTTTACAAATATTTTATCGTCTTTTTAATATTTTCTCAAAGTGATATTAATTGGAGATAACTTGAAAGGCTGCAGGATGGCCGCCGGTCACCGAACCCATTCACTCGACTATAAGGGCAGCCAAGGTATGGCAGGATGGAGCATTATCTCCCCTTGTTGCACTCGCGTTTTAGGCGCCTGCTACCGGGTCCTGTATCTATTCGGAATCCAAGTACGGATACTCATTATCAACAAAACCATTACTTGGGTCGAGATTTGCACCCAGATTAGAAAACTAGTTTTTTGTTTATTTTCCAATTGTGAGCAGTTGTGCTCTCCACAGATCGCTTCCCAGGCAAACCTAACTGAGCACCCTCATCTCCACCCAAGATGTGTGATTTTTCGGATACCAGATCTTCATGGGAAACCGTAGCCGGCACAGGGAAAAGAGCTAGCCCCCCCCCCCCCTACCATCGCCTACCAAATCGACTTCGGGTTATGTTTTTATGGTTTGTTGTATTATATTTCTGTGGATAATTTTGTCGGAAATAAGATGTATGTTGTTTTCACCCTATACATTTGCCAATAACCAGTAAAATTCCTGCCCAGTGTGACATTCTGCTGTCTGCAAAGCCTTGAAAGAGTGACTTCGAATGATGAATTTGATAAATCTGGGAGAAGAGTAAGTTGGGGAGGGAAAGTAGGAAAGTGCAGCCTAGTCCGATAGGAATACGTACTCTCCCCTAGAAAAACAAGCGTGACCCGAGCGTAATAGAATTTGGAAAATGGTAATCCAACGAGTCTTGAGAGCTTATAGGGTAATATATGGGCGCTCGTTTTCTTTCCCTCTCTCGATTTGTGACTTAACCAATACAGAGTTTAAATGCACCTAATTTTTTTAAAGTTTTCAAAACACGCATTAAAATCATGACGTCCTTTCATTGATTATCAGTTGAAGAAAAAAATATGCAGCCGCCCGAATCACGCTCCTACGTGGCGTTTCGTTAGCTGCGATGTGCATTGGGTGTGGGGCAGGAGGAGGGCAGACGGAGAGGGATGGCGGGGGAGGGAATGGGGAGGGGGCGTGAGGCGAGTGACGTTGGAGGTGGGCGCGGGTGGTGAGGTCGGTTGAACCTGCCGATTGTCCGTGCGTTCGTATTGGCGATTTCACGATTTCCAATTGGAATGGCGGTGCGGGTGGTAACCGTGCATTAACTCGAGACGTAGCCTCGTTTGCTCCTCTCTTTTAATCCTTCGGATGAAGTCTTAAGCTACGCTGGAAAGATGGCGGACGAAGAAAATCCCCTTACATTGTAATGAAATGGGCGACCTTGGGCTACGAGTGTACTAATGATAATATGTATATAGTATGTGTATACAGGTGTGTATACCAGCGCAAATCCTTGCATATTTTTCGCTATAATATTTATGTGAATGCTGAAGAGTAGTCTTTGTCGTCATGTTGAATCCTGGGATAACTTTTCCCGTTTTACCGACGTCCAAGTTCTCGTAATTTTTTTGCTGTTCAGGGTTTCTTCCTTATCTCCTCCGCATTTCCTGTTCCACGGACATTATATGCTCCTTGTATCGAAACTTTTTTGATTACCTTCTAACTCTAATGAAATGGTAAAAAAAACTGATAAATGTGATAATTGTTGCTTCATATCAATGTTTCGATAATTCCTGAAGTAATCTCCCTCATTTGCATTTTCCCAACCTTTGTGACTTTTCGGACGCCTGGTCTTCCAGGGAAACCATAGTCGGCACAGAGAAAGCAACTGCCCAACCCCCCTGTGTAAATTTCACGCGTCGTTGAGCTTAGTACTAGGTGAAGCCCTCCCCTCACCTATCAAACTTGACTTCGGGCCGATTATTATGTGTGGGCGTATGTGAGAATTGATATTTCATATCAAAGTTTCGAAAGTCGAAAACAGGAATTCGATTTTTAAACATTTAATTCAACCGTTTAATTACATAAATCTATTATGCGATTTTATTTTTGTTGAATTTTAAAAATATAAAATGACGATATTAAATCCACCATCCTCAATGACGAACAATTATTACTGTGATGCTATTTTGGAACATCTTTTATTTTTTTTTTCAATTTTGAGCTTCCATAAGTTTATTTTCTGGCCGCTGAACTAATTAACCCGAAAAAGGTATCAACTTCATCATATATTTTTCCTAACCCTGTGTTTATCCGTCTCTTTCTGGTCAACTTTCTGAAACCTCTTTGAACATCTTCATATGCGTGTTTACACAAGTGATAATTAAAAAATAGATTGGATCCCCAAAATTAAATCACGTGAAATTATGTCGGGTTTACAGCACAGTGCATAAAAGGAGCTACTAGTTTCTCAGAAAAGAAACTAATTTATTGAAATAGTAAAATTTTGTAAAAAATTATATGGAGTTTACGAAGTTATTTTTTTATTAATGTAACTACTCAAAATACGCACTAAAATGAAATTTTGTCAGAATTTCCTGATAAGAAATTCGGGATGGTGGCCCTTGGAAATTATATCTTCTAATTCATTCATTTTCTATGATTTTCCTTAAAATCATGTTATGTCTACTGTAGACTAGCGTCCTGAGGGCTTGTTGCAGTTCCTGCCAAGACTGAAAAGTTGCGTTGCCAAAAATAGCTTTTAACGAACCGGTTTAAATTAATTTTATAATTATCACATACTGTAGCATTATCAATAGCGAATGACGTGGTAACGTCGAAAATTGTTCATTATTAACGTATTATCGCTCTTAAAAAAAACCCGATTACGGAGAAAAGGCGAGTGCTTTTTCTCGTCTGTAATGATGATATCCCGGTTGAGAAATCTGGTAATTTTTTGTAGTTGCGTACTTTGAGTAATCCTTTGCTGACCTTCAGTTAGCCATTGCTTTTGATAGGTTTATGTATTTCACATTACCGCATTCGCGCGTTTAAATTTGTGTTTTTTTTCCAGAAATTTTCAGAATGCATCCATGCGAAATTAGTGTCTACTTTTGGCCAAATTTCTTTTCATGTCAGGAGAAAAACTTGAGGATTTCATTTCTTGGTAAACATCGTGAAATAACGAAGCACACCATCTATATACGAAGCATTGGCAATTTTGGGAATAGATCTCGGTTACATTGTGACAAGCTCCAGTAATACCTTTTGTGATTGTCATCTTTGATTATGTGTGTGTTTTCCTAATTGTGTATTCATAAGTCAAGCTAACGTTGGTTTTGATATGTTCTCACTTGGAAACACCTCGGAAATTCTGGTAGAAATTTTTTGTAGTCGTAACAGATTGGTTATACGCATTGAATTCCTATTCATCCTCTGTTCGAAGACCTATTTACCTATTCCATCGTATGAATTTAAGTGGAAAAATATTACGAGAATTAAATAACGTATGTTCTCGAAAACTGTGATATTCTCATGAAATTGTTTTAATGGTTAAGAATAATGTATGGCTTTTCTGATTTGAGGGATTTATGAATTCAAAAGCTGGATGCGACTTCGACTTTTCATGTTTTTTTCAGATCTATTTCCTATTCTCACCCCACCTTCCGAAGGAACTGAAAATGTCGAAACTATCGCACCTCTTCTTTACCTTTTACCACTCCCGTGGAAAACAATTCCTTAGTAGGGTGGAATGTTTTGTCAGTAGCAATTATTTCAATCCTTTTTTATTTTAAGTGTTGTAAATTTTGAATCTGTTACGTATTGACGCTAGACAGGAAGGGCCAGACTTCCGAGCAGTTCGAGATGGCCTCTTTCGGCCACTTCTTCGGCTTGCCATGTTGAGGGTGCTCGGGGCGTGATTCTGTCCATTTGATTCCTTCCCAAGTTTATTTGTAGCTCTCGTGACGTCAGACTCCCCATCCCAAAATGTGAAATGAAATATGTTATGTGGACCTTATGCGTGTCTCCGTGTTAATCCGCATGTGGTTCAGGAGATAGTGTGTGTAAGAGTAATTTTAGCTAAATGGGTAAATTAGTGATTTGGTTGTGTTGGGTTAGGTCACGAGGTTCGCGGGATCGAATGTATTCGAGATTAGCGGAATGGTGGTCATGTGCCTTCATACTATTGCCGCATCCCTCTCATCTGCTTGTGGCCATTGAAGTGGGGTTCAAATGTTCTTGTCAAGCAATGTTTCGGACACATAAATTAGGATCCTAAGGGATTTCGCTTTTGGATTACATTGGTTACGGGTATGAAGAATTGCCTATCATTGCGACCCCTTCTTTGGCATTTTAATGAGCAGGTATGTATGACTGCTAAACCATCCCCAGCTAGGGAATCAGTGATTGTTACGCTTTCTTACCGCCAATAATTTACAAGGACAAAACTAGAAAGGAAATTCTAATTTTTAAAAAGTGGGTGATAAATCATCAGATGCGTATTATCTCGAGTGTGGGTCAAAGTGTTATCTTGAGTGTAGGTCACTACCACGTTGCCTCGAATTTTAAAAGGGCGCATGAAAAAAATTAATTGCGTCTCTACTACTGCTCAGTTTTTAACGTTTTGTCGAATTTTAGATGGTTTTAATCGGTATATATTTTTTCTGCTTATTATTTAAATAATTTTGCGTATAAAACGTAGGTAACTTTCTTTGGACTGTAGCAAACCATGCTTCCACAGAATTAGATTTGAACTCTTGAACTTGGATAATTTGGCCGGTGACAGTTTTATTCCAAGGAAACACCTTTTTTGCCATTTCGCGAATAATTAATATTTATTCTTTTATGTTTTGCCGTAATTAATGCTTATTATTTCAAATGTATCTTACTGAAATGTTTCCCAGAAGAACATTTTAACTGATACTCAATGCTCGCGTATTTGAAGTCCCCCTTTGTTTGAGGTAGTTTGTAGTGTCTATTAATAGAGAAGTCTCCCGCGCCAACTATCAGTTTGCCTTCCCTTCAATCATGCGATGACTTTAGTGGGAACTCGTCCGTTAGCACGCGTGAGTTAAGAACACTCCCACGGACAAGTGTTTAAGGTGGCCGTCGAATCTTTTAATCATTCAGGCTGTAACTCTCCTCTGGGTCTCCCTCACGGTGGGATTGTCTTATTTCCGAGGGCCGTATCGAAGTTTGTCCGAATAAGTGGGCACCATTATTCGTCCTTGGCTCATTTCTCTCCATCCAGAACATTCTTCTCTCTCTCTCTCTCTCTCTCTCTCTCTCTCTCTCTCTCTCTCTCTCTCTCTCTCTCTCTCTCTCTCTCGTGTTACAATAAGGAGCCACGCATGCGATGGGACGGAGATAAGGGCGCGAATTGCGTCGGTAAATATCATCTCCGTCGGCATTTTGTCGGCCGAATGTAACTGAATCTTTGGAATGCTGCGTTCGGTCGCGGCGTTGGTTAGATAGCTCTCGAGGAGCAGCTCCCTCTTGGCCGCGCGCGCTCGATAGAATATGGACTCGTCGCCGCTTTAATGGGCGAGAATGACCCCGTGAGTGTCGGACGAGGATTCGATCGAGCGTCTCCTCCGCTCGGCCTGTGTCGTGGAGGCAGCCACTTCTCAACGAGTGCTCAGATCGGAGTATTATTAGGAGTACGCCGTTACATTTCCGTAACTGGCGTGATCTGTAGTAATTTTATCGTTGAATATTTAAATTTGTATACTTAGCCAGCAACTAAAGCACTTGTATCTTTACGGGCCAGGCGTTTTTGAAATTCTTTCCTACCGCACCCCGACCGTTCCATAAATAAATGATGATTCATTCGCTATATTCATGAATGTTTTAAGAACGGTAACGTTGTCTTGTATCGTGTAAAATGGCAGCGTATCAGATTTATTGCTATGGCCACTTAAATTTATGTTAATATTATTGTCTTCCTTGTTGCTTCACCGTTAGTGTGATCAACGATCAATGTTTTTTATAGCTAATTTCTTTGAATTTCAACTTGTCATGGTAACAAGTTTCCCAGATTCTTGGTTGTCATAAAATAGTAGGAAGATTGTCTTGACTCCTCAGTGCATTGTGTGTAGGCATGTAGGTGTAAATATTTGTTTGTGTGTGTGTGTATATATATATTTATACAAACACACAATGTATATATATATAGAAAAATACACACAAACATACAAATACATGTATATTTATACACACATTTACATTCATACTCATATTAATTTAGATTATTATCGATTTTATAAATAGGCCGTGCAGCATTGTCATGTCATATATCCGGCTGCCTAGGCGATAAATTATTTTCCACTCAGCCGTCCTTTTGCAGGGCATCCTCGTTCTGTAATAAATGCATTATGTCTTTCGCGGGAGAGCGTGCCGCGTTCGGCAGGCAAAAGGATCCAGCCCCGAGTGGAGCTCATTAATGCATTATGTGGGGAGCGAGCCGCCGCCATGTGTAAGCCGAATGGAATAACGCCGCCAGCGCGGAGTGAGTTTTACGGGGAGGGCGAGAGGGAGGGAAGGGAGCATCTCCGTCCGCCGTTGCTCTGCGGCAACAGCACCAATTCCTCTTCCCACCGTCGCTCGTTCCTCCTCGTCCCTTACCCGAGTGCATACTCCTCCCTACCTGGAATTCGTTTCCTCTCCTCCCCGTCTTTCCAAGATGGCTTTTTCCATACTCCGCGTTGGACGACGGACGGGGCCGAGGGGGAGGTTATGTGGGGGGAGGACAACGACGCCGCCGCCTTCTCTTCTCCTCGTCGTTATCTCTTTTCTTCGTCTCTCTCTCTGAGTCTTCGTCCTCCCACTCTCCGTGTCCCTCCTCCATTCTCTCTCCATCCCTCGTGCCTTTTCTTTCCTCTCCCCACCCTCCTCCACTGCTTCCTTCTCCCCTCCCGCCGTACGCCGCCCCTTCATCCGCCATCGGGGTACGCCTCACTTCCTCTCCTGCCGTTGTTTTCCTGGCGTGAAAAACCGATGATCTGCTTGCCGTGTGTGTGCGCGAGTTTAAACGACGACGGGAGACTCACTCACTCTTTCCCTCTCCCTCCCTCAAGCTCTCAGCCGTACGATGTGGCCGGCTAAGGGGAGGGGAAGGGTTAAAAGGAGGCGCGGTGGGTTTGGTTGGGGAATGGTGAAAGGCGGGAGGTCTTGGGGGTGGGGGGCGGAGAAGGGTGGAAGTGTGGGATGGTGTGGCCTGAAGAAGGTAGGGTGAGGAGCGCGACCACCGACGTTATGCCCAAAACAAGCCGAGCGGTACTTAAACGCCATTTGATTTCATTTGTGGAGGCTCCTCTCCGAGCGCTCCTTTCCGTAGTAATTTTTTTATGGTGGACGCGCGCGTAATGCGTTTTGATTGGGTTCCCGAGGGAATGATGGTCCAGGGTATGCTGGTTTTTCGACCTCAGTCGCCCCCGTCGTGCGAATCTCTCAATCTTCGTGGTGACGGATTTGATCTCTCTTATCTTTTTCCGCCTCGCGGAAGAGGAGGGAGGGAATGATCGAATGTATCGCGTCCGCAACCAGCGTGCAACCGCCATTTCGGCCGTGATTGCGCAAGTGGTGAACGGCCTGCCATTTTCTTTGCACTTCGGTTTTTTCTCTTTTTGACGTGTGTTGTTCACATCGTTAGAGAAGAAGACTTAAGCCTAACGGGAACGCCTAATTTATTGTAATGCACGACCAAACCCTTTTACCTCTTGAGTTTCTTTTCAGCATATGAAACTTGGTTGCTGTTGACTTGTCATTGACATTATTTGTTGGAATTGCTAACAGATTTTTTTGGAATTATTTTACCTTTGAACATTGACAGACGGCCTTAAGTCCATCCCGTTGTTTGTCCATTCAGTGCAGTCTTCTGATAACTCTTTGTTTCATCTAGTCGATTTAAACGTCATCTCTTGAAATTAAATTACCCGTTCAAAATCTGTTGGATATCAGTCTGTCAGCATCTCAAAACAGAGTACTACAAATACGAATTAGATCATTCATTGGAAAAAATTATGGTGGGGAAATTTTTAATAAAGTTGGCAGACACGACGCTCGCTCTTTTAATGCACACGCAATTTTTTGTCGCAAAAATTTATGCGTAACCCCTGAACCTCTCTCTAAAGCGATTCACCGTTCATCTTTGCGCTAAAATCCGATTTCGTGACATTAAATAAAATTTTCCCGTGGGTCTTGGACGCGGTGGGCCTAATAGAACATATGTATACATTAAGCCCTCCTCCCCACTTAAAAAATTGAATACCCAAGATTGTCCGTTCATATTATGCCAAACCAGGGTCTACGCCAGAAATTTAAAGTGCTGCAATTTTTTAATCGTACAAATCATCAATTAAGTTGTGATACGAGCGTACTCGCTGTTTCCTGTCGGTGCCGATGGCGTGTGAGCCATAATAAAATGTAAATATGGAAATGTTCCTGGCACATGAAATCGATCTCTGGCAGAAAATGGGCGCAGCTCGCCTCATTGGAATATCGCTTCTTTTAATCACCTTTGCCCTCATCGATGTGGAGTTTTCTTTGTTTCGACTGAATTTTTTTCACAAATCAGCTACTTCGAATTATGAATCTTAATCTAGTTAACAGTTTCGTGTCCTTTTTCTTAATAATGGAATTTGTAATAGCATCGAATTGACATGACAGGCGAGTCTGATAATATCCCCCTGATCAGTGGTCAACTGTTACTAGAGTGCTTCGTATTAAGTGTCAATCTGCGAAAAAGTAATTAAATTGTCACCTTAAAAGATGATTGACAGCTTTCATCGGAAAACTACGTCGAGAATCTTGTATGACTAATTTATCCGGGTGCATTGCTTCCTTGCCTTTCTCATACGCCATCTTATCCATTATTTGACCTTCAGTTTGATTCCATTCATTAGAGTCGTCAGCGGCCTCTCCCGCATGCTTCACCACGTTTTCATGCCTCATCTTTTAGTGAACTCACGGGTATCATTATGTCATCAAGTTATTTAATAAAATATTTAGTCAAGCCCTTCACTTAAAGGTTAAGTGCATCACTAGGGTATGAACTTGAGTTGTTTTATCAACTCGATGAGTCCGTTCACTTCCAGGCAAAGACCCCGCTTTTCATAATATGACAATGGAACTGCTTTTTTTTTCAAATGACCCCGTGAAGGCTTTCGCCTTAAACATTTGCTTAGCCTCCTGCGTCAGTGTGGAAGTCAGTGAGTCATTTAGATTTTGTGGTAATGAATACCAATTACTCATACTCGTAGGCATATTGACTTGGGCAACTTTTTCTCCCTTGATTCATGAACGTCTGCATGGTGTTCAGAGTGCATTGGCGACTACCCAGTAGTGGGACTAATGGTGGATGAAAAATTCTCTTGTAATAGATAGAATAGGGATGCCCCCGTGGTCCTAATTAATTTTTTCAAGTTTTTTCGTTGATACATTCAGTTCCAATCGAGCGAGCACTGTGGCAGTGATGCACTAAGGTCCGCTGTATTTTTTCAACGAAACCTTTTATTTTTAATTTTTTCATCTGTCTGATAAGGATTTGTTTTAACTTACTCAGTTACAGTGTTTGAGGAGATCGTTCTTTTATTTTGTGGACATGTGTGTCCCGACAAAGCCGAATATGTGAATTTGTGAATACATTTTAAAGGAAATGCCACCATGGCAACTTTGACCCTAGTCGCCCACGATGACATCGAGGAAATGCGACAGTTTCACGGAGTAAAATCATTCACATTGACTGGGATTCGAACTCGAATCCCTGGATTGTCGTCCCGAGTGCGTTTAGCCTGTTGAAGTGATGGGACGTTCATATTGTGTAGTTAAAAATAATGTGTAAAATAAGATGTTAAGTATGTGCCGTTACTATTTATGAGTGTGGTTTACTGTCGTTTCTTCGATGTAAATGTGATGGTTAACATTATAAAAATGAGTGGTTGCCATTCTCGTCGCCGTATGTATTTTGGCCGCGAGTATAATATTTCTGTTTGGCTCGTCAGGAAAAAGGTTTGTGCCGATTGGCCTCGGGTGGCTCTTTCCCCCCACCGTCCGCGATTGAGGCGAGCGGTGATTTAAGGGCGACATATTGACGCCCGAGGACCGAGCCACGACGCTCACCACCCCCCTTGGGGGGCGTCCGTTAGCATGTTGCTGCGAGACGCGTCATCCGCTACGCACCCATGTCACCCTCCTCGGGAGTTATAGGGAGAGTGCGAGGGGGGGGGGGGGTTAGAAAGGGGGACCGGGGGTTCCACCAGCAGTGCGCTCGAGAGGCTGGGGCAGGGCGCGGCAGATGTGGACCGCATCTCAACGCCGTTTCATCCTGTGGCCGCCAGGGGCAGGTGCAAGCGGAACAAACGTAATGATTTTCTCACTTGGGGTCACGTACGTCGTGAATCGCCTTTGTTAAACCTGGTCAAAGGGGCAACTCGGGCAGGAAGTGCGTTTTCAACGATGGCCTTGGGTCTCATAATTTGAGCCGTATAAAGTTTGCAAAAAACTTGGGCGTCTGCAATTACGTAGACCCACTTTGATCTCGTCTTGAAGTATGAGCAGGTACCTGGAAAAACCCCATGGTATCTGGTAATATATTTAACTGGGAAAAAATCAGGCATTCAGGCAGTTGGCCCGAAAATTTGTTGTAATTAGAATTTTACTTGTTTTTTCCAATATTTGTAAATTTGTATAAGATTTTCACCTCTTTTCATTCTTAAAATGTATGATGCCCGATATTAAAAGTCATGAACATAAAGGCGCGTCAAATTATTTTGCTGCAGTTTTTTGTGACATGCCAATGTGAAGGCTTGCATGTTACCACAATGAGTTTGACGTGTTAATTATTATTACTGTTATCCTAATACCATGAACTAAATCATAATTATCAGCATCTCATTAGTTAAATCGGAGGACAGGGGACTTATTTTTCCTTCAAAACAGTTATTTTTTGCTTAACTTCGGGAGCATATGATTAATTTTCAGCACTCGGGTATTTACAAAACCTTTTCGTAATTTTCTATTGCGACTCCTAGTAATATTTTTGCCTTTTTGCGTTGTTAACCCTGACTGACCCGGCTTCAAGATTCGCGGTCAGTCAGGGCCTATAATTTTTTTCTGTTTCACTTACACTCCTCTGATGATCCTATTTAATTCTTCAATTGCCTGGGCGTTAATACGATAGCGCTCTGTATCTCTAACTTTACCATAGGAGGCCAGCACGATGGCAATTTCGTTTAATATATTTGAATTTATCAGCGCTCAAAAGTTTCACTTGCGCCACACATTTATGGACTCTACTTATGTGTTTCCAATGTTCATTAGCCAAGTGAACAACGGTGTTGCGAATAATATTTTAATATTTTTGATTTTGGGTAATTTCGTTTGAAAATGTTCGTCTACACACAGCAAAAAGTAGAATATAATTAAAATATAGAAAACAACTGGGAAACAGTAAGCAGTGGCTAGGTGAATAAATAAGTATATCGAGCTACACAATAAATTAGCTAGTTCGGTGTTGAGCAAGCAAAAGGTCTAAGACGACTTAGCTTCCGTGGAAAAAATGTCAGCCCTTGCTTCAAGATGAGGTTTTTACAATTTTCTGGTCCTGGTGTAGTTAGCGAATAGCATAATGCAATTTTGTTTCACGAATTGATCGATTGGTCGTGTTAGTCAGTGTGGTCGGCCTGCGCATGTGTGGGGACCCACCATTTTTTTCCTGCCGGATTGAGCGATAGACGGCTGAAATATCCATGGTCCCTCATCGACCATCGTATTGATGGCGCACTGAATCCGGAGAGGTAATATGTCTCGTCAGATTGACGCAGCGACCGGTTTAAGTGCAAACGTGGACCGTCTTTTTTTATTTTCTTTTTTGGAAACGTAGGGATTGCATTGTGTCGTAGCTTAGAGAGTTCCGAGGGATTCCCACATACCTCCATCCCCCTTCGTCGAACTCAAGGGTCTGAGAGATACGTTCACGGTCCGAATCTGTCTCGCGAAAGGCGTATTTTGTCTCCCTCTTTGACACGTTGATAAAGTATATATTTTTCTTCATTCATTATATAGTTTTGAAATTTTTGTTATGAAGCGTAGGGAAAAATTCTACCCAGTGCTGGAGCAGAGCTTATTGGGATGGATTCAAAGGATGCAGGAAAAGTGGATTCAGAGTATATTAAGTGGCAGTGAAAAGTTATAGACAATATACTGACTCTTGGGTGAGCAAGGTAGGGGAAGGAATAGATTAGGTGTTTTTAATGTTGGGTATTGTGGTTCTTTGGTGTCTCGTTTTGGTCTGAGAAGTTCAGTCTTACCAAATCCCTGGTTTATCAAAAACCTAACTGAGTAGTGCATTGCTGTTAATAAAAATAAGAGTTCCGGGGGAAATGTATTTCTTGCTTAACAGCAACCATATATGGCCCTCCACCTTCGAAGTGTGCGGGGCTCTCGATGCAGCGTCCAGCACATCGCCGATTTCTTACCGCCTCCGGATCTCGACGTGTGGTGGTTGGGGGGATCGTCGCGACCTCCTCCGTCCTCCCGGCACCGGAGGGCGTCCCTCCCCCAAAGGCCAAAGGGGTCGCTCGGGAGCGAAGTGGTTGAGCCGTGAGGAGGATGATGGTCGAAGGCCGCCGATCCTCGGCCACCCCCTCGCCCCCCTCGCTTCCCTCCCCCACCTTCCTCCTCATACTCCATTCCCTCCCTCTCTCCCTATCTCTCTCTTTCTCCATTCTCCTCTTTTCCCTCTCCCCAACCCCCCTCCTCCCACCTCATGCCACCGGCGTGGCTAACGCAGGTCAATACGTGGCGAGGGTTGGGCGGAGTGGCGTGGCTGGGTGCCCAGAGTGTGCAGGAGGCGGAGAGGTGTGGAGGGGGGGGTCGGTGGGTGTGGGAGGGGACGGGGGCTTAAACCCGCAGGGGCGCCGCGGAGGGGTCGTTCACTTTGCGGAAGGAGGGGGGAGAGCGAGTGAGGGAAAGAGCCAGCCGGGATGATGCCGGTCGCCCAGTATCATCTTCTTCCTCGCGCCCCCCACCTCTTTCTTCCGACACAAGTACCAACCTTGCCTCCATCTCCCGGCGTCTCCGCCTCTCTCTCGCCTCTCTTCACTCGACCTCTCCCCCTCCTCCGTCACTTGCTACCCTGATCAAGCCCTCTGGAATTCCTTACTTCGTGCTCGCACCCGACACTGGACCAGTCTGAGGTGATTTTCTGCCTTCCACTGTTCGTACGAAGCGGAGGATAGCGTTACCGTATCGAATATTAAGTGCTAATAATTGCCCTTGATCGTTAAGGGTGGCAACGAGGCCTTCAAACTCTCCCGAAGGTCATATAAAAGTTTTTGTTGCTTCCATATATATAGGGCATATAGTTCACAATATTTTCCATGGTCGCCACATATCCGACTCGTCTTTTTCGGCCAGTAACCTGAAATGTCATCTTGGTTGAATTTTCATGTCTTTTATTTTCACACGGACTTTTTGGGATAGTTTTATTATCTGATGATAATGGCTTTGGGCAAAGCATGATTTCCCCAAGCCGGGTCTACGGCGACTTTTATGGCTTTGGTTAAATAATAGTCAACGGGTTGATTATTTAACTAAAGAATATACCTTGTTAATTATGTAGTCCTTTGCTTGTATCGAGGATTTTCGCATAACACATTCGCCGATTATGCGTATTTAAGTCTTTCATGACATAGTTTCCCAAAAGAACACTGTATAGCTTAAGATATTACACCATTTATTTTTACAAAATCAACATTTTCTGTATATCCAATTCCAACAGTATTTCCATTTTCTTTGGGTTCATTTTCTATTAAATATATGAACGAGTAAAAGTATTTTCAGCAGTTACCGTAACGTACCAGGCAAGCCGTGGCTTCCTTCCATCCATATTTACATTTGCGCGATATGCGGAGCTTAGCTTAGCTGGTCGAGGGAACTGTTGGGCCGTGTTGCCGCATCCACTGAGCCCGCCCCCTTTTCCCTGCACAAAGAATCTGACTTTAGGGAGAAACTTGGCAAACAGAACGGCAGAGCTGCCCCCATTGAATCAAAGTGTCCCCCCCAACGTAATCCAACCAGTCTGTGACTACCTTTCGATGGCGTGAGTGTAGTTACCGTCTTGCGATTTTATTCGCGCCGTTTTAGCGTGCGTTAGAGCATCTTCCCCCCGGAGAATTCTTCAGAGTCGTCCAAGTCTCCTGATTCTGAGTCAGTTAAAGTAACGGTAGGAAACGAGTTTTTCTGTTAGGGTCGTCCTTTTTTTTAGTGAACTCGGCAGCTAGTTTTCACGAACTCTTTGTTTCTTGGTATTACTGGGATTAAAAGTTGAGGCTTTCTGTTGAAATTGAGTTAACCTGGGAAATATCAAGCACCCGTATCCATTTTCCTCGACAGTGTTAAGCTTCATCACATGGCGTTAGTGAACGCGATTACGTTCTTATCCCCCGCTCGACGTATTTGGTGTAAATTGTCCCCGATTCTGTCGGTCTACTTCGGATACTCGTGAGGGAGCTTGTTTTGTGTGAAAATATATGACGAGCTCGTGTCTCATGGTCACCTAGATACTCATACGGGGAAGCACCTGAGATGTGTGCTTTGATAAATTGTTGCTTTTGTATTCGCTTCGCAAAATTGTAATGTTAATCGACGTCGTTTGGAGGGCTTGGTAGTTTGCACGTGAAACGTAAAAGTCACACAGAAATGGTTCACGTTGGAGTGGCAATAGTGATTTTTCCCTAGGTTTTACATTACTATGAATTATTGCCATTTGGGTGTTCTTCAATGACGTATCACTGCAAGTGTTTCAGATTTCGTTTATGCGCTTGATTCACCTTCGGTTTGACCAAAGAATTCTTCATCGTCGGAAAACGGCGTTAGAAGGGTTGCTTAGTGGGTGTCACTGTCTAAATTTATCTCCCCCGATTGAAATTTAATGGACTCTATTGAAAAAAACATTTAGAAACCCATTGAAGGATGAAGCAGAAGTAAGAAGTATTATGGTTAAAAGTATAGCGCAAGTATTGAGCTCATGTGCGTGACTGTGATGTGGGTGTGGTTAGTGCACAGCGACTCCACTGGTGAACTGATCTCGACGGCCCACGAATCCCGGCATCGGGATCACTCGTCCATGTAGAGGTCCCTTTCAATAAAGCAAAGCGTTTTCAATCGTTCTAAGAGCTGCTTGTCGAACTGTGTTGAATGACTGTCTACTGACTGGCTTGTATATATAGTCAAGCCAAGTTGATAGTAGTGGGTGCGTAATGAATCTCTTATCACATGGTGAATCTCGTTTCGTAATTTATTTATCTCGTACGTTTTTGTTTCGATTGTCATTTCGTAAAATATTTTTCAGATACAATTAATTGTTGGGCGTTTCGTGATATCCTTATTAGGATGTAGTCAGGGTGGCCACTCAGTCGGGTGTTACTCAGTTTCTTAAAATAATACGGGGTGGGGACGGGAAAATAAAAAAACATTGTGTGATTTGAAAACGTGAATCGGGAATCTGATATGAGAATTGGACATTCCCAATGAGAGCGAGGGGGGCTTTTTGGCTGGAAGCTCAGTTTGTATTTGCCGTAGGTAATGGCGCATGCTGGCTTTTCCAAAACCCGAAGCACAAGCAGGAACGAGTTGGGTGATACCAATGGCGCACATGTCGATTAGGAATGCTCGACAATAATGTATTTAACCAAATTCCAATCGTATTAGTGGGTAGAAAAATCAGCAAAAAGTCGGAAATGTGAATCTAGAAATTGAACGGCCACCATGTAAGAACTTATTTCTTATCATGAAATCCGACGTCATGAATTTATTGTTGTCACATTTGTTCTCAAAACGGCCGTTTATAGCGAATTTCTCGGGGAAACTATCTAAAATATGTAATAATGGTTTCAATTGACATGTTACATTTATTTATTTATTTATTTTAATGGAGTTATGTAAGATTTGAATTACCGGAGCTGAATTCATTACCGAGATATACATGTTAACTTTTCGACTGAAATGTTCTCGATATAATCTCTACCAGAATTAAATCATGTGAAGATTTAATCGTCTTGTCATCCGAAAAAGAGATCAAACGTAATTACTCGATCAAGTTTATCATAAACTATGGTCTCTTGTCCGCAGTGAAAATTTATATTCAACGTGTTTCGTTATTCATTTTGAAGATTTAACATTAGCAATAGGTTTAAATATTTTTAATAAGCTCTGTGTAGATTATTAAGCGTGTTTCGTTCCTAATTATATTAAGTGGTGAAGCATGTTCCGTGCGAATGCACTGAAAACTTCGACATTCGAAGCTGTGATGTAACTCCCGAGTGTAATTCCGTATGTGAAGACCGCTCGCTCCAATGGACAGTTTTGAGTGGTTATTCATTGTTTGCACCTCCAACGGAGTTACTCATATGCCTTCTAACTTAATAAGACTTGCCCTCGCATGACATCCTAATGGGACATGTCGAAGAGTGCATGCGTTTTATCTCCTCCGTATCACTTTTACCGTTCTTAGAAAACAAGCCATTGTGTTTCCGAGTGAGCCTAAGATAACACTGAATCGAGCTCGCAGCATTGTTTTCATCACCGGGTTCCCCAAGAGTAAGCCTAGCGGTTTATATAACAAGTAGGCCCGATGCAGGTCTAGAAACCGAGACCCTTGAGGCTGTTCAGGCTTGGTTATGTGATCCAGACGTATTTGAAATAATGTGTCCCATAATATGGCGAGAAATTTTTTAATTCCTCTATTTCAAACAATCCCTCTATGCTATGTGGGAAGCCATTTATAGTTTCTCACGAATATGAAAATGCTGCCTCTTGTCTGTTAAACACTAGTTCAAAAGACTAGGGTGTTCTCTCGTATTTCAACTGCCAGGTCAGCAGCAGTCCACATGATGATTTTTTTAAGGATGAATCATGGGAAAACCAGGAAAGTTGAACTCTTTCTAAAATTTCCTGTTCATGAAATTTTTAGAGTAGTTTTTCACTAATTCGACTTAAAGGACTTGGAGGAGAGGGCCCTTCGTAGCAAACCGGTGAGTGATTATCAAATCGATAACACTTGCCGACTTTAAGAACTCAATTCCCAGTTTTGACAAAGTCTGACAAATTAACCTAAACTGTAGGTCACATGATTATTTTTTTTGTTGATGTCTCACGGAGTGAATTTTAAAATCCTTGACTGACACCAAGACAGCTGGAGAGGGAGGATTAAACGGCATATTGTGTACTGGACTTATCCCCTTGGCGGGAATCAAACCTTTGGGCGTGAGAGATTCGCGCGTAACTCGACGTTTACTCTGACCAGACAATCGGCACGTCATAGATTTCAAGTATGATGATGCATAAATGAACGAGCGGTACGATTCGGGTTATAAAAGGGAATAAAGGAAACTTTTGTTATACCCTCTTCGAGATCGATAGGCGGAGCTCGTCTTGAAAACGGAAATATAGATTATAATCGTGGATAACCCCCCCCTTACATCCCGGATCGTTTCACTTTGTCCAACAGTAAATTTTCCCCGACTCAGGTGCTCAAAGGCTCATTTGCTATTTCCTGTAATCGTTCCTCAAAAGCGATGGTAAGAGAGGATTGTCGGGACTCTAGTCGACTACTGTGAAATTTGCATTCGATTGGCGGAGGAAGGATTTAAAGGGAATGGGAGCGGGCTTGTGCGCAACTTCCTAGTTGCTATTGTTTTAACGGTGCCTTTATCTTTTCCGGTGATGCAGCAACACGGTGGAACTGTAATAACGCCGACGCCTTGTTGCTAGGTCAACTTGGACGAAATTTGATGCTGCGCCAAAGTGGTCGGATGTAGCCTTGCCGATGGGGTCGTCTTATTCGGAACTACGCAGTGGGAAAATCGATTCCGAGCTACCTCTCTGGACGCTCGAGTTATATTCATCAGCTTCAACTCTTTCACCGTGAGAATGTACATTTTAAGCGAGTTTTGTAATGGATATGTTTGAGAAATCGCCTAGTTCTCCGTCACTTAGCACCTGTTGGAATGTGATATTAAATTAGCGAATTTGAGCCGTTTGGTTGATCACATTTGAGTTTGCTTCGTCCGTCTTGTTTTCAATGCGATGCGAACCTTTGGACGATTACGTATGTTGGTATAGAGGTTCTCTGATGTGCAGTGTGACAGTGAAAATTAATTTTTAAAATCTTTTTTTAAAATTAAATTGTTTTAACTTCTTAAAAAATCGCTACATTCGAATTTCCAATGTCGACATTTTAAACATCGGTATGTTTTTCTGCCGAAGATGTTTGTACCTTTTGCAATTTGTGGTTGACGACATTTTCAAAAACGCCTAGTTGAAAGTACTCTCATCAATTTAAATGCATCCACTTCGAAATCATTGCGGCTGGTTTTCATCAGTTTTTATTAGTAAATACTTTAAAGACCATGCGATTTTGAATCCCAAAAGTACCCCCCACCCTCCCGTCGAAAAAAGTTAACTGTAAAAGCTCTGGGGACCTTTTTTTACCTAGGAGAAAATTTAATTCCGTCGTGAAAATGACCTACAGACAGATAACGCAACGATTATTTCGTAAGCGATATCACCAGGGAAATACATAATTTAAAACTCATTACAGGTGAATAGTTGTTTTTTTCGTCGTAAAGACTGAAGCCGTAAATGAATTTTATAAACTCAACTCCCGTGACACACATTTCACGCGTGGGGTCGGAGACTAATGTGGAGACGGTGTCAAGCGACATCCCTCCGCGTGGGCGTGGATTAGAGGCTCGTCCTGCCTCTCCCGACTCGTGAGAGCGCCGAGTCACCGCTCGCCGATTCTTTGGGTCAATTCGTCGGACGCACTCCTTTCTTAAAAAATGAAAGGAACTTGTAGCATTTTATTTTTCAATATTTGCCGCCCCATGGTTTCGAACTTTCATCCTCTGTTCATCATCCCTCGAAAAAGTTTCCGGATCGACGTTTGGGACGTGGTGGAGAGAGAGAGGGAGCGGCTCCGCTCGACGACCGGGAAGCGGCTCCGCTCCGGGGTGGGAGCGAGAGAGAGGACCTCGGAATAAAGTGATAACGCAGTGCTGAGTTGCCGATTCGTCGAAGGTGGCGTTAAAGCGGCCACGTCGTAGTTTAAAAGCGCCCGTAATCGAGAGTCATTTGTTGGGAGTTGGCCTGCTGGGTGAGGGGGGAGCCGCGCAAGCGTCTGCCACTCGAGCGAAAGGAATGACGACGCGTGGAGGAGTGGACGGACTCCCCCCAAGCGTTCGTTCCTTTTTTTTTCTCATCTTCCACCCTCTCGGCGTCGGAGGTAATTTTGCATCAGAGTGCGTTGCTATGCCAACTTAACTCGGTCTCTCTCTCTCTCTCCCAAGGAGAAGTATCGATCACTCTCTTCACCTCTCGCCTCCACCCCCTCTCTCGCCCCTCGGCCCATCTTCTCTCTCCCCCACCCCACGCCTCCCGCCTGCCCAATCCGTCCCCTCCCACGCGGCTCTCACCATCTCTCGCATGCCCTCTCCTCTTTGCTCCTCTCTCTCTCTCTCTCTCTCTCTCTCTCTCTCTCTCTTCTCTTTCCTTTTAACCCCACCCGCTTCCATTTCGCCCTCCCCGCCTTCCCCACCTCCACATCTGCGGGATTTTCCTCCTCTCCACCACCGACCGATCCCTCCGCCCGTTCACATCCACCCCCGCCCGAGACGTGCGATGTGCCCAGTTTTTTGGGACATCGCGTGTCGATGTTCTTGCCGGTGGCGGCCGCACCGAGATGCATCGGCATCGTGTGGTGTATCGGTGTGGTGTGGGCTTCTGGCGTTTGATTTTTTGGGTCCATTTGAAGATGTTTTTTTTTCATTCCATTTTCAGCGAAGTGATTTCATTACCTATCCGATATCCGAAACGTGTTTTTTTCCGCTGAAAGTAAAAGTAACTATATTTTATATGCTCACTTTAATATTATCATAATTTTCTAAGATTAAACATTCTTGAAAATGTAAATCCGATTTTTAGAATGGGGATGGTAAAAATAAATGCTGCTTGAAGTTTAGCGTGTTACGAGGGGGTCACAGGTTGTGGTCCACGTCAAAGTATTGACGAAATTAATACCTGCCGGTGTTTTCCAGTTTTGGTATGTCCCTTTTTAACTCTTCTCTCATCTACCTGCCATTCGAGCATCATTGATTAGTCGTATGCATTACATTACCCCAAAGCAATGCCGCATGACACATAAAAACGATTGTGATGACATGCTATTGTGAGAAAATTAGTATAAGTTTATATTATTTATATTTAACAGATTATGGTGTTTAACAAGCCTTAATGGGAGAAGTTTGCGAAATCATTGTGGATATAGGGCTGAAAAGGCTTGCTGTGGAGCATTAACTTCATTAAGGGTTTTATTAGCCTTTAAAATTTCGATAAAATAAATACTGCGGTATAAACTGGAAATTTGGACTCAAGTCTCCGAAAAGGATTCAAATTCAGTTGGATTGTGAATGTTAAGCGAAAATTTCCATGAATAATCGATGCATTGATTAATCAATTAACTGTTAGGAGGAATTGCTAACCGGTAATAAATCACCGAAATATCAGTTATGCGTGTTACAGCTCCGTACTCGTACAGTTGGGCACTGATTAAAGAAATTGAAGTACGGTTTTCAAATCTGGTGAGTTGCCCGCACTGTGATTTCCATGCGGGAAAATTGAAACTCTGGCCTGGAAAAGCCGGAGGAAAGTTCACGAATCCAGAACTGTGGCAACCTTGCTCGTTTGACTCTCCCGACAGCGATGAGGCTAAATCGTCACACTGATATAGACATCGATGTGCCGCAGTATCGCACGTCACGCCACCTCCTCCACCCCCTCTCTCCCAACGCCCCTGCTCTGTTCGCGTCAACCCGGCCCCTCCCTGCCACCCTCGCCGCCCCACTCTGCCTCCCACTCCTCACCTTCCCTTCGGCCACCATTATCCGTTGCGCCAAACCCTTCCACCCGTCTCCATCCCCCGCTTGCCCATTTCATCCCCTCGCCTTTCCCCCCCCTCCTCCTCTCTCGCTCTCTTTGTTGCTCCACCCCTCGGCTCTGTCTTCCATTTGCCAGCTCTTTCGCATAAACCTCTTCCAGCCCGACCACCTCCTGTTTCTCTCTCTCTCTTCCCAGGCCGCCCTTGCGGTGTGGTTTTCCTCTCCGCTTCATCAAGGGGTTGGGGGGGGGGGTTCTTGGAGGCGGACGGGGTTCCGGGGGCAGCGATTGCTGGCACGGGGGTGGCGTTAGGGGATGGGCCATCTGGGGTTGAAGGGTGAGCGCGACGGGTCGGCTCGGAATAATCCGACGACGCAGTGTGGCGATGGGGCGCCGTTAATGCAATGTTTTGTCTGGAACCTGCAGAAATCCGAGCGGAAATCGATCGAGGTGCGGGGATGTGTCGTGTTGCTCTTTAAGGGCGGCTGCTAACTACGCCCACCACTTGGTTGTCTCTCTCTCTCACTCTCACCTCTCCCCCCTCCCCCCCCCTCGTCCCCGGTCCCACTTTCTTGTCTGAGAGGGCAATGTGTGCGTCGAGGGAAGAAGTCTAGATTAGAAAGAATTCGCCCGACCTCCTCCCAGAGACCTCTAAAGAATCGAGTGCCTTAAAGGATATCGAGGATGTGGGCGGGATGAGAGCGACGCCTTAGTGGCGTCTTTTGATGGGAGTAAGCGATCGTCGATTCAGGAGTCATTGGTCGGTGGTGATTTTTCAGTGCTTTACGACCGATTAACTTTGTAAATGGGAAAGGGGTGGATGAAAGAATGCTGAATGAAGATGCTGTTGACGTAGAAGAAAGGGGTCTCCCTGTAATGGAACCATAGTTTATTGCTATGAGAATGTACGGAGATGCAATGTCCTGGGAGCTGGCGAAATAGCAGGAAGAGTTAGGGAAAGATTATCCGATGGAAAAATGATCCCGTAGAGATTGTACGAATCGCAGCTGGAAAAATGTCATCGTTGACCTTTTATTCGAGAAGTTAATAGAAACATGTGAAAACTACAGGACAATATGCCTTGCTGCTTTGGTATTAATTTTTTCTATTTTGATTTTAATAGTATTGAATAGGGCTAAAGAGAGAGAGATTAATTCTTGATCAATGTGACTGTACGGGAAGAAAGTTACGAGTGAAAGCATTCTATCTTGATTTGAGGGATGGTTGAGGCCGATATTTTATGGAAATGTATTTGTAAAGCACGAAGGAAGAATCAAACACTTTGACGTTTCCACAGGAAATAAGTTATTGTGTCGACTAGTTTCTCTACACTCTAACTACATAAATCTCTAACGGCAATAGAATTGAAAGTAATTTCGGAAAGTGTTAAGCGGATTCAAAGGGAAAAGATTAGCGAAAAATTTGATAGAGAATCCGAGAGCATTTTGGTCGTATGTCAGAGAGGTTCAGGGAAATAAGGCTACTGTTAATTCGCTGAAAAATGATATAGGCGAAAGAGTAACCAGCTGTTTCTAAAAGGATAACTTATAAAATTCCTTCTTTCCAAGCGTGTCTCACTGAATGCCTCCGATAGCTTACCAAATCAACCAATCAATTATGCAACCAATCAATGGTCAACCAGTGCCCAAAATTGGAATATAATGGAATAGAACATTTGCTAAATAATATTAAGCGATATAAGTCCTCCGGGCCCGATGAAATACCAGTTCGTATATTTAAAGATCTAGCTTCGGAAATGGCCCCGTATCTAGAAATCATATTTAAGAAGTCGGTAATTGATCACTTGGTCCCTACAGATTGGAAAACGGCTAACGTAACGCCAATAGTTAAAAATGGAGACAAGGAAGAACCGAGCAATTACAGAACTATTTCCCTCACATTCATGTCGTGCAAATTTATGGGACATATAGTTTCTAGTTCTAATTATCTTGATAATCAGGAATTATTTAAAAAATCAGCACGGTCTCCGAAAAGGTAGGTCCTGCGAGACACTACTTGCGCTTTTTGTTCGTGGTATTCTTACTTTGGGAGAGAGCAATGTTCCAGTTCACGCGATTTTTCTAGACTTTGAGAAAGCCTTCGCAAAGTACCTCATACTTGATTGGATTCAAGACTTTTTGAATGGCCGGGTACAAATAGCTCAATTTCAGTAGAAGTTACTTCAGTTGCTCCCCATGGAAGTGTTATCGGAACTCTGTTTTTTCCTACTTTACGGTAATGACATTGTTTCCGTAGTCACTAGTAAGATATGTTTATTTGCTGATTTTGCAGTGGTTTACCGTGAAATCCGTGATCCTGAGGACACAGCAGCTTTATCACATGACATAAATGCTATATAACGCTAGTGCGAAACTTGGCAATTAGAATTAAGCTTAAAAAGTGCGTAGTGATGAATATTTGTGATAGAACAATGCCCTCTCGAACGCCTACTGCATCGGGAATACCTAAATGGAATATGTAGAGTCGATTAATAACCTAGGCGTTACCCTCACCTACGACCTCTCCTGGGTGAAACACATACGGGGAATATGACGACAAGCTAGCAAATAATTAGGACGTTTTATATGAGTACTAGGTGTATGTGATGAAAAGGTCAAAGAGAAATGTTATCTGTCGTTGGTTAAGCCTCATTTAGAATATGCTGCAAGTATATGGGATTGTCACGAAGTTGGATTGATTGCCGAATTGGATCGCGTGCAGCCTAGAGGAGCTAGATTTGTAAAACCTTGTGATAAACTTAGTAGCTTATCCAAAATATAGGAGTAGCTAGGCTGGGAATCACCCGCGGAGCGAAGGTTAAATTACAAATCAAAGCTCTTCCATAAACTGCAAGGTCTCTTTAGCGGTGATGTTGTAAGTGTAACTGTATGGTAGTAATCTCCCATTGTACTACGGTGGTAGAGATAATGCCCATAAAATCAGAGTTTAAGTGTAAAACACATTTAAGATGTCATTTTTTCCACCAACGATAAGAGATCATAACAACATAGTTCGACCGCGGTAGGGTCATGTTCGGGTAAAATTATTCTGGTGTTGTTAACCCCCTGCCACACATACTAACGATGGCTTGTAGGGTACTAAAATATCTACAAAATATATATGAAGTCATCTCACCCTAATCGTCTTATTTTTATTGTAGATACCACAAGCTTACCTTTCATAATTTTTTTAAAGGAACTTTCTAAGTACGTTTCCTCTCTAGACCAATCGTTGCCTCTCGAGTTGATGTAGTCGAAAATGTTGATATTTTAGTACCCTGAAAACCACCTCTTTCGTGTGTGGAAGGGGGTGAATACACTCCTGAATAATTCTCCTCCTTAAAGAGAGTAATTGGGTTAAGATTTGTCATCGATTCTTAGAAGTAGTCCATTGTTACGCGAGAGATCTAAGTTTTTGCTTTACGAGAGGACATATTTGGGGGAAAATTGTTTCATCCCTTCAGAGAGTGTGTATGACGCCGCGACCTTATCTCCGAGGCTAATTGTGAGCTTTGGCTTTGATGACTGCTTTATTGAAAGGCTGTCGGCCCCCTGGCAGGGTTCCCAAGCGACAAGAGTCACAGGCGAGCATTCCGGAACAATATGGGAAAATTTGCTTCCCTCCGGGTAAACGTCCACTCTTTAAGTTGTCTGCGGGCGCTCTTTTTGCGCGAACAGTTCGGACTGAGTTCGTGAGTGGGTGCGTATAGACGGAAATAGATATCAGAACAAACAATGGCTCGCGAAAGAATTTATGGTTGTTCCTGGAAAAGGACGCCATTTTACGCGTGGCATTTTTCATGATTTCCCTTCCGCTCATAGTCTGTAGTTGCTGATCAATGCATGATTGTTTTCTGCTGAGGAGGTGGTCGATTTTGAAATGTGTGCCCACCCTTACAACGCTCGAATACGTGTGATCAGTAGTGTCTTGTTTCTCCGAGGTGAGATCTGTTAGGACAGCTATAGGTCTTTCGTAAATCTCCAAAAAGTGAAAAATTGTATTGGTCATTTTTCACTCTTGACTGGTAATGGGTTTGATCACATTGCGGATAAATTTATGTAACCAAATAAGTTAAATACCTACTTAAGTGTATCACAGAAAGCGAAAAGACATCTTGATATTTTTGCCCAAACATTTAGGCGAGTCAGATGCACACAAACGATGGAGATATTTACGTTTTGTATAATCTGTCGCGATATTATGATAAAATCTTTTTCATTGCCTAATACCGTGATGTTTGCTGGAAAAATAATATTGATTATTTGTTAATATTAGTTGATATTTTAAATGGATTGGAAGGCTCTGTTTAATGTTTATGGCATAAATTAGATCAGGTGGAGTGATTTATATATTTTGTTGGAAAGCTGGACATTAATGCGCTATGTGAGAAGGGAAAATGTCATAAAATGAATTGGCATTCTGGCTTTGCATTGTAACAGTAGTTAAAAACCAGCATGATATGTTTTTTTTATGAATTAAGTACTTATTTGGAAAAGGGAGCCGCTGTAGCCCAGTCCTAGTGAGGAAAGTCTTCGGTTCTATGCACTAGGACTGGAAAAGGAAGGACTGTGGTTCGAGTCTCGGGGACCGAAGACACACCGAAGCTAAGATATTTTTCGGGTGTCAAATCTTCCGGGATAACCAGAGGCGGCGCAGATAAAGCAACGGCCCCTGCCCCCGTCCCTAATTCGTGAGATTCCACACGATGTAGGACCCACTTCGGGTTGAGATTTACTACCCTCAAAACAACCTCCTGTTTAATTGCTGTGGTTTTATTTATCACGAAACCTCGGTCGAAATCAAATAGTTCTTGTGATCTAACCCTAGGAAAAAAAAATTCTTTTGGGGCCGTTCTATTTTTACGCTGGAAGCATAACGCGGAATGAAGAAGAACAGCATCTTAAAACTAAGGGAAACACCGGACTTCCCTCCCGTGCGGAAACCTGCCATCTTTAAACGGCTCATTATCGCCGTTGGCAGATGGGAAGGCCAGGGAGAGGGGGCAAGCGAGCGATTCGGTGCCGCCTCGACATTCGCAAACTCGCTCCGCGTCCGAAGCGTAGGAAAGTTTTCCGTCTCACGCATTGCATGTCGGTACCCAGTCGGCTCTCCCCCTCCGCTCACGCTCCTCCCTCCTCCTCTCTCTCTCTCTCCCGTGTGCGATCGAAGTCAATAGGCGCTCCTTCTCTCTCTTCCCAACCCGTCTTCCTGAATCCATCTCATTGCCCCCCTCCTCCCCGCTCCGAAGCCGAGCCCCCCCCCCCGCTATTTTTTTCCCCTCACCATCTCTCCTCGGGCCGAATCCCGGACTTCCGTTCCCGAAATGCCCGAACGGTCTTGCCGGATCAATTCCGGAACGGTGAGTTCGGAAACGCGCCTTCGGAAACAAAAGAGGGTGCAGCGGCAGCCTGCTGCTCCCTCGTCTGCGTGGGTGCGGGAAGGGTTGATTCTCTCTCTCTCTCCCTCTCTCAGGGGCCGGTCCACCCCCGCGCTCCCCCTGCATCCCGCCCTCGCCTCGGGGCTCCCGAGCCCCCAGCCACCCATTCCCCCTTCACCCGCCCTTCGACCGCTCTCGCGCCCTCTGCGGATTCTTAACTCACCGGCCCCGCCCGCCCTTCCCTCTCTGTACCCTCGCAGCATCAAACCCCTCCGCCCCCGCAAACCCTCCTCCTCCTCGCCTCTCTCTCTCTTCGCAAGCCGTCTGTCTGCATGTGTCTATGGCCCGTATTGATCTCTGGCGACTCGGGAGGGAAGGGAGTTTAGGGCACGGGGGGCGGGAGTTGGGGGCCGTGGGTGTGTCTACTCGCTCAGGGTGCGGGGATGTGGATGTATGTGTGCGTTTGGGCGTGCATGTGTGGTTGCGTGTTGTCGGGTGTGTGTAAATGTGTGTGTGGGTGCGGGGGTCGTGCCTAGTAGTTAGGGCGGCATCATTCGGAAGGGGGCGTGCCGTGGGGGGGTGGAGGTGTGCGACGGGAACAGAGTTGGCCGGGTGGGTGGATGGGTCGGTGGGGGGCCGAGGTGGTGGCGGGGTCGTGGGGATGTTTGAGGCTGGATGCGGGGTCAAGGAGCGGTGCAGGGCTCTCCTCGTCTTCTCCCGCTCGTTTCCCTCCCCCCACTTCCGTCTCATTCCCGGACTCGCGGGGGGTAAAAATTCCACAGTGGGTGGGAGGTGGATGGGAAATGAGTTTGGCGCGGCGGACAGGCCGTGTTGAAATATGAGTGCGCCTCGTCGTTCCAGGACTAGAAGCTTAGTCTTTGGGTTCCAATGTTCCAAAGGGTGGAAAAAAAATGTCGGGTTCCTTCTCCAGGCCCGAGAGGTCGGGTTTTTTTTTTCTAATTTAACTGGTAGATATATCCCGTTCGAATAAGGGAGCACTAATTTAAGAGGGGATCGAGTTGGTGTGGTGGCTAGAGTTCTGGCCGCCCACCCTGAGGCCCCTGGTTTGTATCCAGGTGGTGGAATATTTCAGAGGTTTCAAAATATTTGAGGGGTGTCAATGCCTAACTTGGTGCCATGTTAGGAGCACTTCAGGTGAAGTATACCGTTAAGTTGAATAGAGCTGACCTCTTGGCCGAACTGTGGACCCCTTGGCTACTTACTTTTTAGTTAAGGGTGGTGTCGACGCCAGGTTTCTCCCGACCATTCCATGATTCCCCCCGAAATTCCTACCTCTACTAGTTGTACACCAATTTGTAGCCATCTCTCTTTCATTCGCCTCCCATAATAAGAAAATCTATGGGAAGTAGCGCACCACGATTCAAATGACGTCTTCCGGAGTAATTTTTCTTGCACAGAATTCCGTTAAGTGGTGTTCCAAGTTATGAGATTGTTAGTTGTTATCTGTAGCGTATCACAAGCCCCGTAATTTGAACGAAGTCATTTCAAATAGGACTGATCAATGTTTCAGAATTGTAATTCTTGAAAATAAGGAGGTATTTGCGAGTAAAAGTCGAGTAATTTTGGAGCTAATTTTGGAGACGTTCTATCAGTAAACTAATATGGTATGAAAGTAAACTGGTATAAATCAAAATGTTTGTGCCGGCCACGCAGGCTAATCATATTTCTGTTCCGAAATCAATTAACATTTTATTACATTTGGCAAGTTAGAAGTCTGTGTCTCAAGCAATATAATTTATTTCGAGAAACTTCTAAGTGACTTGCAAATTCAAAGAGGAAAGAAGTACCGAGTTGATATTGGGAAGCAATATTTTTTGCGAGGAAATATGTCTTTTACCTTTCTTTCCATCAGCACACGTGGTGAAATATTAGTTAATCGTCAGTGGAAATACAGAGCTTGTGTAATGATGGGTCCCCAATATTTATTGTCGTCGAATGAAGGAATGTCTCTTAAAAGGTTGAGTATCCGCGGTGTGTAAAGCTCTCGTCTCACCTCTGGAAGCCAGCGACGGCTCAGCGTAAGGTATTGACTGATATGCCGAACCCGACCAATCGGATAAGACCTTCCGCGGAGTCGCCCAACAGAACGTAGGGCTTTACGAAGAAATCAAGGGTTTAGGAGCGTTTGATCTGGGAGTTAGGTTTTATCGGTAATTCCACTAGATTATATCCTTCTGTTTGCTCGTTCCATTCGTAGAAATTCGGTGCGGAAAATACGAGCTAGCACCTAATGGCCGGGTTGACGTAATCCAAGCCGGAACTCCTTAACCTGACATTGCTTGAGGCAACTAGCTTAAATGGGAAGTGGAAAAGTACTTTTTTCTGCTTTCTCCGCTGCAAATTTAATAATCAAAGGGAATAATTTTGAGATAAGTCCGTGAATCAAATTGTCGCCGTTCGAGAGCAAAATTCCATTCATGCTGACAATGAGTAAGATCGAACGAGAATTCAATTTCTTTGTTTTTTTTACTCTGTGTAGCCATATGCCTCTAGGAGATAGTCAAAATGCTCGGAAAACATTCCAATGTAGTAATTTCTTGTGGAATCTTTCCCCTCTTATTGTCCATTTACCGTTGAGGTTGGTGGAAGGATATTCAACGCCTCTGTCGATAATAAAGAGGATAATTGGGTGATTGATCCCATGGCGGCAGGAGTGGAGCGGTTCGCGCCTCGGGTGTAGGAAGTAGTTTTCATTTGGCCTCGTTGATGATCGAATCGAGGATGGGCCGAATTAACTCTTTCTTTTCATCTCGGTCAACCATTTCCGCCGAATACTCTTAAAAGATGCGTAAATTTTTACGGTCTCCGAGAAACTGTCACGTTGGGATGCGAGTTGCGTTCGTATGGGCTTCAAATTATCTTTAGGGTTAGCCTGTTAACCTATAAGGCTGAGCGTAGGGATTCATAAATAATAACGTTTGCCGTTGATTCTGTCATTTTCCCTCCATATCTCGTAACAGAGATGTATTAACTCGGAGCTCATGATTCTCTTTGCCCCTCCCCGGGTCCTGATTCACCAATGGCGACCTTTGGCTCCTGTGACTCACAGTCTACTTGGCCAGCATTCGTTTGAGTGCGGTCAGTGTTATTAACAGTTGACAGTGGAGAAATGAGGCGAAATTTTGCGCGAGAACCACCTTCGTTATGGCCTCCCAAGCTGAAGCAAAATGCTCTCCTCGGATATAAACCTTGATTGACGTCGGTTTGCCTAAACACTTCGCTCGTAACGTCCTTGAACGATTGGGTACATCATCCCGACGGACAGCACCCGGTTAACGTTGCTTGCCCCACCGTGATTTTTGGAGTACCAATTTGGGAACTAATTTAGGCTTCCTATTGTACTTGGGCCTCTCAACCCACGTCCCATAAGTTATTGTTCCATTTCGGCTTCGTAAAGCTGCTTAAAAGATGGTTCGACGAATAATTCGCTCGTAAAAGGTGAACGTAACTGTTATTTTCACCACTGAAAGGTGGCACGACGTTAAGCCGTTTGTTTTAACACAGTTGGAACTCGTATGCAGGCCGCACGTTTGCGGTTTAAGAATGGAGTTGAGTGCTCGTATTGATTGTTGAAATGTTAACCTATCATCGCCGCGGAGTAATTGGAAGCCATAAGAATCCTAAATCACCTAATGCTGCCCACGTTTTAAAGCACTGCTGCTGGTGGTCATTATCAGTATCGTCGATTGATATGCATTATTAGTTTTCATTCATTTTTTTTATTTGTTTCATGCCGCAACGAGAGTTTGTTTGTTTTTCTGGTGCGGTACAATGACAGTGGAAATATTACTGACCTTGCCGTCTTCGAATATTGGGTCGAAAATTCACACATCAATTGCCCTCTAGAACTTAATCTCATCCACAAAGTCAGCAATTTGGAATGCTCCCGAAATCATGTTAGGCAATGTGCATTAAACGTGGGGTCTCCGAAGAGTCCGCGTAAATGTACATCGCATAGCACTGTCAACTGGCCTTTCCTCTTCGTTTGTGTTGTGCAAAGTAGCGGTACTTAAAACGAGTGCAGCGGTTGCATTTTCATGAAATGAAACCTATTACAGGCGGGCAGTAGATATTTCTATATCTACGGCATGTCACGGCTTAAATCGTTCTTCTAGTTGATATGTTTAGTTAATTATTCGTTTAGTACTAAATATGTTTCACTATAAAATTAATTTTACCAAGACCAGAGTAAATAGGTATAGGCACCAGTTCCCCCACATAAACCACAGTACGCAAAATCATCCGTGTGAGGTGTGGCAAAATGAAACTGCTTAACTTTTGCATTCCTACGACGTTTTTTTCTATCTCCAAGGACCGCCCAAATCTCGCAAGGAAAAATTCATGTGAAAGCAAAATTTTACCTAGCGGATGTACTGATGCAGGTGGTTTTCTCTGGCCGTCCACTCCATGATCTCCAAGGTTTGGGTGGATGAGATAGGCGGATTTCGTAAGTATATTCTAGTGTGTAGTCGACTATAGCGTTGAGTACTCGGAAATTCGCCTTAAATCAGCGGGGTGAGATGTCGTGATTACGGTGGCGCTATTTACAAAATAGCCTATACTTTTTCGATTTGGTCCAGATATAATTATGCGAATGAGGAAGTACTAGAGATGGTGGGTGAGGAGAGGGGTTTGTTGAGAGAAATCCTATGGAGGCAGGAAAAATGGATGAAAGGCGTATTGAGCGGTAGTGGATTGTTGAAGAAGGTAATAGAGGGGATAATGTTGGGCAAGCGAGGAAAGGGCAGGAACAGGATAGGGATGTTGGACGGGAAGAAGGGAGGAAAGAAGTACACAGAGATGAAGAGGGACCTGATGTAGATTAGGTTGCTGGATTGGGTTTTGTTTGGAGTTACAAAATGTTTATTTGATAGTTGTGTCCATCCAAAAACCTGCCTTAACCGGTAGATTACCTAATAAAGAATTATGCGGAGTGTTGAGAATTGCCTCATTATGAATTTGTTTTCAAATTTGACAAATTCTCCTTGATTTTGCCTCCCAGCGGACTGATCAAGAATGACCGGAACTTAAAAATTAATTAATTGATAATAAACTTAATTCGGATGTGATAAGATCCAAATTCTTGCGACTCTTCCGAGGCGATACAAACTTTGACGTAATCCATTCTTCTTTCCGGAATCCTTGTTTTCTAATCGTGTTTCGCTAATAGTTATGTTGGCACCACGCTCCTCAGCATATCACCCCATAAACGCTAATGGCTTAAGCGGTTGACGCGCCCTTTTAAACATTCAACGGTGTTAAATAAATTACACCTGACACGAGGAAGCGTACCATGTGAACAGTGCCAAGCGACCGCCTTCAGATTGTAAGACAGGGTTTTTTGGATTCCTTCCACTTGTGGCGTCATTCGTCTGACGTGAGAATTCGCTCGCATATTGCTTGCCGCCGCCATAACCATATTCCCTTTATAGTCTTTCTTCTGCATATATTGCATATAAAGTGTAGGAAATAGGGTACAGTCTTATTCTGCCATCTCTCTCGTCGGTGTGCAGTCAAGGTAATGTTCCTCATGGGAGGGAAGGAATACTTCTTCCCCCATAATTTTCGAATGGATTCTCGAAGGTGCAGGAGGAAATGTTATCCAGAAAGTCAATATTTCGATTTAATTAGCGGCGAGTCCCGTCGCGGTTCGTGCTAGAACGATGAAGCCTTCAAGGTTTGGCTCCTCTTCTTGCGAGGATTGAGTCGTGATGTCCGTTGGGTAACGAAGGGAATCTGGATGAAGTATTCATCCCCAAGCTCAAGTATTCGTATTTATAGCGATTAATTTTCGTCGCGCTGGCGCTTTAAAAATAGGATTTCGTGTATTTCCGTGTGCGCGCGTGTCAAAATCCGTTCGGGGAAGTGTGGCGGGTGGGCAGGGTTCTTTGTAGTCCCCTCCTCCCTTCTCTCCCTCCGTCAGAATTTTTTGGCTCTGCCCTTCTCTTAATATCCCTCCCGTAGACTCTCCAAGCGATTGGTTACTCTAAAATTTCTCCCGGAAATTTTACCGTCTATTTTCACCTCGTCTGTTCCTCCCCCGCCCCCTTCCCTTCCAGACCCGCTCCCTGCCAGCTTTCCGAGCCGTTTGGGCTCAGATTTCGGACGTGTCAGTGGTTTGAACGGTTCACCCCAGAGACGATCCTCGCGCGAAGGGCGCGTGATAAATCCCAAGCGTGGGATTGGTTTTTTTTATCATGTCGGCGTTCGGTCATTTCCAATTCATTACTTGGCACGTCGTAGACTGTCGAAACGCAGGTGTTCCTTTTGTGAGGTCACTTATTGCCCTGTTGGAGACGCGGGCGTCGTTCCAATTGACGCTGTAACCCACCTCAACTTGTGATTTACCTTCCGAAAGACAAGTTCTCATATCAATCGGCTAAATTTCGCAGGCCATTTCAATTTATGCTCGGGACTCTTCGGCATTGCAAAGAATATTCGTATGAACAAGACTCGCTTAGATTACGAGGTGTGGTTAATTAGGGACTGAAACAATTTTATCAAGACACCATTGATCATTTTTCAAATGTTTAAAGCACTCCCCCATAAAAGAATCCCTTCTGTTGTTGTTCAACGCTTGTCCCAACTTCTCTACCATCGGTAAAACGCACCCATGAATGCACTTTCTGTGATGGGCACATGGTTCAACAAATATGTGCACTCGGAAAGTTTTAATAAAGAAGTTATCCTTCCTTTGGAAGAGGTTTGAAGTTATTCGTCAAGGACTGCCCTCCTGGAATTTTCGTTCTTAATAACGATTGTTTGGAGTTAACTCATCAGTTACATATTGGGCGCTCGCTGTCGGTCGGAATATTTAGATAAAGGATATATTAATTATGAATCAGTCCACGTTCCACCATTTTGTTGAATCTTGTCGATTGTTCCACTTACGACTGTCTTCTTAGAATGTTTTCTTTTTCGATGATTTACGAATGTAACTCGTCTTTTGAATGGTGCCAGTATGCTGGCGCCTCTGGTGACTCATTCATATTTCACAAAAACAGACCCCTGGGTATAGTGGAAATGTTTCACGGTCGGTATTTTTTATGTGTGAACTTGTATCCGTTGGAATTCCCGATGACATCGGGCGAGCTATTAAGCTGAAGATCATGGAATGGAAGGGAAATATTATTTATGATCTCTTGACTGGACTGTAGACCTTTGTGACTAATAGGTTGATTTTTATTCTGTAGTTGTTTAGGACTGACAGATCTGTTGTATTCAATTAGCTTTTTGAACAGGCTATCTTGTTATTTTGGAAGCTCGCCTTAACATCCTTTTGCCTGCTTTCTCGGAAAACTCTCCGATATCGTACGTTGTCCCAAGATGAATTTTGTCGAGATCGGAATCTCTGTATTTATTTACTCGTAAGTCAATAGGCATTATTGAATGATTTTCTCTTCTGATCAGTCTGCCTCTTTGCGCTGAGATGGGAAGTCCCCGCGTTGATTTGGAATCATGTCCCTTATAAAAGTAACGTTCATTCGACGTATTAGTGTCGTGATCGAGTGAGTTACTCGCCATTAGTGATTCCAGTCGTATCTCTTAATGCCGATCAAAATTCTTGCCGCCATAGTTTAAGAACTTGAAACCTTATGTCCAAATATAAATCATCACAGAATACACCGTGCTAGCAGGAAAATTGCATATAGACGGAATGCATACATTTGAGGATAGTCAGTACCGGTTAGTTCTCTCGTCATCGTGTTGGGGAGATAAGTTTTCAAAACAGTTGTGCGTAATAATAATAATGGTACACTGTTCCGAAGTGACACCTGATACTATCGTAAATCCTAATCTTGAAAGCCTTTGTTATTTCCCGGTGTCTTCAAAGGTAAAATATCAACCGAAATATTTTTCCCAATGATGGAGCATTAAATTCATTGACTATTGGTAAAGTTTGCTAGAAGAAAGAACGCGTTAAGTAGTGCGGATTAGTGTTAGAGTTTAGAAATAGTGATTGCGTACGCGGGAACAATTATAGAATAAGTCGTTCAAGGTGCAAATGGGCGGTTCGTTTTAGGTTGATTTTCCATGGCTAAGTTTCTCCTATTGGGGAGTCTGATACCCAATTTCCTCTTCCCCCATCCTCTCAAAGTATGATTATGAATAGCAGGAGTCTCTTGTGAATTATAAAATAGAAAGATCTCCAATTTTTCAAGTGAAGTTTTGAGAAACCCCGCAATAGAAGAACCTCGTAATAAAGGCTCGAGCTTTTTTTTGTTTTATCATAATCTCTTTTTTACGTTTATCACTTGTTTTCCTAATCCCAAGGAAAGCAACTGTGTGCTAATAGAAATTACGGTTGTATTTTTATGGTTCGCTAGTATTTTTGTATTTTCTCATATTCTATTTATTATTTCTTAAGTATGGATAGCGAAAGAGAAGTCGGCAGTCCTCCGCGGCTAAAGTGGCGAAGGACTTGTCAGCAGATGTGTCTTGAAGCGTTTAAAATAATTGCACTCAATATATGCTAGAGGGTGGATTAGCCCTGGCCTTGGAGCTGGCTGGCTGGCTGGCTAACAGTGTTTCCATCCGCCGGCCGGCCGGGATGCCTGAATCTCTCGCCCGTTGGCTCCGGAGGCTGGGAGTGATTTCGACACCCTTGATGTTGGAGTGGTCCCTTGATAGATGGCGATCCGACGGAAGATGGCAGTGTATAAAAGGGGGGATAGAAGAGTCGGGACGAGCGGAAGCTCCTTGCCCTACTCTTCCCTGGCCCCCTCTTTGCCCCGGCTGAGCGTTTGCCCTGTTTGTATGTTCACTAGTGAGTGCTTGCGTTCACAAAGATAGTGTGTAATAGAACTTCTAATTAGCCTTGAGATAAATTTCTGTTAGATTGATCGATTATGTTACGCTGGTAGTCGTAGCGTCCGAGGTATGTTCCTAAAAGTTATTAGTCCGCGATAAGTCTTTAGCGAACGACGCAGTCGTAAAGTACACCTTTTTACATCTCATCACGTGATGAACAGCATAGGTGATAGGTGTGGTATTAGGTTTATTGGAATTGGAGACATCTGAATAAGCTAATAACTAGTACTTACAGCTATTGACGCCTTATACCAATTCTTCGAAACCGGTAAATTGCTTTTGGATTTGATGAGCGGACGCTCGTTGCCATTCTGTTGCTTTTTACATCTTGGGATAAACATTTGAGCGGGATGTATATGTATGTAGACAGTGATGTGATAAATATGCATTTTATTCCCACCATCATAAATGCAAAGAGCTAACGTGCAACTGAGGATGGCATGCATAAAGCCGGGCTGTCTTCGTGCGCAAAGGCTTCCAGTAGTTCCAGCCGCCGTTCGAAGGAAGATATGCTAACAATGCATTCGTTTGCTTTTCTTTTGTGAGATTTCATTTGGGGCTTCCTTCCCGCCCACGCCCCTCCCGGCCTGTCTCGATGGCCATAGGGCTCACCACTGATTTTGACCCGACGGGTTGACTCCTTGGAGTCAGGCGGCGTAGCTCGAAATCAATGCTGAGTTGCAGAGAGAGTCGCGGGGTCAAGAGCTGGAAAAGGAGAAGAGTTCGGGGTGTACGGTGATGCTCCTCTTAGGACTCAAATAAGATCCCGGACCCCTCCTTCCAGTTGATTCCCTTGGCGCCGGACGAGTGATGGGAAGTACGTACCCCATCGTCTTGCATTTTGCCGTTGAAGATTTTCCTCCATTTCCGGTGAAGATGGAGGAAAAAGGTTGCTCGTGTGGATTAAGATCTGACGTACAGTCGATACATCTAAACCTTCGTCAAGTGGCATCTTGATTTGGCCTGCTGTTAAGCTACCAATGCCCGATTTAACAGACGGTACAGGAGTTGCTCTTAAAAAAGTGTAAGTTTGTTTGCCCCATTCGGAGTTACTTTTCGAATTTTTTTTCGTAAGAGACCTCCTGGATATCGAAACAAAATGGATAATTCAAGCTTACCCTTATCAAACCCGTTTTCGGCTTCCACGTACTATCCTTTCCCGCAATTTACCTATGGCGTCAAGTGAAATGTGTGGTTGCACTAGTCACTAGGGGGGGCGACTAACAGATAAGGCACAGTTAGGGTATTATTATTATTAAAACTCACTTGTGCAGATAGACAATGTCAGGTGGCACGCAAGTCCCAAGTATTAAAATCAAACTTGCCTTAGAAAAATAACATGGCATCTCAAATACAATCAATATCACAAAAGATAATACATAAAATCAGTCAGAAAAAACTAATACACTTAAAGGAAACTTCCAAACACCAATTTCTAGCACAAAAAATAAGAAAATCCCCATCTCATTAACATCAGTTTCCCAATCAACAAGAAAAAAATGAAAACTAAGCTTGCAGTATTACAATTACAACAAAATACAATTTTACACAACACATCCATCAAATAATTACATCTTTTATTAAAAGTATTTACCCTGTTAGGAAAGGGCTCCAATAGTTTAGCAGGTAAACTGTTCCAATCAACAATTGTTTTATTAACAAATGAAAATTTTTTTGTTCTTTGTGCCTGGCATTTTACCTTGAACTTGTGATCATTACTCCTTATAAATATATAAATAAATATATATATATATATATATATATATATATATATATATATATATATATATATATATATATATATATATATATTATAGGGAGAAATGATCACAAATTCAAGGTAAAATATGGAAATGTATGTATATATATATAAAAACCATAAACACAGTAATCAACCCGAAGGTCGGTTTAGTAGGTGATGGTAGAGCTCACCCATGTACCAAGCCCGACGGCGTGTGAATATTCACACATCAGGGTAGGGGGGCCAGTTCCTTTCCCTGTGCCGGTTATGGTTTCCCAGGAAGACCTGGTACCCGAAAAATCAACTAGCTTGGGTGGAGCTGCAGGTGCCCAAAGTGCCTTGCCCGGGAATCGAACCCGGGACCCTCCGGTCAGCAGTCCAACGCTCTACCCGCTAGACCACCGCGACCCGCGTATATATATATATATATATATTGTGCGGGTCGCAGTGGTCTAGTGGGTAGAGCGTTCGGCTACTGACCGGAGGGTCTCGGGTTCGATTCCCGGGCAAGCCACTTTGGGCACCTGCAGCTCCACCCAAGCTAGTTGATTTTTCGGGTACCAGATCTTCCTGGGAAACCATAACCGGCACAGTGAAAGGAACTGGCCCCCCTACCCTGATTTGTGCCGTCGGGCTTGGTACATGGGCGAGCTCTACCATCACCTGCTAAACCGACCTTCGGGTTGATTACTGTAATTATGGTTTTTTTTATATATAATGTAAATTGACTAACTAGTCGACACATACACAGAAACTAAAACATATAAAAGAGGGACTCACTGGTTCTCGAATTTTCGGTGGTGCACCACCTTTCTCAAGAAGAATTAGGAACAGAACTGAGGCAGAGGAGGGCCCGAAAGCAGTCTGTGTTTGTGTCGACTAGTTAGTCAATTTACATTATACATACATATATATATATATATATATATATATATATATATATATATATATATATATACACACACACACATTCAAACACGAAATACCGCCATATGGCGAATAAATATTCATTCACATTGAAATAGAGATAAGGAAAATGGTAAAGGAACACATATAAAGGACGAACACCAGAGAGGTGGGGATGGCGGATGTGAGCATCTTGTGTTCGTCCTTTATATGTGTTCCTTTACCATTTTCCTTATCTCTATTTCAATGTGAATGAATATATATATATATATGTAGGTATCGGTAGGTACTTGGTAAAGGTTGGATTTCAGGGAATAGGAAAGGATGTAGAGAGAAACCCGACCCACGCTAAGCAAAAGACGCCAAGGGGTTCACAGTTTAGCGTCCCACCCAACGGAGGGTAACTTGACTTGAAGTGCTCTCCACATAGCATCACTCGTAGGGATCGGAATATTTTCTGCCATTTCCGGGATTCGGCCTCGAAAATTCGGGGTGGGAAGCCAGTACAGAAGCCACCGCACCATTCTGAATTTCCGGGATTGTGAGTCGACCAATTGTATTAGTCTCAAGTTAGCTTCAATTTTAAAATGTATTTCAGAGACTACCCGAATGTTAAGGAGTGGGCGAAAGTACCCTCTCCAGTCTTCACACCTACTAAGTACGTGAAAAGCCTACTTTATATAAAGCTAAGGATTCCTTCCTTGCTATATCAAAGCGGCGTCCGCCCATTTGAGCACACGTCGTGTTTCCCACCCTATCAACGCCCCGTTTCCACGTAAGCCCTAACCGAGCAACCTTTAGTGTTAAAAAAAAACTGACAAAGGACTTCCGTCACGTTG
This sequence comes from Hetaerina titia, assembly GCA_037158775.1. Classification (NCBI taxonomy): domain Eukaryota; kingdom Metazoa; phylum Arthropoda; class Insecta; order Odonata; family Calopterygidae; genus Hetaerina; species Hetaerina titia. The sequence continues at coordinate 73,984,581 of CM073771.1, read as the reverse complement.
TTTGCCAGGGTCTCTTATTACGGAGCTCTCGGATCGACAGGTGTCGAGTGAAAAGACTTCCAGGTTTTCCATAGGCACCACTGTGGCCCCCTTTGCGTCAAAGGGCATGAGATACAAAATTTGGCAACAAGCGACGTATTTTCCGAAACCGAAAACCCACCCGAAAGAAATGGATCATATGAGATGTACTATGAGTATGTACTCGAGTGGGTGCTCGAGTATCTTCAGGCTTCGACCTTTTCCATTGCCGTCTCGTCATCGACTGGGTCCTCGATTCCATGTCCTTAAGATCCATTGGTTCCCAGTGAGCAACACGATTGTACACAATTCAATTGAAATTTCAATTATTGTAAGGATGAGAAGAATTAAGAGTTTCGTGAAAATTTTGCAACATTAGAAATTGTTTCACTCGATTCCAGCCGCTGGAAAGGTTTAGGGAGTCGGAGCCATGGTACACGATCTATGTCGTTCGTGGTCCCCCCGTTTGGAAAATAACAGACCTCTCACTCACAAGCCACTATCACGCTTTAATTATCCGGTCATTCTTTCCTGTTCTATTTCTGGATTTCGGATGCCTATTATTCCTCACCTTAAATTTGTTAGCGAGAGTGAAGGATCCCCGGGAAGAGGAGATGATTCACCGAGTCGAAGAATGGATTCTGTTGTTCTTTTTCACCGATCGCTTCCAATTTCATGGCGTAGAACCCCATAACCGGCGTGCAGATAAGCTCGTTAGGCAATTTGTCCTGCAGCAACACTAAGGTTCACCGGGTTCAATCCACTGTCATCGAAGACTCGGATTGTGATTTGATGGCGATAGTGAAGTAGCAATTACGGCTCGAAATGATCACGAATGTCGTTTACCGAATTCATATTCGCAATTGGGATGGAGCGTTAAGAGGATCGTAATGCATCAGTGAATTCTGTCGCGAATTAATTGCGAAGTGGTCGGCCGGGAACTCTCCCCTCCCCCGCAGCACCCTTCTCGTGTGTGTGTATTTGCCGCGCTCTGTCCTGCCTTCTCACAGACAGGTCTTCCACCCGCGGACTCCGTACAGAGCTCTCTCTCCATCCATCCGTCCGGCAGTGCACCTTCCCCAGCCCACTCACTTAGTCTCCCGCCCACGCTCTTTTATGGTCCGCGCACAGTTTTTCATCGTCCCACTTTCATAATGCTGGAAATAAATAAATGCGTGTTGCTCAATCGCGTCCATTTGTTTCCCGTCCGCCGGATCGCCTGCCATATTGGCTCGGTCCCCTCTTGACCCCCTCCCACCCCGCGCTGCCTCCATAACGCTTCTCCTCCCTCTTCCTCCCGCCGTCTTTTCTCCCGCACCCCTCACCACCGCGCCCTTCTCGACCTTCTATTACCTCGTAAGGAGCCTTCCTTCCTTCCCTCAACTCCTCCCCCTCATTTTCCCCTTCCTTCCTTGGTCCCTCTGTCGCCTCTTCACTTGCTCTCCCCCCCCCCCCACACTCTTCGTCCGACCCGGCTAACATCCCGCAATGACTTGATTCGAAAGCCACGTCTACCACTTCAATCCGCCATGTTCGATTTTTTCCCCCCCGTCGCGAGCGTCGCTGCGATCCATCGAGCCCATCGCGTTCCGTGCTCGTTAAAACCGTCTCCCTCTCCTCGGTCGAAACGAGCTCACAATCGATTTATACATACCTAGAAGCGCGGTCAAGCGATAACCTTTTCCGCAAGCCGCAGAGATTGTGACGTTATCGTTGTTGTTATATTTCGCGGAAGTAAGCGCATCGGTCAACTTCTCGCTTGCCCCCGTCGGAAAGAAAGGTTGGGCAGAACAATGCGGCCAATTAAATCGAGGGAAGGTGAGAATTGAAAAAATTGAAATCTAGCATTGAGAGCATGAGTGAGATGAGTGTCAGTTCTACCCCTTCCGATCGGTCATTATGGTGACACTTAATCTACGACAGTGAGCGTAGAAACTGGTAGGCTTAATGTCTATAATGACTGCCGTGTTAAACAAACTGCCGGTTGATATACTAGCGGTGATTTAAATGGGAGTGACGGCCTGTGTAAAAGCTTGACTCCCCCGCGTTGCATATCTCGTGGAATGCAGATGATTCAGCTACCTGTGCGGAACTTGCATGGGTGGCAACCTGGGCATCGGTCGACTTTTCCAGCGAGTGATTCTTACTTTTCAGTTGCCGACTCGTAAAGTCTCTCCATATCGAACAGTTGGCTCCCCTTGTCTTCGTGAAGCGATTCAAGATGCCAACTTCCTTTCTCGAATCTCTCTCCCGTTACCTCCTCTCTCTCTCTCACTCCCTCCTGAGCAAGTATGGCTGCTGCTGCCGTCAATATCTCTTTCTTCGTCCACTCTCATTTATAGACGAAACGGAGGTAGTATGCGTCAAAAGCTTCTGTTGCGTGTGGGCTCGAAACCCGGTATTTCCTCTGTGCACCTTCGTTGGGTCAACATGCTGGAATATTATTCTTGTTGAAGAACTTTCGATTGCCCTCTGTTCTGTAGACATAATTTTAAAGTTTCCAAAATGATGTCAATGCTAATTAGTTTTTGCGAACTGAACCCAAGGGCGTCTTCTGTATTTGTAAATTTTTGAGTGGGTTAACCTTACTTCATGTTACAAATGTATTTCTCTATCTATTTAAATCTTTTCAAGGTCGCAGTTTTTTAGCACTCAAGTTTTTAACACCCACGACACGAAGTATATTTTTGATGGGAGACTTGCCTTGCCGAATGACACAAAAGCGAGGGCCTAGTCCGACCTTTCGCTCTCAAGAAATACTTCACGAGGGCGAGAGCACTCCAATTCCGCGGAAAGAATATAACTCCTGAGAGTAATATACCATTCCCTAGGAAAATCCCATTGACAGAAATATTGCCATCAGGACAAGGTGATTCCTGGTCATTCCATTTAGTGATAATGAGGCGTATTTGCGGTCCCGACCATCTTTTTGTTATTCTGGTAGAATAACAACCACCTGTGAGGGATTTTGTGTTGACGTACGGAATAACAAAAATATCAGGAAAGTCCGCCGTGGAATATTTGTTCGGCAGGGTCAGGGGCTCTTTCAAATAAGATAGTGCCTTTAATTAACAGAACTGAATAATCAACAGATTGGAGACGTTTGTCCATAACTGCTCTTATGTAATCTAGCCCATTCCGTGCGAACCAAAACTTAAACCGTGAGAGGCCCGTGGGCATCTCATACTATATCAGAGTGCTCTCTCGTAGGGAGTTATTGGTGGAACTTTCAGCATGCTTCAGGAAAGATTTCTGCCACCTCTAATCCGTTTTTCGCCTTCAAATGTCACGCTCGGCAGCCGAGACGACCGAGGTTCCGAAAGCGAAACAAAAGGAGTCTTTTCCACTCTTGGCATTCGGAGGTGAAGAAAACATCGTCACCTTAAACTGCTTAAGGTCCCAGATACCCAGATATTCACCGCTGAATCTCTCGCTCTCTCTCCCTTTTTCCTCCATTTTGGTTCCCAGAAATGCTAGAAATGGGAATAATGGGAACTTTTGAAAAAATAATGGATTTGCTAATTGCGTTTCCACGTACGTCAACAGTAATCTCAGTTGCCGCATTTGATGATTCGCCGTGTTTTTCGTTGGGAAATATTGCGCGACGCTATCTTTCTAAGTATTTGAAAGTGATGATGTGATCCGATTCCCTAAGTGGTTTTATATACGTCAGTGCAAGACGCCGTCAGTGAAGGTGGATGGTTTTAAATATTTTCCTGGTTGTAAGATGTCGTGGGACTCCGCATATTTCGAATTCTCCATAAGCGGGCAGATTTAGAATGTCCCAAACTATCTTTTCCTCGAGGGTTTATCGACTTCTCTCCTCGTATAACCTAAAGTACGTTTGAAAGCGTAACTAACTTTCCAGTTGGTTTTCCATCTCACGGAACATACGATACAAAGGTTTCATTTCACTTTCGGTATTCATTGCTTGGTCGGAGTGAATAGTGGAGTTAACGTACGTGTGGTACAGTAACGATGGGTGAGAAGTTGGGAGAAGTACGAGTACTCGTATGCTGTCACTTCGGGCCTGATGTCGAATTTTAAAATTGTCAAGTATCTTGATTGTGGTGCTGCCAAGCAAAAGGGAAATTGGAAAAAACAGGTAAATTTTATCGACGGAATATATGCGGGAGAAAAAAATATTTCATTTACCACTTTTTCCATCATGGATGACCGTTTGCTATGAAACTCGTGGTAAGGTAAATATCGAGCGAAATGGCATCAGTTGTTCGCACCTTCACGCCGTAAGCACTTCTGTTCCTGAAGAGACAGAAAGACATGAGGTGACAGTTGACGAAAATTAGTAATTCGCGAAGACAATTTCGGAGTGGAGTCTCTAACGGATGAAGGTTGAGGAATATAATTCGACATGTCGTATTTCTGAAGTTTGTACTCTTTTCCACTACTTTCGGCTCTGTGGTAAAGCAAAAATCTCCGCGGTGTTATAGAGAAGTATTGTTACTCCTAAAAATCGAATTAGCTTATCGTACTCCGCTGAGGGACGGTCGTGCATAGTGGGGACCTCAGCAGTTGACACCCCTACCATTCATCATTTTCAGCTTTTCTGTATCCACTTGGTGATTTTTGTCGATGTCTTAGAAATCCTGTCGCCGAGATACCCCACCCTCTTGCGGTGAGGGATAGCAGGGTGCACAGCGCTTACTATTTTTTTCCGGTGGTGGTGCATTGCTCATGTTAACCACCCTGCAATGCAGGAGTAGATTTATATCTTCGATGAAACGTTGTAGATACATATGGGATGTATGCTTATTATGCGTTACCTTTAAGGTTGGTCCTTTGCGTCATTTTTGGCATTGCTCCTTCTTCCTGCCATCCCTTTGGTCTATCCTGTCGCACTCGCTCCTTCCACCTTTATTAAAAAAACTCGCATTGACCGGACCAGTGCAATCTTTTTAGAGAGATTGGCTGTTTAAATTTCCCTCTTTCAATGCTCAAACGTCAAATCTCAGGGATACACTCCCACGTTACAATAATAATTAATAAAATATTTCCAATAGAATTGGAAATTTGGTGGATAACTCCCGTAAACGTTATGAACATGTATTTTACGGTATTTAAATTTGTCACAAGTGTCCTATTATCCCGGAATAATTCGGAAAATATAAAAACTGTGTTAGTTTAAAAATTAGTGAAGTTATTTTATGAGAAAGTAAGCTTTTTTATGATTGCCTTATTGTTCTACAAATGTATGGAATGGAAAACTTTTGGGTTCCGGCTCTGTATTTAATAAACTTTACTGATGGCTTTGTATAACACTTCGAATATCAATTAGCAAATCGGTGTGTCAAGAATATGTATTAAAACAAAAGTTAAAGTGTTTATAGCACCTTTAAACTTGAGCATGGATCTAGTTATATTTCAGAATCCAAATTATGGCCACCCTTACCAATTTAGTTAGACTTTCGCGTATATTTTCACCCTTTAACGGGTCCGCTTGCTTAATTGTCTTTCCTTGAGGGTCCGTAGTATGTTTGGTTTCTCCACCAAGTGTTTCAATTGCTTTTCCTTTGGAAAATAAAGAGGCCATGAATGCAAATGGGAACTCCTGCACTCATTGAATATTTAATATGAGCTTCCGTCGAATGGCTGTAAATACAAAATTTTGGACGCTTGAATGTGTTGTGCGCAAACCGAAAATTGCCTCGTTGAGTGTGGATGGAGGCAAGGCGGGCAATGGATCAGGAAACCTGGAAGAGGATTTTGGAGCGAAGGGGGGGGGGATGTTCTTCGAAAAAATCGAGAGATTTGATTGCAAAACCATAAATTCAATTTAGGATATCTCCTGGGTACCGAACCAACGTAGTCTCCACCGAAATAACCCTCGGTAGATGTTGTTTTCAGAAATTACCCTTTTGGATTTTGTGTCTAATTGAATCATATCTTCTCGATTTTATCTCCTATCATAAATATTGGCGAAGACGTTCACCAATTCTCCATCTTTATCTTGGGGAAACGATTATAATCCTTCGAGTTAATTTCTTTGTAAGTAACCGGGGAAATGTCATCATAACTGCCATGCTCAAAATAACGAATAGATTTCTTTATTTCTTCGAAATGACCACTTTCCAAATGTGCATTGTTTAAATAAAACAGTTTCTGGCGTGACTTGGTGGAAAATCTTCATACTGACTTTTAATTATCAAACCACTTTACTTTTCCACATAAAATTTTTAATTTTTACTACCCAGGTTTCGTTATAGCATAACATCATCAGGACCTGATGATGTTATGCTATAACGAAACCTGGGTAGTAAAAATTAAAAAGTTTATGTGGAAAAGTAAAGTGGTTTGATCATTAAAAGTCATTGTGCATTGTTTGTCGTAATCATTGGTTTTCACGTCAAAGGCCAGTTCTCGTTCAAATAATATTATCGTAATTTCGAAATTTCAACTGAAAAATCTAGAGAAACGGTGACAAAACAAGAGGCCTTTCGTGTCCAAGTATCCCGAATCTTATGATCCTTTTCATTGTGATTCGGTTCTTTCCAGTTGTTCTCGTAAGAGTATATTCACCAAGAATTAAATGGTGCTATTTTGAAAAACATCCGTAAAATACATAAATCGCAGAAAATTCTTTAACATTGAAAAAAAGAAAACTCTTGTTGACCATCTTGTGTAATTCTGGTCGAGGTATATTTTTGGGCAAGGTCGACCTTTCCTTTTCTTATATTTCTTATATCAAGTAAAGTCAGCTCAATTTACTCTTGGGATTGAATATGTATTCGTTTAGCATAAATTATTTTTTGTGCTCGACGGTCAATAATCGTGGTTATACGTGGTAACTACTTAAATAGATAATGCAGTTCATTTTAAATTCCTCATTAAATATAGTTGATTTTAATTCAGCCGTTATGCTTTGTGCTCAGCTCTTCAATTAAAACCTCTGACAGTATAAGTATATTTTGGTTTCGGTGCTACAATTTATAGGTTTCCGGATAATAATTAATCTTTGAACCCTTACAACACAAGGGTTGTCTGTTTAAAAGATTTTACATTAAAAATGTGGATACTTCCAAAACAGTGGTGTCGTTGTTCAGTGTATCTTGCCCCCCCCCCCCCCCCAAGAATCGGCAGGGTACAAAATAAATTCGAAGGCTAAGTTTCTGCAGTCTTGGCAAATATGTAAAGAAAGCTCAGGTTATTTGAAAGTGAAAAGGAATTTTCTAAAATAGTTCCTTTCAAAATGCATTTCAAGTTGATAGAGAATAACGCTATAATTGCTCACACTTCCAAGGAATATATGAAAAACGAAATATGTCCTTTTAAATATATTACTTAATTTGTTTGTGCTTTTAAATAATTGGTGTTTCAACTGATTAATATATATATATATTCGTTTCAACAGACAAATATATTTATACTTATGATTTTATGTAATCCCTTTCTTTCTCTGTTTAAAATATCAGAATTCGGGCAAAATCCACGATGGTGTAATTTAAAACAAGCAAAATTTTCATTCTTGACGATTCGTAGCCAAATACGTCTGAAGAGGGAACAAAAAGCTATTTAACCAGCGTTAATCTTCATCCGGGGAAGGAGAATTTCTGGAACCCTTCGATTCGTGTTAACGACAGATTATGCGACGAAAATTAGGGAAGTACGCGCGGAATAAACTCGGAAAAAGAAAACGTTTTATCACGTAATAGTCTTTGGGAAAAATACTATCGTGCCATAATGAAAAAATGAAGCAATATATGGGGTGTGCGTCCGAATCTTCGTGCTTTATACTCACTGCCGTACATATCGTTACAGTTAATATCGTAATCATATGCGGAGCCAAGTGCCGGGAGCAGATGAGGGAAATTGCACAGTGCTTTCGTTTGGATGTGACGCCAACGTATCTCCCTCATTAATGCCGTCAAGGGGTCCGCCCTGGAAACAAAAATATTTCGGTGCTCCGTCCCACACGGTCTCGGCACCTACGCCACCGCCGCCCGACCCCCCCACCTCTCCCCCTCTCTCGCCTGCCACCCCCCACCACCCCACGCCCCTTTCAATCGCTCTCGTCCATCTTGCCGAAGGAAAGCTACGGGGGCGGAGGGGCGACGGTTGGGAAGAGGGGTGAGAGGAGTAGTTTTCACGGAGAGGAGAGAGAGAGGCCTTGCTTTGATGGAGGCATATTGATCACACACATCCCCCTCGTGCTGGCACGTTGGCGGACGCCCCCATCTCGCCCCCTGGCCCCTCTCGTCCCCCCCATCTCTCTTCCACCCCATTCCCCCGCCCTTCTTACCCCCCAACCCCCAACTGAGTGGGAAGATGGTGCGGGAGGGGGCGGGTAACGGCGGCCGTATCAAACAAGTCCTTCGCCTATCTCCTCTCTCTGCCTCTCTCCGTAAGCCGGAGCACCGGGAGGGGGGTTAGGAAATCGGTTTTGTGCGGAAGCGAGAGAATTTGCAGCCCCGGGGAGAGAGATTGCAATGGTTTGGGGGCCGCCGTCCGAGGTTCGCGTAGTTTCGGAGTTGTACGGTGCTCTCTCGCCGGTGATGGCTTTCGGCTGCGGTTGGCTCTCTTTTTTTTTATTTCGTTTGCAGTCGGGGGCGGAAGGCTCTCTCTCCTCCCGCCCCCTCGCGGGTTGCTGCTGCTGGAGTTGACGGTTTGCGGGGCCGGTCGATTCCGCGCGCTCTCCTGGTTCATTCGTGTTCCACCCCCACTCCCCCGTAGAAGTTTAAGCGTGCGACAAGGTACTGTTAGGAAAGGTGTCGCCGATGCAGTGAACTCCAGTATTTCCTCCCACTTTTTTATAACCGAAATGAGTAGAAGTATTTCAGAATATGATTTTCGTGTACGTTGAATTCAATTTTTAGACATCAACATTGAAATCTACTGAATTCCTAATTTTTATTTTTCGCGTTAGTCTCCAAAGTAAAAAGCAAAAATAGGTGTGGATAATTTGAGGAAAAAAATGGTAGATAATTTTCCCCATTGACAGTAATAGCACAGGTTTAATTATTTTTATGCATCCGTCTTTGGTTGATCTATTATGGAAAAATTTTCACGTCCTGGTGTGTTTCGAGTGGAGAATTATCCTCAAACTGGAATTTTTCGAGGTTTATAATTGTGTTCTAGAATGCGGAGTATTTTTTTGCCCGAATCAAAGGACATATTGTAGTTGTTGCTACTTCAGGGTATCAGATTTCAAGACAAAATTACGTATCACTTACTATAGTATTTCTGTATTCTTTTTGAACGAGGATGATCCATCTTCTCTCTAAAGTTTGAACACTGAGGAGATACAGGTAAAAATACCTGTAAAAATAAGATAATATAATGCCTTTCCCATGTGACGGTGAGAGTTGAATAAATATTTATCTTGGGGCTTGGCACATTTTTTGTTATGTTTACCGTTTAATGGGCAGCAGCCAGCCGGAGTCGCCAATTATCTTGTTAACGGTCCGGTAAGACCTGCCTCTGTTCTCGTTTACCAAGTAAAATTTTATTCCAGTACTCTGGCTCTAAGGGGGTTGATGACGGTTGAACAAAGCAAATAGCTCAAATTTTTTATTCATATACCTGTTTTTATTATTTTAATATTTACGTTCGTGCGATTTTCCTCTCTAACAGAAAACCATATTTGATTCCTCACTCAAAATTACAGCATGGATCGTACTCTCCTTCCTCGAGATTCTTCCCTACATTTTCAGAAAAATGTGAACTTGTGTTGCCTATTAAAAGTATGTTTCCAATATAAAGGCATATATTATGTGTATAATTAAAATAATCCTTTAAATTTAACTTTGATATCGATTATAGACACCATTCAAATTTCATGTTTGGTACTGTCCGTTTGTTACAATACCCATCTAATTCTTTTGCGTCTTCATTTCAAAGGAGCCAGAACGGGAGTAGATATAAGTACGTTTATTGTTTCTAGCGTAAAAAAGACTTAAATTTTTACTAGAGAGATTATTTGAATTGCTCAACCAACTTCTTACTGACGAATCAAGTTCATTTATATTGTTCAAGTCAATACTGTAGCATAATAGTCGCTTGATTGTCATTCGCTTATAAATTGGCAAATAAATGGTGTAAGTAAGCAAGGTTTAGACTTTCTTTTTAGGTTTTTAATATGGCTTCCCTTCAGTTTCCGGTCCTACATTGTATTCTTCCCTATCGTTACTCTTTTCGTTATTTTGGAATGACTGGCACCTGTTCCTGGGGCAGTGTTTATTAAATAAAGAACTGTTTTTCGGCTTGGAAATATTCATTTACTGTCGCCATCCGGTCTCCTATTTCCTTTTTCAAAATTCTTGCTCTTGTTTTGCTCACAATTAAATGGGCAATAAAACGAACCATTACATTGTGCTTTCCATTCTGAGATAGATTTTCTCGGGAACCAGTTTTTGTCATAGTATTACTCGTTTATGTACGTGTAGTTTGTTGCCAAAGCCATAGTCAATAGTTTTTAGCCGCCTAAGAAAACTGGAGCTTTCTCGAGGAATTGTTCCTGGAACTAGCAATTAGAATTCATAAACGGAAGTAACGACCCCGGTATCTGCTTATTTTCATTTTTGCGACAGTCCTTTTGTGCTGCGTGTTGTATTTTTTTTTCTGAGAGTTATGTTCTTGTTGCGGGCGCTCCGTTAGGTGTTAAGGTCAAAGCTTCGTTTTTCTTCACAGCGTATTCATTACGCGTTGCACAGCGTACCCACGAAGGGCTCTTGAACAACCTTATGCGGTTAATTTCCATCCCTTGAACGCGGACGCTTGATAAATATCGACTTTTTGAGGATGCCACCTCCGTCCCGACGGATCCAGGATGCCTCAAAATGAGTGGCTGCAAATTAACAAATGGCCGTCTTCCCGAGAATCGAGAGGTGGCTTACGTGCATTGAAAAGCTTTTGGGATGGCCATTGTGTGTCGCCGACGATACAATGGCGGGGGGACAGGTAGCCTTGTCGCTCGCTTCAGCGGGGCGGCGACGTATCAGAGCTTTCTCCCTCTCTCCACGGTGTCATCCTTCGCGTTCTCCTCCACCTCCTCCTTTAGCGAGACGATGTCCCCACGTTTATAAGTAACGGGGTCACACATACCGGAGCCGAATCATCGTCCGGGGTTAGTGGTGGGGGCGGGGGTCGAGGAGGGCGTGCGGGGGAGGGAGGGACGGGAGCCGAGGGGATTTGAGGGATGCACTGGGGCTTGGGGATGCATTTGGGCGCGGTTGGCGGCGTATTGTGGATGCGGGAATGGGAGGGGGGATGGCGGGCGGGAGTTGAAATGAGAAGCGTGGACCGGAGGGGAAGGAAGAGGTGGCGGTGGATCAATGAGGATCCCTCTCTCGACTCCCTCGACCCTCCCGCCCCCCTTCCTTCCATCCCCCTTCACACCCTCACTATATATCTCCCTCCCCCTCCCGTCCTTCGGTTTTCCCCCTCTCTCCCTTCAGCTGGGGCTGGAATGGGGGAGGGTAGGATAGCCCCAAGCGGGGACCAGCGAGTGAGAGAGGCGTGGGTGGGTTTCGTTGAAGTCGGGGCAGACGGGAATAGTATGGGCGTGTTCCACCCCCATTCCTAGCCACTCCACTTGGTTTCAACCGACCCCTCCTGCCCATGAACATTCCTTCCCCCATGGCATCCCCCAGTCTTCCTGCACCTCTCTTCGCCCTCCCGTGATCGCCGGCTCTTTCCTCCACTTCACAACCCTCTCTCTCTGAAGCCATCACCCCAACCCTCCTCCCTCACATCCCCTCCTAGTCTCCCACGTTCCGTCTCCCCCAGGACCAACCTCTCTCTCTCTCTCCCTCCCTCCCTCCAGCGTTTCCACTGCCCTCGCTAGCTCCACTTGAACATCGCAGCGCGATGCGAATTGAATCTCATTTCATACGGCACATAAAGTTCTCATGGGTGCATCGCATTTACATTTAGCCCGTGTGGCTTTTGCCGCATTAAAGGTTAGATGATTGCTCTTTCCCTCGTCTCAACATGTAGAATCTTGACCATGGCGACTATCATCGTCTGCGTATATTCCCGATCTGTATCTCCGTCGCGTCCGCAATTTTAAATTTCCGGGGGAGGTTGAGTCGGGGGTCGGGTGTCAATGCTTAAAGAGTCGCGCCTTAATTAAGGTCGCATTTACATCGCATTACTCCACTGCCCTTCCCCGACGACGCCACCATGACACTGCATGCCTCCTTTCTCCCCTCCTTCCCCTTACCCATCCACCCTCCGTCTCTCTCTCTCTCTCTCTTTCGTTTCCTCGCCGCCTCTCCTGTCTTTTCGTCACTCCCTCTTACGCCCTCCCTGCTTCCCCTCCGACCGCTCCTCTTTACCCTTCCTCCCCCGCACTCCCGTAGTCTCTCGCTCCCCCCCCCCTGCGTCTTCCGTCTACGCGTGCAGTGGAATGGAGACGAAAGATGCGGCATTTCCAGCCGAATCGCCACACGAGCGTGCAGTACGCGCATCATTTTGTGTGCGCAACAACCCCGTGCCGACCCGGTCGCCAGTGCTTCGAGCATGGGAATTTCCTAAACGGCCTCATCAAGGCTCTCTTTATCTCGGAAATTTGACCGGTTTTTTAGGCCGGTCTCGAATTTTTGTCGTGCTCGCCATGCGTACAAACTTCCGGTGCTCACCTGCCAATGGCTTCGTTTAACGGATCGTCGCTCGTAGTGTAGAACCGTCAATGCACGGGCAGGCCTTCAACTTTCGTCTTACTTTATTACTCGATCGATGTCTTGATGTTAATCTTCGATTTGGAACTCGTCGTGTAGACTTGTAACTGAAACGTGAAGGGAGACCTTCGGTGGCTGCCCCAATTCAAGAACACTGATGTTAATCGTTTGCGTTTTTTGCTGTCGATACCTTTAGATTGCTCTTCGGGGGTTGCTAATGTGGAGGGGGGAGGGGGGCGAGGGTTATTTTGGTGGCTAAGGTTTTGTAAGGATGCGTGACGGGCTAGGGAGGCGACGACGACGCAGTAACTGGAAATTTATCTAGTCGGAGCAGTTGAGGGAGTCGATAGGTACGGGGTACACAGACCCATCAGTGGGGAAAATTAAGGGATGCGCGACGGGGAAAATGAAATGGGGAGAATGGAAGCAACCGTTGCTGGTGTGACTGATTGGTTTTGGGAGTCATAACGAAAATTATGCGTGGAGTATTATCGCGTCGGCTAAGCGCCCCAGAGGATCTTTTCCGGGAGATGCCACGATTGGCGGTGGGGAGGGGGCCGGCGTGGTGATCGGGGGCCGGCAACGCGACTGCGAACGGAAAAGCGGCCCGCTGGAAACGGATCGATGTAGAAATGGAACTCGGAAACAGACGGGAGGAATAAAAATAATTCGACCTCTCCTCGTTCCTATCCCATGTACCTGAGTTCTCTACGAGAGGCCTTTTCAGGAGGTGCGGTGTAGTACGGCAACATTTTTTTCGTCGCATTTGCGTGAAAATTACGCGTTACTATGCATGAGAGGGTGTTTTTCAATGATGCTATCCGCCTAAACTGTCCCTAATAGAGTGTTTAAGTGTGCATTTGAGCAATGTTGAAGCAATGTGGTACTGTTTGAGGCTTAGCGTTTGTAGTATATTATTTTTTTCCGGGCGGTTAGTATTAATTAATTAGCCTCCAATATTCTTAATTTAATTGCTAATGTTAATAATCATATTGTTTATGACATTTTTGTTAACTGGTACCCCATAATTGCACCGGTAAAATACTACAATAAGGTTGTTACCGCCGTAGACTGTATTAGTGTAATTAATGTAGTGATGCATTTTTGAGATTGATTATTTTCTTATTCATTAGCCCTCTTGGTAGAATATCGTTATTTTTATCGTTTTCTACTTCTCATTACGGATACTTTTTGGTTGAGTTCCCCTTTAAAATTTGATTTAAGGTGGCCTATTTCTGCTGCTGGGACAATGGCGTTTTTCTCGGGTGAAAAACCATTTTCGCCCTGTAATTGATTAATCGAGAGTAATCTATGGAATATTTTACATTCGGTGCGCATTCAAAATTTCCCCTAATTAAGTAAAACTTATCCTCGTTCTTCGGAGTGCCTTTGCTTCGTAAAACCGTCGCATGCTCCCGAGTAGCATTGTGGAACATTCTAAAATTTTCTTTGTTTTCAAAATGTCAGTATTCATAGATGTTATTATGGTCACTCTTACTTAAGAATTGTTCCCCGTTTTTCTTCGTTCCTTTTCAACAAAAATTGATAAGCGATGGATTTGAAAGGAAAAATACGTACTGATATTCGGATGATCGTGAAATTTTCGTGTCGACATGGAAAACGGAATTTCCGTTTTGAGAGTTGGCGACTAAGGAATGAATCAACGAGATTAATTTTCCTATCCCGCCTTATTACCATTTCCGGAATATAAAATACTTAAGATGTCAATTGAAGCTTACAGGGCAATTGGCATTTTGTACTTACAATTTTCCTATGAAATGTAGGACGGTTTAACCTGTTCTTACCAGATTATGCTGAGGGTCTAGTTGATTTGTACTCCTATTGCTCTTGGCCCTTAGCATGTCTTGCATGGGACTCCTTATTTTTGAATTACTAAATGGATATGCGTAAATATAAGAAAGAAACTGGAAAACAGAAGAAAACGATGGGAACTAAAGCAAAGACGACTTAAGGCACTTTTCTCTGACAACATTTGGTAGAAGCACAATCGTTAATCATGAGAAGCTTGATGGGTATTCAGAACGGCGTCGTTAGAATATTTAAAAGAGCAATTTTGTTGTGTTAGAAAAGGGCGTGATTTCATAGCAAAGATGTGGTTCCACCCAAGCGTTACCGAGTAAAATCAAATACATTTTTGTTATACAATTACATAATATCAAATACAATCAATTAGTACCTCATTGAAGGACTTCTGCTCTGTTTAACAGTCAAGGGTTTTCCCTTTTATGGGTCGCTGGTTGAACCCACTGGGCTAGCTGAGTGCATTCTACTGTGTTTTTACGAGCTCTTGTTTGCTGTATTGCGGTGGTGAGTTCCATCATATAAATCGCTTTCCCGCAGCTTGTATTAATAACTTGTGACCTATATTCGAGCTCCAAATGACTGCTTGATCATCTCTCTTTAAGATACAATTCAACTGTTATTCGAGTCTGCGTCGCGAGCTTTTAAGGTATTAAAGATCATCCTAGTGCAATATAATGCCAATTTATTATTTAAATTAATTACGTAAGGATGCTATTGTTATTGAAAATTTGAGAAAATTGAATGTAAATAATAATGTGTGGAGTATTTTGTGACTTGGCCACGAAACGAACACTTGTGGATTTATAAACGTTAATGGGAGCCTCATTATGCATTCTCATCGTTAAGGGACTGTGTTTTGTGGTTTTAGTTATTAGTCTCGTCCCATGGTCGCCCGACTTGCTGCTTCAGTAGTCCTTTCTCAGTTTCCCTCTCGAGTGTGCACATGTTTTTGTTGCCTATTTACATAATTTATCTAATGTGAAATGTACGTGGGTAATTTATCGCAGTGATTTTTAACAAGGTGAGAACATTAGCTCATTGTTGGTTCGTTTCATTCACCGTTTCAGACTTTTTTTTTACATTCTGAATGTAATTTTTCGTTAACGTCATTATGCGACTACTCTCCTGAAAGGTAATTTTGAATGTCCGTAGAATTATCAACGACCGACCTGAACTTTTTTTTAGTTGGTTGTTCAAAGAATAAAGATTTTTTTCCGTAGCAGTGTTGTAGCCTTCACGGAAATTGAATTAACATTGGGCAGATCAAGGACTTAATTGTTCTCGAATACATTAACGTTATAGCCAAGGAAGGTAACGTGACAGTTTGAATTGATTCACGGTGTTGAATTTATTTTTAAGTTCCATGTGTTTCCAATTTCTGTCGTGTCTCGTTTTGTTCTTGTATGCTAATGTGATTTTTCATCTTCTCAAGATAGTTATAAATCACGAAAGAGGACATCTTTAGGTGCCTTTGAAAAAGGAAGACGCGCATAAACACCCTTAAGGGATGTATATTATCGAACTTGAGTAACTTATCTTTTTTCGCTAATCTCGGTTACACGCATTTAGCATTGCTTTAACTAAGAATAATTATTTTTGCGCTAAACATATTTTGTTACTTGGTTTAGGTTACTGCCAAAGAGGGTGCATTTGCGTGAAAGAGACCTCGTAATAATTAATACCCTACGTGAATATATTTTCAGATTGTTTGGCTTCATTTGGTGTCGTAGGATTACATCGCACTTGATTTTCAAATTTTTTCGCTCGGGCTCGATGTAATTTAGGGCCATTTTCAATTTAGTTTGCATCCAGTGATTTGGTAGAGGTTTTCAAGTAGTTGGATTATTTAACAATCTTTAAACCGTATCTTCATTTTCTCGATGTGAATGTTTCTTAATCGTGGCCTTATAAAATTATTTTTCAGTTATAATTTTTACGGTAAAATTGTATAAATTTAATGGAACGTAAAGAATGGATCTGGATCAATTGAATATCTCTGAATGGTCCCGAAACTGTTCGGCTTGAGTTATTTGCATTTAATTTATAGCGTAACGTTCTGTGATTCGCTGCTAGTTCTTTGCCGTAATGTTGCTATTTCATGTTGATCGTGTACTTAACTTTGCATTTTCTTCTTCTTTCAGGTAAGTCCCGTTTGGGAGCTCACATTAATCGCATGGTCATCTATGGTAGACCTCTGGTTCTCTGCCCCGTTCTTGGTACGTAATTATATTTAACAAAAATTTGCATTTACCTGTACTTGTACGTGTACTTCAAAATAGTTTTCTATATGACTATGGGCTTTTTTCCCGTATTTATTTTTGCATCATTTTTTTTTGCATTTTCATTTTGCCGGCCACGGCGGCGGCGGGGTAACGTCCTCGTCTGCTAATCCAAGGGTTGCGGGTTCGATTTCCGCTTTGGTGTGTTTTTTTCCACCTAGGGTACTTGGGTGTTTGTATTGTTGTGTTGCCATTGTTTTCCGACGTATAGACCAAAAAGTGCTGTTTTCGGACCAAGACGAATGAATAAATGAATGAATCTAACCATGCGTTACGATGTCAACTAAATTTTGAACTCGTATTTGAAAGAAATCCTTTAAATTTGTCGGTCTGGTGCCAATGATTAGCAAGGGCATTTCGCGTAGTGATCCTCTTCCGGCGACTGCCAAGATTCCTTATTCCATGGTGAGGTTCTAATTGGAGGAGGTCGCATTCTATGTACGTCTTGGACTTTGACTCTAATCCTGATATTCGTAGCACTTCTGAAGTAAGGACTTTCTGTCCTTGTTTTTCTCATTAAGATATTCGAGGGGTATTTATTATGCGTCGTGCTGCATTAATTTTATAAATCTTTCTTTGTAAATGAAATGTTTGATGTACCGCTGCATGCCAAGTTCGTCATGTTTGCCTTTATTAGATGCATATCACCCATTCGTAGAGTTGGTTGTAATCTCTCCATATTTGTTTTTTCTCTCAATACTCCTAAACGGTGAAAATTTTGTTTTTCGATTCTCTCTCTCTCTCTCCCTTTCCCAATTTTGGCATTCCCAAGATTAACCCACCTTATCCAAATTCACTCGTCTCTCGAGCTATTTGGAAATGATTAGTAAATGTTGCCATTCAATACTTACTCTAATTTGTGTAACTGCAATGGTCAAAATTCTAATGGAGACAATGCCGATATGTCATCAAAGATCTCCGAATACAGGTTTTGTGCTTGTCACATCTTAGCCATGAATGTTCAATTCAAATGGGCGATACGTGCTTTCTGCCTCGTCAAGAGAAAGATAAATTTGAGCGTATAAAAATGTATTTTTATGGAGTTATCCCGGGATCTTGTGGAATTCGAAAAAACACCGACTAGTTTCCCTGAATCAGTTTAAATTTATTTCAAATAATGTTTTGGTGATCATGACCATCAAAGGAAATAACCCCCAACCCCCTCATCCCTTACCCTTCCCTTATGGTGCTACACCCCCTGCCACACACCTTTGTTGGTGGCTCGCGGGATATTTATGTAGATGTAGAAATGTTGGAATAACGGAGCTGCCAGCCCGATATTTTTGAGGAACTTAAAAATTGGTAACCGTGAGTAATCCGACTCTTTGGACTCGATCCTGTTCTCTTAATATCACGCCGTTCTATTAGAAGCTTTACTGAGTAAAGATCGAATGCCATTCTCATTGTACCATAAGACCAAAAATACGTACCAGACTACTTTAAGTGATCGGTGATTTTGTGGAGGGAACATCGAATGAGAACCTTGCCTCAAAAGAAAGGCACTAAGCCGGACTTAATAATAAGTCATTTACGTGTCATTGACTGCCAACGTGCACATTTGACAGATTGTCTCCTGAAGTTCGCATCTATTCTCATGGAGTGGTTTGTATTAGTTTATTGGTGATTGTTAGGGATTTAATGGATATGTGAAAGGGGTTTAGTGTGTAGCATTATGTTATGATGCCCATAAATCTTTGCGCCAAGTTTTCGCTATAAAGACCATTAAGAAGTAACGTGTTAATTCGTAAGCGTTAATTCAGGATAAGTATTTGAAATTTAATTTTGTTATATTTTTTGTCTGCCATGTATTTTTTTCTGCTTTAGTTACGTCTTGATTGAGTGCACTGTCTACCTTTGGAAGCATTCCAGTAGTTTTTTTAGTGGAAGGTAGTCACAGCAAATGCACAGTTGTCGTAGTGTATCGTTGAGCCATTCCAAGGCTACCAAGCCTGAACTTCTTATCAGCAAGGTAAACTTGCCATCTTTAGTTCCTAGTTTCACTGTCAATGTTCAAAACTTGGAGAGCACAAACTTCCAATTCATTCGGCAGCTTTGGAAAAGGTTATATCTCCTTGTCTCGATGTAATTTTCCATTCAATTGTGTGGTACTTTGTTAAATGGACTTGCAAGGACGAAAGAGGAGAAACTCGGTAAAATAAAAATATGAGAAAGTAATGAAATTCCATCCTCAAGTTAATTATTTCTCACGGTAGTTTGGTATATATCTTAAGCATAATCTATCAATTGTTATTAAAAGGCCAATTCATGAACTCTCCATTTTTACGTAGATTCTCATACAATTTCATCATTTACAAGTCATCATTGATAAATACCGGGATTTGTGAAAGTAAGGAAAGAGCACGAGTGATGTTAAATTTCGTGTTATTACAGATGGTATTATTTTCGGTATAAGTGAGCAACTGCATTTTAACTTTCGTCAATAATTGCAGTTTTCAGGTACTTAATTATTTCGTTACGCGCTGTCCATTAATGTAATTGTGGTGCGGCGTAGCATTCTTTTGGATCTAGAACGCACTTGAGGTAATTATGAAAAGCGATAATTGAACTAAACTTTTTTATGAGCACTATAAACGAATTTATTTTCATATTAACGCTCTAATGAATGTGACATCCCATTAAAAAATACCAGAAATCGACAGTTTTTTTGTTAAATTTGCCGTGTTGGCGCAACGCCTATTTTTAGAGCTTAAAGTTTTCGGGTTGTTCAGTTGAAAGGTGTAAAAAAGCACGGGATCATTAAATTTCAGATCTCGTCTGGCTTCTCACGACAGTAAAACTATTCGAATCACGGCGAAGACTTTCGCCTTTGGCCATTTTTTTTCTTTTCAGTTATTTGGAGACCGTTGAAAAGTTTGGGGAAGGTATTAGGCCATATCTTCACACCGTCGTTTTTCCTCACTTCCCGAGCCGGTGTCCTTGGCCGGTATCACAGTAAAAAAACGGGCTAACTCATTCTTGAAGATGCTTCCCTTGTTACGCAGGCCACTGGATTGCATTTCATATCTTCCAAGTCTTTGTCAGGGCACATAATTAATTACCCACCTACCCAATCACTCGTCGCCCAGCTTCGACGTCGTACGACAGCAAGCGGTAAGGATGCCCGAGGGGAAGCTGAAGCCCCTCCGCCGCCAACTCTCCCATTCGGCGGTCGGCCGTTTAAATCACATCTGAACGGATATTTGCGACTGGATTTTTTTTTTAAGTTTGAGTGTGCGCCGAGTGCACGAGTGAGTTTGAAGAGTGCGTATGTAAACGTGCTGTATAAACTGGAATGCACAAGTTTCTCGATGACGTCAGTCGAGTCTACGCCGTGTCCGGATGCATAAATTCATTTAAAAGCCAGGCATTCCCGTTTCGAGTTTAATCCTCTTTATTACCCACACCTCGTGCGTCAGTGAAGTCGACGGGCTTGGTTTAATTGATCGTAACGCTTTCATAAAATGACGCCTAGTTCTTCCGCCTTGGTCCAGGTTTAGTGGAATCCATTTCATTCGGGTTGGGGAGCAAGTTATCCCCCCTCCGTCTCCACCTTCCGTGCATATTTCTGGTGAAGCGAACGGGCTGTGTTTTTTGGCATTCATGTGGTCACACTCTAGTCATCATGGCATAGTAACGATTTCGATCTATCTTTAATTGTTATTCAACACGAGGAATTGTGAAATCATTTTACCAATGTTTGTGGCCATTGTTAAAATATTCCTCATCTACATGATTGCTTCAGTAGCTCCGGAACACGAAGCTGTAGCATAGTAATGTTTCTCGAGGCTATTTGAGGTGTAATCTCCCACTGGAAGGAGTTACTAGGTATTCGCAAATGTGGAGCATTTTAGCGGGTGCAAGGGTTTGCATTCTAATATTCACTCGAACCAGCCGTCGCAAGCTCGCGGATGACGGGACCTCGGAAGTCCCCATGGCCTTGCCTTCATCCTTCCCCCTCGCCCTCTTCTTCCCACGGGAGTCGGGTCCGTTGCGGTGGATTTTTGCCTCCCCCCACCTTCACCACGACCTCCGTCCAATTCGCGCCACCCTTTCCGCTATCTTCCCCTCGGCCGGAGCGACACGCAGCGGTGGCCCGCACCTAGATGAATTCACAAGAGGGAGGGGGGTGTGTGCGCTGGTGGTACGCTGCCTTGCGTCAAGCCGACCAAAAATTCGAGCGCAAAAGGGAGGCTCGTGGTCGCCACATTTGAACTTTCGCATGGGGGACCAGTGCCATCCAATTTGCCATCCAATTCGTTCTCTCACACACCCACCCACTCTCTTCTCTCGACACCCCCTTTCCCCCCTTCCATTCCCGTGCCTCCTCGCTCCCACCCCCCGGGTCCCAACCCTTTCCGTTCCACCCCACCCACCAACCAAACCCGCCCCCTCCCGCCACTGTATTCTCGGCCTGTATTGATTTTCATGTTGCCTGGTCTAGCTTCGCTCTCTCCTTGCCCCCTTTTGTCCTCTCTCTCTGTCTCCCTCTCTCTCTCTCTCCACCTTAGAACACACTCACACGCCCCCTTTGCCGCCGCCTCGCTTCCACTTACCCAAACTTCTCTCCTCTTCCCCCGGTCCCGTCACCCCCGGCCCTCTCCGTCACTGGCGCCCCTCCGAACGCCCACTCTCGTCCCTTTCTCTCCTTTCGGGGAGTTGGTTCGTTTTATATACATATAATTTTTTTTCAAGTTGGCTGTCGTACCATAAGGCCGTGGCGTATTCGCCAGGATTTTGGGCTGTTTTCACGCCTCCCGGGTTCGCCCTCTTTAATGCCCCAAAGAGAATTTCTGGTTTTTTTCCGTAATCGTGAATATTTAATTTAATTCATGTCCATCCGTCGGCAGCAATGGTAGTTTCGCGGGAGGAGGGAGAGATATTTTCATCGGTCGGATCATTTGAATACGAAAGAAGTGAGGTCGGGGGTATGGTCGTGCATTAGGGTGAGTTCGGTCGTCCCTTTAATTTTAAACCGGCGCAGCGGAAGCGGCTGAGATGAGCTTGTCGTGGGGGCGAGGTGGCCGAAACCGTTGAATGACTATTCTCGATGCCCCCATTTTGGCTTCGGAAAATAATATCGTGGCCGCGGAGATAGATTTTTCAACTCTCGAGTGTTTCTTTTCCTCCGCCGAAGACGGTTCGTTTCGCTGTTTCGGTGCCTCAAATCTTATCGCCAACCCGGCTGGTCATCTGCCCGCTGATTTCGCCTTCCTCCCCCCCCCCCCCCCCCGCCCACTCGCTCGCTCCTCCACGCTTTCCTTTCATCGTCCCATCTCAGCTTCGCCAGGGGACTGACCCCGCGTCCGCCGACGCCTCTGTCCGCGGCAGGAAGGAACCGGCGTCGGATGGAGATTTCGAGCCCATCCCTTCGTCCCTTCACCCATGCCCCCGGTGAGGGGGACGGCGAGGGAGGGCGCTGTGGGGTGTCGAGGGGGCTGCGGAGGGAGGGGTAGGGAACCGGAGTTAGATTGATCGGGGGGATCCTCCCTCTCTCTTTTGCTCCTTCCCCCTGGATCCTCCCCCCCTCTTCTCTTCCCCTCATTGTCCTATGTCGTGACCTTTGGGTCTACCCGTTGCCGCCTCGGGGATTTGGTCGATCATCATCTTGCTCTCTTACGGGAGACGGTGGCGTATATGGTTGTTTGTTTCACGCCTGCGGTGGATGACCAAGGGTCAGGCGCGTCGTCGAGTGCTGCCCCGCGGTAACGTATCGGTGCGCAAAAACAATCCGTTTGTGTATACTCCCCAAATGTAAGGTTATGATTTCCGTGATCTTTCAATATCTGTTTGATCAAATGTATGTTACTGTGTAAAATGCGTTCCGAATCAATGCCATGAATTGTTATTAACAATGTTGTAATTTCCAGTGTCCCTTAAAGTATTGACCAGAAATTGTAAGCTTCCTGGCGCATTCGATGACGGGGCAACTATCAGTGCCTTATAGTTTCATTTTTATCCATATTGGCTCACGCATTAATTTGGATTTTGCGTTCTTATGAGGCGTGAAGAAATGTACGGAGAGTTGTCCGTTTGTAATTGCTCGAAATCACTGGTTGAAT